>CM053790.1:529515811-529930811 GCA_028749045.1 Cupressus sempervirens
CCTGGTAAGTGAAAAATGTTTAGTAAAATTCAAAATTGGGAGTTACCATGATGAAGTTCTCTGTGATGTTATTTTGATGGATGTTTGCCATCTATTGTTGGGTAGGCCATGGCAGTTTGATAGACATGCAGTACATGATGGACATGCAAACACATACTCTCTGACAAAGGATGGAGTTCGCCACAAATTGAAGCCCATGAAAAAGGATGGTGAAAAGGTATGTAGCAGTGCTAGGATTTGTCTTGTTGATGGAAGGAAGTTTTTAGATGGCATGAAACATCAGCATATGTGCTATGCTTTGATTCCTAGGAAAGATAAAGAAGGTAGTAGTGAAATACCACTTGAAGTTTCAGATTTACTAGGGGAGTTTGGAGATATTATCTTTGATAATGTTCTAGATGGATTGCCACCAATAAGGCAAATCAATCATCAGATAGATCTGATTCCAGGAGCTAGTTTGCCTAACAAGGCTGCTCACAGGATGACTCCTACTGAAATAGAGGAGCTAAATAGACAGGTTTAGGAGCTATTGAGGAAGGGCTTGATTCGAGATAGCCTGAGTCCATGTGCAATACCTGCAGTACTCGCACCAAAGAAGGATGGAGAGTGGAGGATGTGTACAGATTCTTGAGCTATAAATAGGATAACCATCAAGTACCAGTTTTCTTTGCCAAGGATGGATGATCTTATGGACTGCTTGAGTGGAGCTCAGTACTTCACAAAGATAGATCTCAAGAGTGGCTATCATCAGATATGGATTCGAGAAGGAGATGAGTGGAAAATAGCCTTCAAGACCAAGGAGGGTCTTTATGAGTGGTTAGTCATGCCCTTTGGATTGATGAATGCCCCAAGCACCTTCATGCGGCTCATGAATGAGGTACTTAAGAAGTTCTTGGGAAAATTTGTTATTATCTATTTGGATGATATTTTAATTTTCAAAAAGATTTTGGAAGAATATTCACTGCATATTCGTAGTGTCCTTGAAAGGCTAAGGGAAGAGAAACTATTAATTAATCTGAAGAAATGTATCTTTGCAAAAAGGGAGTTAGTCTATTTGGGGTTTGTTATATCACCTGAAGGTCTCAAAATGGATCCAAAGAAGGTAAAAGCCATCTTGGAATGGCCTACTCCAAGGTCTACTACTGAGGTAAGATCATTTCATGGTCTGGTTGGTTTTTACAGGAAGTTTATTAAGAATTTCAGTGGCATATGTGCACCCCTAACTGATACAATAAGAGGGGATAGAAAAGAGTTCAAATGGATTGTAGTAGCTATGAGAAGTTTTGAATTGCTAAAGAAGAAGGTAACAGAACAGCCTGTGTTGGCATTTCCAAATTTTAGAAAGGAGTTCCAGGTAGATTGTGATGCCAGTGGCAGTGCTATTGGGGTTGTATTAAGCCAAGAAGGTAAGCCTATTGCATATTTTAGTGAAATATTGAACGATGCAAAAAAGAAGTATTCTGTTTATGATCAAGAGTTCTATGCAATAGTTCAGGCCTTAAAGAAATGGAGGCATTATTTATTTCCAAAGGAATTTGTTTTGTATATTGATCATCAGGCATTATAGTACCTAAATAGCCAAGGTAAATTGAATCAGAGGCATATGAAGTGGGTAGAGTTCTTGCAGAGTTATACATTTGTGTTGAAGCATAGAAGTGGAAAATCTAACAGGGTTACAGATGCACTAAGTAGGAGATAGTTGTTGCTTACAGTAATGCAGGTTGAAGTAGTTGGGTTTGATGAACTCAAGAATTTGTACCTCGAGGATCATGATTTTGCTAAAGCATGGAAAGCTTGTAAAGAACCTGTTGCTGTAGATAAAACCAAGTGGTTAGACTATTTGATTCAGGATGGCATGTTGTTCAAGGGTAGTCAATTGTGCATTCCAAGAAGTTCCATAAGGGAAAATCTGATTAAGGAGAAACATAGTGGAGGGATGGCAAGACATTTTGGTCGAGATAAGACCATTGCCATTCTTAGAGAACATTATTTTTGGCCTCAAATTTCACAAGATGTGAAGAAGTTTGTACAGAGTTGCTAGGTTTGTCAAGTTGCCAAGGAATTTAGTCACAATACTGGCCTATATCAGCCATTGCCTGTTCCATCAAGGCCATGGGAGGACATAAGTATGGATTTTGTTCTTCGATTGCCAAGGACACAAAGAGGTAATGACTCAGTATTCGTAGTGGTTGATAGGTTCTCCAAAATGTCACATTTCATTCCATGCCACAAAACTCATGATGTTGTCCATATTGCAGACTTGTTTTTCAAAGAGGAGGTAAGACTACATGGTCTTCCAAGGAGCATAGTTTTTGACAGAGATACTAAATTTGTGGGGTATTTCTGGAGGACATTGTGGAAAAAGTTAAGAACCGACTTGAAATTTAGTTCCATGCATCACCCACAAACTGATGGCCAAACAGAAGTGGTAAACAGAAGTCTGGGCAATTTGCTGAGATGTTTAGTTGGGGATAAGCCCAAGGGATGGGATTTGATTCTACCACAGGCAGAGTTTTCTTATAATAACTCTATAAATAGGAGTATTGGAAAATCACCATTCCAAATTGTATATGGGAGTAGCCCAAGGACTGCACCAGAGCTGAGGAAGATAGAACAAAGGGAGAGGACAAGTGCTGAAGCTGAGGAATTTGCTGAACATATCAAGCATCTACATGAGGAGGTTGAAGCACACATTACCAAGATGAATCAAGAGTATAAAGCTAGGGCTGATCAAAGGAGAAGACATTAGGAATTCCAAGTAGGAGATTTAGTCATGGTACACTTACGAAAAGAAAGATTTCCAGACAGTACTTACAACAAGCTGAAAATGAAGAAATTTGGCCCCTGCAAAATTTTGAAGAAACATGACTCACGAAATGCATATGAAGTGGAGCTACCAGATGGTATTCAGATTTCTCCCATTTTCAACATTGTAGATTTAACAGAGTATCATGATGATGGTATAGATGAGGAGCTGGTTTTAGAGCCATGTCTGATTCCTGCTTCTAAGAAGGAGGAGATAGAAGACATTCTAGATCATCGTGTGGGTAGGAGTACCAGAAATAGGCAGTATGAAGAGTATTTGGTGAAGTGGAAAGGACGACCAATCAAGAACTCAACTTGGATTTCAATAGTTGAGGTTTCCCATTTGGGATTTCCTCTACCATTCATAAAGTGACAAGGTCACTTTTCAATCTACCCTGGGTGTCTGATGCAGGAGCATCCAGAGGTATAAGGGCAATCCTGTGTCACCCAAAAAAAAATGTACTTAGACTTAGTTTCTGTTTCATGTGTTTTCATTTTTGGACACCCATTTGGGTCAAATAAAGGTTCCAACTCTCACAGTTCAACTATCAGTGTGCTAGAAAATCCTGAAAAAATAGGAGCATGCAATTTGGCCATCATTTTGGTGACCTAGAAGGTGTGAATTGGCCAAATGAATGTAATTGTGATTTAGAGCATTCCAGAAAAAGAATCAGGTCAAAAGGCCCCACGGTTTGAAAGTTATTGCAATTTTTTGAGTTTTGGAGACCTCCTAAGAATGCTTCAAAGTTAGGTTAGGGGAATTAAATGACCTCAAAAAGGGCCAAAAAATGGGGGATGAGCAAAAGTAGTCCATAGGGCTATAGAGCGCTTCGAGAGCTTTTTGAAAATGTAAACGGTTCGTCAATCGGAGCTGCAGTTCAAAAGTTATACCTCCCGAAAGTTCGGTTACCGTTTCTGGATTCTTCTAGATTTGCACCAACTTCTAACGCAGCTTCTGGAACCTTCTATTTGGTCGGTGGATGCCTACTAGCACTTTCTAGAATGTACTCCTAGTCCTTAACCCTCCGAGGTCTATTTAAGGAGATTTCTGGCATTGTAAAAGGTAGTTCGGAGTGGAGTTTGAGAGGAGGTACTGAAAGGAGAAATTATCTCTAGATTTATGCTATTGTAAGCCCTTAGGGCATGTCTTGAAGTTTATTTTCTCTATACTATTTGTACTTGCTTATTTTCTCAGTTAATACAATTTTCCTTTTCTATTGTGTCCATTCTGTTCGTGGGTTGTGTCCCCATCATCTAATGATGATATGGTTATTAAAATTTGACTTGGATATGTATCATGACTTGTTGGGTTTACAAGCTGTGTAGCATTGTAAGTGGTCTATGCTTACAGGTTGCATTTATAGCTTGGTTATGGGTTATCTTTGCCCATTGATCTCTTAGTATTGGTGCATATTCAGATTGGTGGCTTGAATTTGGGTTGTCTATGCCCTAAGTCACATGATTTGCTCATTTTTTCTTCCTGTAGAAGGGATGAGATGTTGTTACTAGGTATAGTCATCGTGGAGGACTATGGTTGACTATTTTATGCTGACAGGTTGGACACATTGAGAGTTAGATGCTCGATTCAGGAATGTAATCATGATACCATGGATTTTGACATTACATGATTGGATATATAGGTACATCCTTGACTTTCATTTTTTTGGACTTCTAATTTGGTTATGGTGGTATATCTTCCTGGTTGAGGATCATGGTTATTTGGTTTCTTTTGAGGAGCTCATGATTTGCACTTTGAGCTTTTTGATGGTTTGATGCCTTTGGTTGATTCTCATGCTTATAGGAAAAGTTTTTCATCATGATGTCATGGATAGCTTTGATACATGGTTTAGTAGGAGCTTATGACAATGATGAGGTGATAGTGAATGATTACTTCTTGGTTTGGTTTATATCTTCTTGATTTGGAGATCTTGGTTTCACTTGGTATTGACACTTTGGTGTGAGTGTAGACCTAGAGGATCTTCATGTAGGAGATGGGTTTTATGATGGCTTGGTACCATGGTTGAGTGGGATTTTTTGGCATTGATATATTTATTGAGTGTTTGCAGATGTTGGAGGTTTGTCTTAGATCCTATTGTTGCATAAGTGCCCTTGACATTTTCATGGTACACTTGTTATCTTCATGGTATGTGAAGATGGTTAGATCTTGAGGACTCATTGGGTTCTTGGTTAACTTCATGGTGTGTGGAGATGGTTCTTCATGGTATGTGGAGATGGTTTTCTTCATGGTGTGTGGTGAAGGTTGCATCTTGAGGACTCATGGGGTTCTTCGTAAACATATGGTTTATGTTTTCATTCGACATGTTATCCTTGGTGTGAGGATGGTTTTATTATTATGTCATGGTATACTCTTGATACATGTTTAGATTTTGTACATGTTATATTATGTTCATATGAAGCATGTTATCTCTTTGGTTGAGATGGTTAGATCATGTTTATGTTCCTGAGACCATGGTTGGAACTTTGACATTGATCTTGGTTTAGTTTCTTAGTATTGAGTACATTGATCATAAGCTAGATACTTCATGATATTGCTATGTTGCATTTGGATTTGGCATGTATTGATTGGTTATAGTTACTCATAGATACTTAGAGACGGTGGTGATGCTAATTACTCTTGGATTAGAGAAGGATTTGTTGGGACAGTTGATAGTTGATGGTTTTAGCAGGAAGTCCAAGGGGTAGTCACCTGATATGGACTTGAGAGGATATTTTGCTTAGTTGATTCTTGGTTGGAGACTTGGGTATCTTGATGAGCATTCTTATTCTCGACACTTGGTCTACTCAGCAATTTGCTACTTGGGAGGTATAGCCCATTGTTTCTCTTAGGTGCATTATATTTATGCTTATCTTTCATAGATATGGATCTTGAGCTATGATACATGATTTAGTTTTGGAGAGTTCATTTGAGAGATGGTTTAGCATTGGTTACCTCCATTTTCATATCTTGTTATGCTAGTTGAGTTTGGGAGATGGTTTTATATTGGGCATGTTTCTTGGTTTAGGAATGGTCTATGAATTTGATCTTCTTGTGAGAGGCTTACATCCATGATTACTTATATGGTTTGGGTGTTGTTGAGGCTTCTTTTTGGGGTTTTATGGAGGAGATCGTACTTGCATAGTTTACATCTAGAGGTGTGTGTAGAAGGACATGATACAGGTTATGATTTGCATGGTTTCTCTTTTGTCTTGGCTATCTTCTTAGATGTTCAACTTTTCTTACATTGGATTAGAGATTATGATCACTGGTTTGTGTTTATGTATGTCATGTGAGAGATGACATGGTTATTCCTTTATCTCTTTCCTTTGTTAGTTGTGGAGAACATGGGAGACTGTTGGAGACTTATTATTAGAGTTGTTCTTGCAAATTATTAGTTTATGTGTCATGGATGTCCTTAAGAACACATGGATTCACTTCTTTGAGATGTTGTGAGTGAATTGATTATAGATTTGACATTATCTTTTGTAGTGGGAGCTTCTTGGTCTATATGTGGTAGGTATCTCTCTTGAGGCTTGTGATTGTAGGTTATAGATTGGATATGTTTATGTTGTGAGATTCACTTGGCATACCTTTGGAGGTATGGATAGTTGGATGGGTTTGGCACTTGTTGTGGGTGCTATTTCAGCTATGGATATTCTAACAACTATGGATGCATGTGATTACCTTTGGATTAGGTATTTTGTGCTTGACATTTCAGTTGGTATAGGATTTTATGATCTTTTAATGCAATAGGTTGCATGGCTTTCTCTTTGGATGGCTTCTATGTATGTCCAGTGGCAATGGCATAATAGATGATGGCTTCATTCACATTTGAGATGCTGGATACTTTTTTCTTTTTGTAGGTACCAAGATGAGGCACAAGGTGTACTTTGATCCATGATGGTGGATGTGCTAGGAGTGACATTTTCCTTGTTCATTTATGTGGCTATAGATTGACCCTATCCAATGTATACAGCAAGTGGGAGATTATTGAGATAACCGGTGTTGCACACATTGCATAATATTGTTATATTGTATTATACCTAGATGGATGTGCAACATAATTTTAGCACATGGTTTATGTAATACCACTTGGTGGTTTTTTGGGACTTGCTACTATATAAGTAGCAACAAGGGTAGTTTTTGGTGTGAGAAGATAGAAGGAAAAAAGGGAAAGAGTCGAGTAGGACAAGGCTTGACAGGTTAGCCAAGGGAGCATTTGTGAAGATTGGAAGCAAGGTATGGGATGTGTGAATTCATGCTTGTTCACATAGATTGCTTGGTGGTGGCTATAGATTTGAAGACTTTGATGGTTGTATTGCAATGGTATTTTTTCTAAATAATACATGGTGATGGATGCTTTTGGAGGCTGGGTTTTTCCCTCAATGAGGGTTTCTCAGGGTATATCTTGTGTCACATTTTTGTGGGTATGTTGTCTATTCTCTTGCATGTGGATTTTAATTATATATTCATTTTTAGATTTATTATGAATTATGTGGAAATGATTATATTATTTCTTGTAAGTTTCCTTACAAAGGGGTGCTACCCCTTGACCCCATCTTGTGGGTGCAACCCCCAAACCCCTATAGAAAGATCTAGTGGAAAATTGTTAGCATGAATGCTAATGATATTCACATTGCTAGAAAGATGGTAAAGTGGTCACATGTTGCATTCATGGAAATGTTTGTCATTGATGTCAACATACATGTTATTTTATGAGATTGATAGATCAACAAACAAGATTGAGGTTACACAATTTGAGAATTGAAGATTAGGTTATGTATAGTTGAGGACATTTTCTATAAAGTGCCTTGATGACATGGCTAAAATATCATACAAAAATATGAAGACAATGTACATTTATTCAAGATTTATTGAAGACAATGTTTAGATAGAGTTCATGTGCAACAATTACAAATGTTTTGATTCTATTTCCTAATAGAGATAGAATCTAGTTAAGAGAAGTCATAAAGAGGTAGAAGGCAAGCTAAAGGTGATGTGGTTAAGTTAGCAAAGTCAGAGGTTACACATGTGAAGAGTTATGAAGACCATGAGCCGACAATTTGGTTATAATTGTGAAAATATGTAATATTATAATGTAACGTGTAAATGTAATATCTTAAGATGGTCCTATATTCTTATCGTAAATTGAAAAAGCTCCAAAGCCAAATTAATAACTTATTCTAGGACTTGGTACAAAGGAAATATTATTTCCTTATGGTAGAGTTTGATTAAGTGGTTGTCAATGAATTATGTGTAATGCAACTATCGGAGCTTGTATGTGAGATCTAGTGAACCTGATATTGAATATCTTTTGATCAAAGAAGTGTTTGGTGTAGTTGAGGCACAATGAGTTGACAAATAGACTGTATTTTGTAAAGTTGTTATGGATAGTTTTTTTATGTTGGAATGTTTAAAATGGGAAGAGTACTTCTACGGGGGGGGGGGGGGGGGTGTGAATCAGAAGTATCACACTTTTAACCTTTTCTTACAATTTAAATCAAATAACTGAAAAGTAAACTGCATGCATGTAAACATATGAATGAACATAAAGTAAGAATATGCAATAACACACAAAACTAGATTTGGTAACCCAAAAACCCTCCAGGAATAAGAAGGTAAAGCTGGGGTGGGAATGATACCCACAAAAATTACTGCAGCAATAAATGTTTGACCACTTCTGATGGTTTGCCCTGTGAAAGGCCTACCCTGTTAAAGGCTTTACACTATGTCAATAGTGACCTAGTTAGAGGATTTACAAACACTTTACATGAAGTGTCACCTTGTTAAAGGATTTACAATGGGCTATTAAGCCCACCTAATACAATAGGATTTTCAATCACCTTCTCCAAAGGTTCTCATACCTAGCTATTAAGCTAACCTATCAATATAGGATTTCCAACTTCTAATACAATGGAAAAAAAGTATAAGAAAAATGAACCTAACAGTATGCAATCTTTAATTGCTAGATTCAGGCAATTGATCTACTCTCTCTCTAATGTGACCCTTTCTTGATCTGATCTCTATTCTTATCCCTTGTGTTGTTCTGATCAACTGGATGTATAATTGTTGCTCTATTCCTCTAAGTCTTACTCACTTCACACTAAATTTTTCTATAGTCTCCCCATTAAATATTCTCATCCACACTTACAATGGGGTTTTTGACCTCCTTTTAAAGATTGTGAAGACTCAGGGTTAGGTATGGATCTACAATCCATATTGAATCTTAAGTTTTTTCTCATTCCTTGTAATTTCCTCATTGGTTGAATGCCTTCTCCATTTCTCTAATTGGTTGCATGTTGATTACATAGGAAATGTAAAAGATTCATCCTTATCCTTTTTCTAATTCAAAATTTTTCTATGTCAGCTCCAAAAATAGTTCACATCTGAGTTTGTGAGGGCACAAGCTCATATGTTGATTCTGTGTTACTCGGCACATATTGGACTACTGGTGCTCGGCACATATACCATCCTAGCTTGCTCAACACCTATTACATTATGTCTTTCTCGACACATGTAAGATCCTAGATTGCTTGGCACATGTATAGTTCTAGATTGCTCGGCATTAACTATGACTCGGCACCTATATATCACTTGGCACTTATATATGACTCGACACCTGAAGTCACTCAACACCTGTTGGAATTCTAACTTGGCACATACTGTGGCTCAACATACATAGTGTACTCAACTTTAATGTAGAAAATGGCTAAGTGTATTGAAACTCAAATGTCAAAACCATCTAAGAACCAATAGTTTACATGTATTATTCTAAAAAATGATACTACTGAGGCTAGTTGGATAGTGAGTTCTATGGTCTTGCACCTAAAGTTGTTTGGAAGGTTGGTCTTTTTGTCTTCTACAACTCCTAATAGGGTTTACATCTCCTAACATGGATTCAAAGTATCCTAATAAGGACTGATATGTACTAAATATATTTCATTAACTCCTAATAGGGTCTATCCTCTTACAATGAACTTATATATTAGTACATTTTTGTGGGTACCATCCCCAAAGGGGTATTCTCTCTTATCAAGGGTTTTCTTAGTTAACAAATATGGTGTTATTGTGTGTTAAAATATTACTATGGTCATTGCATCTAATGTTTACATGTTTTGGATTTAATAAGGATATCAAGAGTTGTTTTAATCTGACAACTGATTCACCCCCCCATTTTTAGTTATCTTGATAGACTTTACTTTGTAACAATTTGTATAAGAGAATCAAATCCTTGAAATAAAATCGTAATAGCTTAAGGATATCTATGGAGAATAATTTTAGGGAAAGAAAGCTCAAATTTTGATGGAGTTAACTATGGAAATTGGAAGGAGAAGATGAAGATACATTTACTATGCATAGGTCTAGGATACTCACTGATCACTAAAAGAAAGAAGGAAGTGGTTGAGGTAAATCAGCTTGAAGATTTTACTGGACATCCAAAAGATATTCTTATGTGTAATATGCTTGCTAGAGAAGCACTTTTGCCAACACATCTAGAAAATGAGTACAGTCAGGTAAAATCTTTTAATTTAGTTCATGAGATATGGAAAGCTTTGGAATCTACATTTGAAGGTGATAAGAATGCTAGAAAGATTGGATTACAGAATTGGATATGTTTATTACAAGAAGCTAAAATGATTGAAGATAAGTTTGTAAGAGGTTACTTTGGTAGACTATCAAAAATTATTACAAGAATTAAGGCTTGTAATGGAAAGAAGGATGAAGATGAAGGGTAAGTACACAAAGTTGTGGACCAAAAAGATGTTGCATTTTTTTTTTCCAATCCAAAGCAAGTGAAATCACACAATAGTGTGATCATAGTATTACAAGATTGCACTATGGTTCAAATAATGCAAACCATAGATTTGGAAAATTTTCAAAATAATGCGAGAACACTTTGTAAGTTTCCAACATAATATGTTTTTATGTAAAAAACTATTCTAAATTTTCAATTAATATGTGTTATAAGGGGTCTAAGGACCCCTAGCACACATATAATTGTTTGAATGGGTCAAAAAGGGTTATAGAATATTCTATGAGCACTTTTGACTTGTTTGATCACATAATGTGTATCTTAAGGGATTCTCTGGCCCCTTAGCACACATATAATGGATCCAATGGGTAAAATGCAAAATAGAGCACCCTATAACCTCTTTTGACCCATTTGATCTCATAATGTGTGTTTTACGGGGTGTAAGGAGCCCTTTATGCATATGTCTAATGGTTTGAATGAGTTAAAATAGGCTATATGGTATTGTATGACCCCCTTTTGACCCATTTGATTACAAATGTGTGCCTTAGAGGACCCCTTAGCACACATAATATGATAAAGTGTCTTAAAAACCTTTTAATATATTTGATTACATAATATGTGTCTTAAGGGGTCTATGAACCCACTAGAACACATATAATGGTTTGAATGGGTTAAAAGGGGCCATAGGGTACCCTATGAGAATTGTTTACACATCCAATCACACAATGCATGTCTTAAGGGGTCCTTAAGCCCCTTCACACACATATAATGGATCAAATGGGTCAAAATAGGTCATAGAAAATCCTATAACCACTTTTAATTCACTTTATTGCATAATGTGTTTTGAAGGGGTTTGTGGACCCCTTAGCACACATATAATGGTTTGATTGGGTAATAGGGTACCATACGACCCCTTTTGACCCATTCAATCACATAATATATCTTAAGTGGTCTGAGGACCCTTTACCACACATATAATGGTTTGAATTGGCCAAAAGGTGACATAGGGCACCCTAGAACCCCTTTTGATTCATTGGATAACATAATATGTGTCGCAAGGGGTTTGACGATCCCTTAGAACACATAATATTATTGAATGGGCCAAAAGGTGTCTTAGGGTACCCTATCACAACTTTTGACCTATTTGATTGTATAATGTGTGTCTTAATGTGTCTAAGAACATAATAGAACACATATAATTGTTTGAATGGGTCAAAAGGAATCATAAGGTACCCTATGACCCCTTTTAACCCATTCAAAAGCATAATGTATGTGTAAAGGTGTCCAAGACCCTTTAACACATATATGATCATTTGAATGGGTTAAAAGAGGCCATAAGGTACCTTATGACCCATTAGATCATATAATGTGTCTTTTAGTTGATCCAAGGACCCCTTAGTTTATATAATATGATTGAATAGGTCAAAATGAGTCATAATGTTTTGTATAGCCTCTTTGATCCATTCAATCACATAATGTGTGTCCTAAGGGATCTAAGGAGCCCTAGCACATATAATATAATTAAAAGGATTCATAGGGTACCCTATGACCTATTTGATCAAATTATTTGTGTCTTAAGGGGTCCAAGATTCCCTTAGCACACATATAATGGTTTGAACGGGTCAAATGGTGTCTTTGGGTACTCTATTATCCCTTTTGACCCATTTGACCATATAATATGTCTAAGGACAAGGGGTGTGTGTGTGTTTCTATGAGAGAGAGAGAGAGAGAGCTAAAATTGGCATGAGTGTGCCCTAAAGTTTATATTTTATATTTCATGTATACTTAAATGCTATATTTTATTTATATGATCACAATGGTCAAATTGAAATTAGTGTGCCCTATTTGAAAGGATTTTCTTTTATTGTTGCACGAGTATGCACTACAATGTGTGCTCACTATAGCGTGTGCATTCTATTTAAACTACTATATTTTAATAGCTCGCTAGTGATAGTTTAAAACCACTATATTTTTAGTGTACTCACACTATAGCGCATTAGCATGATTTTTAAATGATTCACCTGTCCCAAGGCTCAAATTTCCCTTGGAGATCCAACCCAAAGGCTTGGTGGCTTCAAACAAGTCTAAGACATGTTTTCTAACAAGCATATCAAAAAATAGATAAATTTTCTTGTGTGCTCTCCATCAGGTTAATTTGTGGTTGAAATATGATAAAATTAGGTTACATGGCATTGTAAATATTTGTGTTAGCTAAATAACCATATAATTAATTTTGAATATAGACTATTTGAAGACTTTCAACTATAAGTTCTTTTGAATGTATGCCGATTTGTTTCTCAAAAATCAACGTGTTGTATTTGAGGGTTAGGTTTTGGCTCAGTCATGGGATTTTGCAACAAGTTAGTTTTTTAGAAACTAGACTCTATTCTACACACTTTATAAAAAAAAAGCTTTCATTTTGATTAATTCTCAATCATTTTTAGGGGTATCACATATATATTTCACATTTTAGGGATGTGCTCACTTACAAATTCATAAAAAAATTACACACATTAAAAAATTACCCAAAAAATATGGGATAAACTACATGATTTTAGCTAACTTCTAAATAGAGAAATTAAAGAATTTCCAAAAAAATGATTTTAGGGGGATCATACTTCACATTATATTATGTTTTTTACTAAAAAAGAAGTACCACTTTCCGTGGCCCCCTTTTTTGAGGTCCTTAATAACTACCATTTTAAAAAAAATAGCAGTTTAGAAACTAGATTCAGAGGACTACAAATTTTCTTTTAGTCATATTTCAAAATTTTTAGTGTAACTATCTTTAAATTCTCATTGAATTCAGAAATCACTAATTTCAGAATGAAAAAAAGTGGCATCTTATACCCCCCTTTTGGTACCAAAAATTTGTGCACTTACCTTAAAATTGTATGGAATATTTTGAAAACTTTAACACATGCATGTAAGAAGACAACATAGATGATTGAATAGGTTATACCTTGCACATAAAATTTCACAAGGGAGACTCTTCATGGAAGATTGGAATCGGTTGAGATAGGAGTGAGACAAAGGGGACAACTACCTAGAATTGAGACTACTTTGAGCACATTAAATGTTTAACCTACATAGGCTAGGAGTTCTAGTACAAGTAGAGATTATGATAGTAGTAGCCGAGGAAAATCAGTAGAAGAATAAAATGTTGGACATGTAATGAGTATGGTCACTTTTCTTCTAAGCATTCTAAGAGAAAAATAAATTATAAGAAGCCTTATAACCCAAGGAAATAATTATTTACTACTAATGAGAAACTAGATTCTTGTGTGGAAATATTTTTGATGAAAATGGTGAAATATGATTTGTTATTATTAAGGAAGAAAGCCTTGAAAAATAAGAAGTCAGAGAAGAAAGAGAGCTAGTATCACAAGTTGAAAAGAAGAAATTAGATTGGATTATTGATAGTGGTTGTTCTCATCATATTAATGAAGATATATACAAATTCATTAAATTCAATAATTATTATGGTGGAATAGTTAGATTTGGAAACAATGCAACCTATCACATTAAGGGAAAAGGATGTATTTCTCTTGATGGAAAAATAAAACTGACAATGTTTACTTTGTCACTAGTTTGAAACATAATCTTTTGAGTGTTAGATAGCTAGTTGACAAGGTCTATTAGTTGCAATTTACAAAGAAGATATGCATTATCACAGATAAATATGGTAAACTAATTGGTACCATTACAAGGAAAAGATGTAATGTTTTTTCAGTTGAATCCTATTGAGATGATATGTTTAGTTTCTAAGGTTGATGACAAATGGTTGTGGCATAAAAGGTTTTTTCATATTAACTTTGATAACATTGTGAAGATAAGTACAACACTTGTTAGACATTTTCCTAAAATTGTGAAGCCTACTAACATGGTATGTAAGGAATGTGTTATGGAAAAGTAGAAGAAAACTCCATTTAAAAGAAAGAATTTTACTACATCTACAAAGTTAGATATTGTACACACATATATGAGTGGTCCTATAAAGACAAAATATTTATATGGTGAAAGGTATTTCATGATTCTTGTTGATGATTTGACTAGGATGATGTGGGTAGCATTTCTTAGAGAAAAATATCAAGGTTTTGAGAAGTTTAAGATATTTAGAAATAGAGTCGAGAGTGAATGTGGATTAAAGATAAAATGTTTGAGATCTGATGGAGGAGGAGAGTTTTCTTTGAATGAGTTCAACAAATTTTGTGAAGTAAATGACATTAAGAGAAAAATTTAAGCCCCTAAGAAACCTAAAAAAAATGTTAAACCAGAAAGGAGAAATAGATTTGAAACAGATGCAACAAGAGCTATGATGTTTGAGAATAATGTGGCGAAGATATTTTAGAGAGAATTATTAAATACAATAGTATACAATATGAATGGAGTACAAACCAAACAAGGTACTAGTAATACCCCCTATGAAATTTGGTTTGGACATGCACCATCAATTAAGTATTTAAGAATATTTGGAAGTAAGTGTTACATTAAAAGGGATGATGACATTGGAAAGTTTTATTCAAGGAGTGATGAAGGTATGTTTCTTGGTTATTCATTAAAAACCAAGGCTTATAGATGTTTCAATTAGAGAACTAAAAATATTATTGAGAGGGAAAATGTTAGAGTGGATGAGAAGTTTAGAATTTAGGTAAGAATAATTTATTACAATTCTAATGAAGGGACTAATCTTAAGACTAACCAAGAGAATGTTGAGTTATTTTATGAAACTAATACTAGTTTGCATAATGAAGTGCATAATGAGATACTTATTGTGGAACAAAGAGAAGAACCAAGAAACCTAGAGTAGAAGTTAAAGCTGAACTAGTGATGCCTAACAAGAGTTTGATAAAGAATCACCCTACTAATCAGATTATTGGAAGAAACTTGGACAAAGGAGGTATGGCATAGAATAAGGTACATGAAGAATTGTGTTTAATTTCTCAAGTTGAACCTAAAAGTTTTGATGAAGATAGTAAGGATGAATTTTGGATTAAAGCTATGAGAGAAGAACTAGATCAAACTAAAAAGAATAATACTTGAGAATTGGTTCCTAGACCTAAGGATAAAAATCTTATTGGAACTAAGTGGGTTTTGAGAAATAAGAAAAATGAACAAGGTGAGGTTGTAAGAAAAAAAGAAAGAGTGGTATGTAAAGGTTATTCTTAGCAAGAAGGTGTTGATTATGAGGAAACATTTGCACCTATTTCTAGAATAGAAGCACTTAGAATGTTTTTGGTATATGCAGCTAACAAGAAGTACCAGATGAATGTTAAATCAATATTTCTTAATGGCGAACTAGAAGAAGAGATTTGCATTGCATAACCTAAAGGTTTAAATATGGTTTATAATTTGAAAAAAGCATTGTATGCATTAAAAAAAGCACCTAGAGCATGGTATGCAAGACTGGACAAGAATTTGGCAAAAATGAGAATTGCTAAAGGTATTACTAACAATAATTTGCATTCGAAGGAAATTGAAAATGGCTTACTAATTGTTGAAGTTTTTGTGGATGATACAATATTTGGAGTTGATGATGAAGCAAGTGCAACATTTACAATAGAAATGAAAATAGAGTTTGATATTAGCATGATTGGTGAGATGAAATATTTCTTAAGATTGCAGATTGTACAGAACAATGATGGAATTTTTATAACAAAAACTAAGTATTTGAAATATTTATTGAAAAGATTTGGTTTAGAGGGTTGAAATTTTTTTGGAATACCTATGGTAACTAGTCACAATTTATCTATCAAAGATGAAACATCTATTGGTGAATAGAAGTATAGGTATGTGATTGGAGGATTGCAATATATAACACACATTAGACAAGATATATCTAATGTAGTTGGTATTGTTGTGAGATTTCAAGATGATCCTAAAGAATCACATCATGCTCCAATGAAAAGAATTTTTAGACACTTGAAGGGTACACCTAATTTTAGACTATGGTATGATAGATTGACAAATTAATTTATGTGAATACACTAATGTGAATTGGGAAGGTGATATGGATGACAAAAAAAAGTACAAGTGGTGGAGCATTCTTCTTGGGAGGAAGATTGGTTTCTTGGCTAAGAAAGAAACAGGATTGTATATCATAAAGCAAGATATAAACAAAGTATGTAGCAGTAGAAAATAATTATAATTATATCATTTGGATGAAACAAATATTGAAGGACATTTTAATTAAGTTTACATAGGTTTTTATCATACATTGTGATAACACAAGTACAATGAGTATGTTTAAGAATCCTATTTTACATTAGAAAACAAAGATTATATCTATTAAGTATCACTTTTTGAGAGAAAAATTTGCAAAGAAAGAGATCAAACTAGAGTATATAAGTATAAAGGAGCAAATAGAAGACATATTACAAATCCTTTTTTGAAGGATACTTTTGAGTACTTGAGAGGTATGCTTAGGGTTATGCCCCTACCTATTTTGGAGTAGTTGATGCAAAGATTGCATTAGTCCAGTGATGACAAAAAACTATTCTTTATCTAGACTATATGCTTAATGCTTCCTCTATGGGAGAGTATATGTATTTGAGCTAAGTCATAAAGGACTCTTGGTATTAGTACTTAACAGTGTCTTTGGACACTTGAGCTTATTGCATATCTTATGTATTTGTCTTGACATAATGATGCCTTTGTCATTGATGTCAATGGGGGAGAAGTAGCATATGAAAAATATCCTTTGCATATGTATGTTTGGGACATATATATAGTTATATATATACATATATATACATATACATATACATATATATATATATGTATATATATATGTATATATATATATATGTGTGTGTGTGTGTGTGTGTGTGTATGTATATGTATGTATATATATGTATATGTATATACATATATGTATATATATACATATACATATAATACACATACATATATATATATACATATATATATGTATACATGCATATATATATATATGTATACATACATATATATATATATATGCATATATATATATATATGTATATGTATATATATACATATATGTATATACATATACATATATATATATATACATACATATACATATATATATACACACATATATATATATATTATATATATATATATATATACATACATATATATACATATATATATATATATATATACATATATATATATATATATATATATGTATATATATATATATATATATATATAAGGGAGAGTAGCATGTATCTTATGGAGGAGAGTAATATTATTGTGGAGTCTGATCAATCTCCAAGTAGGGGAATTGTTGTGATGTGGACCTTAATAAAACTTGGAAGTTCATTCGATGCAGTTTTCTCCCCATATTATTTCTATGGGGGTTTGGGGGTAGTGCACCTAAGATGGGGTCAAGGAGCAGCTCCTCTATAGGGTCCTGGGGCAATGCCCCATGTGCACTCCCTATTGTAGTATAGGGTGGGGTCAAGGGGCAATGCCCCCGTGGGTGTTTTCGGGGGCAGCACTCTCGAAGCCAAACATTATCTTATATTGTAAAAGGCATCGGTATCTATTTTTCCTATTGGATGACTTATTCTATCTCTAATTTTTTAATGGTAAAATCTTGTATAAAAGGGCTTAGCGTTAGGGACTTCATAATGTAATGGTGATATTGTAGCTTCTTGTGGCAGTATGGAGCTATAAGGGATTGCAAATTTTAATCACTAGATTATAATAATATTAAACTTTCTATTGGTGGATGTAGCCCAGGGATTGGGTGAAACATGTTAAATCTTGGTGTCATAGTTCTCTTTTATGTGATCTACTATTTCCTGGTATTGGTTATATTTACATGCAACTATTATTTTTGTCCGAGGTTAATCCTAACAAGTAACACATGATTGACTGATGTCAATGGGGGAGATTAATGTTCATATGGGAGAGGGATTTGATTGATGAAGATGATTTGAGAATTTGGTTACAGTACTAACACAAGTATGGTTGGAAAAATTAGGGCCTAAGAAACACCTAACTATCCAAGCAATCAATAGAGTAAAAATAGTGAAAGAAAACAAAGGAGAACAACAGCAAGAAGAGAAGGAACAAAAAATACTTTATTAATTCATCAAATTGTTAGCATACATGCCCATCTGTGAGGCCTTCCCCATTACAAAAAAAAAGATTTATGAAATTATAGACTTATAATTTTTATAGATCCATCATTCTAACTCTTCTATCTCCCTTGACTTTGCACCCCCAAGCATCACCCATTCTAAACTCTCTACGTGATATGTCACCTAATCCTAGACACCCCTATTTATACTTGTCAAAAATGACTTACAAAAGATTCTAGATCATTAAATAATAGAATTCCAACCTTAAAAAGGTTTGTACACATCCAACGATGAGATTCTTACATTAAATTCATGATCTAACTTAAATACATAATCCAACTCACACTAGGAACCAATCATAGACAAAATTGGTTAAAGAAGGAACTGAGTATCAACAACTCAATCATTCTTGCCTGACACATAAACGAACGATCATCCAATACTAAAAAAATCAACACATACAAGAATTCTCGGCCAACACTTGGATATCAACCACATTTTAACAATCACTAGATCTCAAAAATGACAACAACTCGGCACTTACTGGAAAAATGAAGAAAGATGAGAAGGATAGTAAGGTAACCTAGTATGCTACTGCATTAAGTACATTGGACATTCATGTGTAACATGAATGGGGGATCAGATTCAACAATGATATTTGGTATTCATGAAAGTTAGATTTTTTTAATCTATGTTTCCATCAATGCCAAATGTGGAGATTGTTAGCATGAATGCTGATGATATTTCTATGGGGGAGTATGGTACAGTGGTCACATGTTGCATTCATTTAAGTTTTTGTTAAATAGGTATTATCCTATGAGATTGATAAAACAAAAGATAGAGATTGAGGTTGCACAATTTGAGGATTGAAGATTAGGTTATGCATAGTTGAGGATGTCTTCTACAGAGTGTCACGATGACATGGTTAAAAGAGCATATGAAAATATTAAGATAGTGGAAAGTTATTGGAGATTTATTGAACACAATGTTCCTATAGATTTCATGTCCATTAGTTATTGATGTTTTGGTAATATCTCCTTACAGAGATAGAATCTAGTTAAGTGAAGTCACATAGAGGTAGAAGACAAGATGAAGAAGATGTGGTTAAGTTAGCAAAGCTAGAGGTTGCACAGGTGAAGAGTTATGAAGATTGTGAGCCAATAGTTTGGTTATAATTCTAAAAATATGTAATATTATAATATAACATGTAAATGTAATATCTTAAGATGGTCCTATATTCTTATTGTAAATTGAGAAAGCCACAAGGATTACTTGATAACTTATTCTAGAACTTGGTATAAAGGAAATATTATTTCCTTATGGTAGAGTGTGATTAACTAGTTGTGAATGAATTATGTGTAATGTGAGTATAAGAACTTATATGTGAGATCCAAAAAACCTAATATTGAATATCTTTTGATCAAGGAAGTGTTTGGTGTAGTTCAAGAAAGGTGAGTTGATAGAGAGACTTTATTTCGAAAGAAGTTAGTGTGGATTATAGTTTACTTGCATTATTCTAGAAAGGACAATACTAAGGCCAATTAGATAGTGAGTTTAGTGGTCTTTCCCTTGAAGCTATTTAGATAGTGGGTCCTTTGATCTTCTATCAATCCTAATAGAGTTAAAAAAACTCCTAATAGTGTTGGAATCTCCTAATAGGGATTTAAAGTCTCCTATCAGAGACTAATTTGTACTGAATATATTTGATCGAATCCTAACAAGGTCCATCTATTAGAAAATCTAGGGTTTCCATTGCACTAAAAGATCAACCTATCAATGCTTGATACAACCATTATATAATAGAACCACATGAGGTGTTTAATCCATGTTGTGCATGCTACAAGAAATACTAGCCCACTACCACTAATCTCCCTCCTAGCATCACTCACTATGGCCTGGAAGATTGAAAACAATGACCAAGCTTTGATACCAATTGTTAGAAAGGCTAGGGTGATCGTTGCACCAAAAGATTGACCTGTCAATGCCCAATACAACAAATAGTCTTACAAAACCATAGGAATTAGTTAAGCCATCTCGTAAATCCTACAAGGGATGCTGGCCCACTACCGCATCATCCTCTTACAAGGAAATTATATATTACTACATCATTTTGTGGATACCATCCCCACTAGGGTTTTCCCTCTAATCAGGGGTTTCCCTTGTTAACAAATTTTTTTGTTATTGTGTATGGTAATCTTTCTATAGTTTTGCATCTACTATTTACATGTTTTAAGAATATTGAGATTTATTTCAATCTGATAAATGATTCACCTCTCCCCCCTCTTAGTTATCTTGGTGGACTTTATTTTCTTAAAAAAATTCTTTGAATGAAGTAGGAAAAATAAACCTCTAATTCTAATTAGGCTCCACATAAAAATATTAATGCTATCACAATATATTTGCTAAAACACCTAGAGAAGATGGGTAAAGAATATATTGTTTCACATTACAACTCACCCACAATCATAATTGAAGAGCTACATACTATGAACCCCCTGCAATGCTTCCTCTAGATGTTAGTTTAGCTCTTGAACCCCCATCCTTAGGGAAGCACAATAAACTCCTGTTGTTCCAAAACAAGTACAACATGCTACCTAGCTACCAAAGCCCTACCATTTTGGAAATGGTTGGTGGATTCTAATTTTTTTTGGATCTTGTTTAGGCTTCACAACACATGCCCCATTCTCAAGTAAAAAATGGGGGACCCTTTTTTTTTTCTTTTAGGGAAAAGGATCCCACTCTCCAGAATAGGGCACTTAGTTGGGAACCTTAGCTAATAGGTCTCCCTCTAGGTCTAGGTAAGTCTAGGATTTCCAATCACTTAGCACTGAACAAATCTGGAGAGCCATAAATCCAATTTTTTCCAAGTCAAAAGGAGGTGCGCACATGTGCACCTATTAGGGGTATGCTAATTTTTCTCAAACATAAACCATCTAAGGGGCACAAATGCACACTTTCACACCCTCATGGGTGCACTTGATGCACACCTCAGCACCCCAGGTGTCTATAAATATGACACCCCTAAAGATGTTCATTTTCCCTTCTGGAGACCATTAGTGACTGCACCTTTGCACCTACTAATTTT
Organism: Cupressus sempervirens; assembly: GCA_028749045.1. Classification (NCBI taxonomy): domain Eukaryota; kingdom Viridiplantae; phylum Streptophyta; class Pinopsida; order Cupressales; family Cupressaceae; genus Cupressus; species Cupressus sempervirens. Next base: position 529,537,531 of record CM053790.1, read on the forward strand.
CACTTCTTCCAAGCTCCCAAGGTAAACTCTAGGGGTACATGCATACCTCCACAAGGTGCATAGAGTGTAATATATGTGCATTATGTGCTTTATTGAATAAACCCCTTGTTCAAATACCAAAATAGCAAGCACACTTTCAAAAATTCTCTACTAACATAGAAGATCATGGTTCACACCCTACACACCATGTGCACATGTGCATGCATGTCTGGTGTGTATGTGCACTTTTTAGGAGCTATGTTAAGTATGTCAATTTTTTATCAATGTTTTGACAATTTTCACTACTTCCCTAGTCTGGTCATGTCAACGAGTGTCTTTTCAATCTTCCAACATGGATATATTGAAATGAGTCTCTTGCACAAGTCAAAATGAAATTGTCATCATCTTCTATGGTAGAAAAGATCATACAAAAACAAATCATTTTCAAGTTTCAAGGTGCCCCAAAGAAATCATAGTTTTTAGACAAGCATTTGAAGGTCCAAGACATAGAAATGTGACATATTAATTGGAATGCATTCCTAGTCTTGTACAAAAAACTAAGGAAGACATCAGAGATGATCTTATCAATAATCCTAAGGGGGTTGGTGAATGCAAGTTCTTACTCATTGTCTATACAATCTTCAAAATTGATCATGATGTTAGCCCCTCATTACATACAAAAAAAGAAGGCTTCAAGAAAAATCACTATGGAAATGGTATTGGACATACACCCCAACAACATCAAGAAGGTTTTTCACCTACTTCTTGTAGACCAATTCTAGAAGATAACTTATGAGATAGCAGATAGGTGGTCTAGGGAGTAAGATAAGTACCTTATTTCTTGACCTCCTACCAACATAAGAGATGGAAAAGTTGACATCACATGATAAATGATATTAGCTAAAACATAGTTTTCTTAAGTAGAGTCATGGGACTCCCTGCCATTAGTCACCTAGAAACATGGATGGTTCATTTCATAGAAATCATCAAGAGTAGATGATTTCCAATAGACTGGGCCACCATAATCAATAATAACTTGGATGAATAACTCATTTGATTGAAGTTTGACCCTCATTTCTACATGACTTCCTATGTGGTGTACCTTCTAGTAGCTAGGCCAACCAATTATCTAGGTATAGTACTGAAAGGAAGCATGTAAGATGATAACTCCTGACCATATATAGTGTAGCCTCATTTTCTATAGAAGAAGCTCCTATGAGTCTAATATATAGATTGGTAAATTATAGTTTTTTTCTTTCCATAATTTGGTTCATCGAAGGGGGTTATGCAAAAATATTTTTAGTAAAGTTTGTTGCTTGATTAGCACAAGTGGGTGCTTATTTCATCCAGTTTAACACATTGAAAAGTATCTTTTTTGTAGGGATCCTCTTGTGTCCAAAGAGGCTTCCTATTTATCCTTTATATAGGTTGATATTATTGGAGATATCTAGGCAATTGGCCTCTACCTATGAAAGGGTGAGAAAGAAATGGGTATGTCCCATCACCATTAGAGCTTACGAGGTCAAGCAAACTAAAGATATAGCCACATATGAGATTGATTGGGATTAGTACCCTTAGATGACTATCCCATGCCATAAACCTACTTTGACAACATAGGGATAGTCCAACATCATGCGGAGAAGCAATTCAGACTTGATGCTACTTTTGAAGATCACTAGATGAACTGTGTAGATGACTACGATGTTTGAAATAAGCACTATTATAGGATGAGTCTAAAACTCATATCAAGAGCCCTTAATCTACATATTCCGTTGAAGATATGGATCAAAGATAGCCCTAATGTGCTAGACCCATTATACAATAGGGATAAGATCTTTGAGAGGCCTATAATGAATGTCAAGATTGGTTGAGAAGAGAATGATGACATACAACATTAGGCTAGACATGTCATTCAATTAACTAGGGATTGGGTAAGGAAGCCTTTCCACTTGGATTTGGTTCCTAACGCACCAATATTACAAGCTATGACAAGGCCCAAGAAAGGTAAAGAAACTAAAGTCAAAGTTCTAACCTATAAAGGCCCAATGTGACCAGAAACTATCTACAAGAATGAGAAAAAGGTGACATACTTCTATAGGGATAAGGTCACGGGGAAGAGAAGGAAGAAGGTCACAAAGGATGAGAAAACCCAACCAAAAGAGGGTTAGAGTGGAGAAGCATAAGAAGAAGCTTATGCTCCACCCAAAGAAGCTCTAACTCAAACAAAAGTCTCTCCCTCAGTACCCAAGAGGGCTAGAACTAAAATAGTGGTGATAGGATAGAAGAGGAGGAAGTTAAAGAAGAAGAAGAGAACTCTATCTACTTGAATCCTAGAAACTATACCTAAAGGGAAAGAAGAAGAGAAAGGGGAAGATATTGAATATCTCCTACTCAATAGGAGAACCTAATCAACTAGGGCTATGAAAGAGGAAAAACAAAGACGTGCAACCCATACACCTCCCTCCATTTTGGAACAACCCATCCAATTTGAAGAGTCTATGTATTAGGAATAGGAAGGATGGAAAAAGTCTATAGAAGGAGATGGTTCTAATATCTTTGACCTCTTAGAGTTTGATTTTATGCCAATTGGAACTCATAAAGATAGTGGAATGACGAGGGACACTCTATAGAGAGAATAATTGGACAAGGATTGGAATAAGTAGCCACTAATTCTACAAGGACCGGTAGGCATACCACCTCCACTACTAAGAAAACCACTATCACCTCCTCCTCCTCCACTATCAAAGTAAGAAACCAACCCTCTACTGCTACCAATCACCAAATCAGATAATTAGATAGTCAACGAGGATGATTTCCAACAACTCTACACTATTGAGGTTTCAAAGGAAGGATAAATCACTGGAGAGAGGGAGCAAACACCACCTATTTAGGGATCAAATACCTTTTCTCAAAAGACACTAACAACCACTTTTTTAGTTGAACCATTAAGAATGAGGAAGACCCTAGCAAGGAGTGACATGGGAAAAAGTTCAATTTTAGAGATGACCTCATCATTAGGCCACTATACGTATCTCATGGGCACAAATCTAGCATAGTTGAAGTGATATGTATTGACTCACCAATGGAGTTACATAGAATATAAAAATCAAAATATATTGGAGGCAGTGACAAGGGAAGTGAAGACACTGACACCCATTTATGGTGATCCTAAGAAATTGACCTTTCTCATGAGGAATCAGAGTGATGATTTGATATTATATATAGCTATTTATACTCCCCACATATATGTTAAAGATATTACTCCTAAAGACTATCAGATGAAGGAGGTAGTTTTGGGGAAGGCCACCCAGACATAACCAAGGTTTTGACCATGATGGGCCTTAAACAAGTGTTTTAGAAATTGGATGAAGATGAGACTAAGATTTTGGAATTGAGAAAGCAGAATGATCTGCTCCAAGAGTATGTAAAGGAGGTATTTGGTCCATCAGACCATGACCATCATGAGGATATCCTAGCAATTATTCTTGACAAATGAACTTTGACCTCGACATCCACAAGACCATTTTTGGATGCATGTCATATATGGCACCACAATTTTGAGGATAGAGGACACCATATCCAAAAGAATGCTACCATATTGGTTACGATAGTGGAACAAAATTTTGGGTTGATGGACAAGGTGGCTGCTTGGACCAATGGTTTTGAAGCATTAAGGATCATCAAGAGGTCGAAATATCAGATGCTACTGCATGTATATTCAATGAAAGAGTTTGATAAAATAGATGATTAGTTTGAGAAGATATCCATTGTAAATAAGGTTATGATTGGACTTTACAAGGATATTCAAGAAATAAAGGACAAGGCTTTGGAATATTTTTTGGAGGCTTTAGAGAAGCCATTGAAGATGATGTCAACCACATATTCAAGACTAAGGAGACAGTAAAGGAATTATATTCAAAGCCAAAAGATTTTGCAAAAATCATATAGGAAGTCAATTATTATAACTGGGAAGTGCTCACTAAGTATGAGTCCTTGGACTTTTCAAATATTAAAGAAATCACTGCCACAATTCAAAATTTCAAAGTGACACATGCAAACATCATTTTGGTGGAAGGGTCACAAAACCTAGATGCTAGCAATTGAAGCTTTGACACTTCTATTTTTTTTTGTCAATTTTGGTCTTGCTACCTAGACGTGCACTTTTCATAAGGTGCACTGACATTTTTGAACAATTATAGTGGCACCAACACTTAAATGCACCTTTATCTTGTAGAATTTATAGATACCAGTAAAGGTCTCCTTGTCAACAATCATATTTATCTTCAATTGAGAAGTTTATCAGTTTGAAAAATAGCCATCCAGAATCTTGGAGTTGGTTCTAAATCATGTTTTCAAGAAAGAGATTCATAAGAATTTTTTCCATTGGCATTGTGCAAAATGACTACTCAACAAAAATGGGTCATCAGAAATTAATTTTTCCCAAAAATAGTGTTACAGTTTAATAGTTCTTTAATTCTTGCATTTTTATTCTAAGAGTTTAAAATTCAATCACTATGGTACACCTCTCGAAAGGTGCACTTTTTAACAAGGTGTGCTTCTCACCAAGGTGTTCTTTTCATAAGCTGTGGTTTTCACTAAGGTGTTCTAGGATCCATAATGTGTCATCTCAGTGGTACATAAACTTGAAGATCTTGATCCAATATCTCCCTTTCAGTGATCTCTGAGGTCCATACACAAAAAGCATGAGTTCTTAGAACTTGATCATTTTTGTAAGTGTCACAATGATAAAGGGATATAAAAAAATTTCCCATTCACCCCACAAATTTCATCATCATCTTTCACTTTCCAATACCTTTACCCCAACCATTTCACAAAACATTTCGCAACAACAAAGTCAACCACCACCACCTCCACCCATGGCTTGCTGCACAAATGCATAGGATTCTCCCATAAAATTACAAGGTCTACTTCATGACCTTCCCAAGAATCCTAAAACTTCAATCCAAAATTATTATATGCTCAAAGAAATATGCAATAGAAAGAAAATATAGCATGAAGATGTGGTCCTCCTATTTCCATACACTTTGGGAAAAGTTGCATTCAACTAGTATGTGAATCTACCACTACCATCTATTTAAAACTAGGCATCTTTTTAGAAATTGTTCTTGGACCAATTCAAGACATCTATCAATTTGGTTGTATTGCATCACTAATTCCTTTTGATAAAAAAGGATCCAATAAAGACTATCTCTTGGTTTAACCATCATTTTCAAATAACATATGAGAGATTGGAGACTTCCCACACCATACTACTAGAGGATGCTATTCAAAGATACTTGAATTATATGGATTAACTCATGGTTATCTTCCTAAGAATACTTCCTTCTACAAACATTGACACTTTGGAAAAAGTCTTTGAAGAAGTGGTCACTTTCACCAAACAAGCCAATCCTAATGGTGGAGGTGTGATGGTCCAAGCTAACACCACCTTAATGGTGCCACCATATCTCACAAGAGTACTGATGGTGCCCAATCAGTACCCCTCACTGAATCCAATACATATACAATAGGCTCCTACAATCTTGACACCCTCCATAACTTATCCAACATATGAGCCTCCCAAAGCAACATTTTTTGAAAAAAAGGATATACCTATAGTTGAAACAAAGAGGAATGTGAATTGGAATAGATGAAGAAAATCATGTTCCAAATCATAAATGAGGTCACTCATTTGTGATTGTCACAAGGGAAAAATAACAATTCTCTATGATTCAACAGAAACTCAAACGACAATAGTTATGGGCAAAACCAGTCAAAGAACTTGAATTCTTATGGAAACAATACTACGAGAAATAAGTTCAACCCATCAAATTGCAATAACATATTTCCTAGAAAGAGATAAAAATGGAATAATTGCCAAAATAATGGAATCATACTAGCTAAATAGCAATAATAATGCCAATTTTACTGAAGTCAAACAAGTGGATGTAAAGCCAAGTACATCCAATGACAACATATTTTGTGGAGGAAATTGAGACATGGGCCAAAGTTCACAAGATATAGGTGGTATGCCCCCCCTCTAGTTTAACGCCATACTATTAGAATACTACAATGCTTCATTGTGCATAGAGGCATGAGATTTTTCAAATGAAGAATTTGTGTTCCCTTTTAACCAAGAAGTACAATCTGAACCTACTAAAATGTTTTCCTTCCACAATGACAAACCAAAACACATACAATTTGTGCAATTGGAAGGAACTTCTAACTAATGGGATTCCCCCCAGATTATAACCTACTCCTAATAAGAAAGAAATCAATAATCCTATGTTTATGCATGCATCTAACTAGGTGCAACATTCTCAGGCACAAGAAGCAACAATCACCTTATTAAAGAATCTTGCATGGTCCATAGAAAAGTATAGTCTCATCAAAGAATTGAAAATTACCAAGGAAAACATCTCTATGTATGACATGTTACAGAGCTATCCCACCCAAAGGGAAGCACTTTAGAAAATGCTAGACCATGTCAAGGCATCCACCGACACCAATGCACAAAAGGTGAACTCTCCCCAAGTCAATACCACCAAGCTATGCCAACCATGTTTGAGGATAAGATGGAAGTTCCCCCTTTTCTACTAAGTATTCAAATATTTGGGAAGAATATCCATAATTTCCTTATTGATTCAAGTGCTTCATGTAACATCATGCCAATCTTGATATCTCAAAGGGTAAGAGTCACTCCACAACCCACTAATACAGTTACAATCTAGCTTGATAAGACATAAGTAAAAGTTATTGAAGTATTTAAATATATACACATTCAACTAACTACAAATCCTTGAGTCCAAGATGTCATCGACATTCATGTAATAGACATTATCAAGACATATGACATGCTCCTAAGTAGGGAATGGACTAGATGCATTAGATGATGGTTTTGTATAGATTTCACCTAACTATGGCTACCATGGAAGGGATTGAACAACCAAATTAAAATTGATGTTGAGCCTAAACTAAAAAGGATAATCACTTAATACAATGTGCCCAATGAAGTTTTGTTCCTCCAATCTGACTTAGGGTCTTAGAGTAATAGAATTTTATACCCTCCTAGTCAAGAAACCCAATGATAACCCTACCACAAGCCAAAAAATGTCACCTCCATAAAACCTCATCACTCAACTCATAGACAACATTGTTACAAAATTGCAATGCCTCAGAGAAGTCATGGACCCAAACATCCTACTCCTCCCTAGATTCTATAGGTTGCATCGCATGAGCCATTCTAATTTTGAATGCCCAAGTTACCAAGATGGTGTCACCCAAGTTTTGATCTAGCTTTCACTATCACCAAGTTCCAAGGTAGCCAACCTCTCTAGTATAGTAGGAAATCAAGCTACAAATTGCATTTAGGGGGATAATTTAAGTTCCCCCATAAAGGGAATTGACACTAAGAAAGGAACTTTAATAGAATAAGGCAAAGAAGATCTTAATGTATCATGCAATGATACATCCTCAGATGGAAGAGCTTTATCTTTCCAAGGGTTGATCAAAGTTTAGATTAGGTGACACTTTGTGAAACGTCAAGGTTTGGCCTCAGTGGTTATTTTTCCTAAACCATAGACATCCACAGTCACATAATTAATTGGAGAGATCGAGAACAAATTAAGGGAACAAACAATCCTTGTGATAGAGATTCCCACAAAAGGCACCACAAGCCCAACAAGGGGAAAGGTGCAGTGGGTCCCTAAGAAGTGATCTTTTAAAAACCAATCAAAGTAAAAGGTTTTTACCAAAAAACATAAGTCGAGGAAACTTAAGGAGGAAGCAATCTGGACACTTAGGTTTGATGGTTCCAAATGAAAACTAGGATTCAAAGATAGAATTGAGTTAGTTAATCACAAAAAAAGGTCTTTCTCTACAACCTATCATTTACAATTCATGTGTACTAACAATATGGTAGAGTATGAAGCCTTGGTACATGAACTTCTCTTCACCTTGGAAAAGGATGTCATAGCTCCCATAATAGAAATATATCCCTAGTTGGTGATTAAAAAAGCCAAAGTAATTTACTCCTAGTCTAATAAAAAAAGCTTGATGGCTTATCATAAAAGAGTTCGGAACTTGATGGAGGATTTCAAATCTTTAAATGCCAAGTCTATCCCTAGAATAAGAAATGTTGTAGTTGACACACTCACAATTTCAACTAGTGCGTTGCAACCTATAGAAAGGACAAAAATCATGAGGTTCTCAGTAGTACTCATGGCTACCCCATCTATCCCTAATAATATTACCAATTTATAGGTTTTCCAAGATGACTAGAACATCCTATAATTCATCATGTGCAATGGGTTATTCGAAGGGAAAATAGTTTATGATGCCCCTAATACCAATCATGTAGATAAAGAACAAGAAGATCAAGGTGGGGTCATAACTATCAAAAATAACACTATCCTTGAGGGGATGGTGGATTTAGAATGCATCTTTGATTGGGATGAAATGTCATTCAGTGAAAGTTACTATCGCAAGTGCGATGGTGTGTGACAATAATACTATGAGACTCCCATCGGGCAAGATGTTGCAATTACAATGACTCACTACATTATCGAAAAAAAATTGGTAGTTCTGGTATTCTATTATTAGTTCTTGCTATGGTAGAGAACTCTAGAGACATAGGCATCCTAAATAATTTGTAACCATGGTTTTGTTTTCCACCTTTAAATAAATTTGGCTTGCATACCATTTTAGTTGAATTCCCTAGATTGACACAATCATCTCCAATATACTTCCACATGGGTTCAATTTCCTATTTCATCTATCATCATGGATTTCACTTGTAAATTTTTGGTAGTGATAAAATGAATAAGTTGGTAGAATGAATTGTAAAAAGCATGTATGCAACATATGTAGATCTCTCACTTAAAATGTCTTCTCTCCATTCTAGTTATGGTAAGAATGAGGTACTGGACTGTTTGATAAAATGTCCTATGAGTAATTATTTTAGATGCAAGGTGAAATTGTAGGAAAGTGTGCAAAGTGAATAAATTTTTATCCTACCACCTCTTACATTTTTTGCACCTTGGTTGAGGTCTCCATGCATGCAGACACACCCTAAATCTTGTTCTGACCTGTGGGCCAAAGGACAATCCTTGAATCAACATTTTAATATCGTTTAAAGCATGGTTGAAGTAATTGAAACAATATGGATCATATTGGAGGTTCAAACAATGCCTAACAACATTAGATTGAAATTTTAAAAAGAAAAGTGTGACTTAATTCTTAAGAAAAATAAGGCCCGCATGGGTGCAATGATCACATCATTTGGATCACATTATCTACCACTCAAACACACAAGATTACTCAAATAAGGCCAAACATAACTTTTTTATGTTTGTTTTGAATTAAACAATAGATATTTAATACATAGACCATAAATTTATTTGGAGTTGAATGCTATTTTTGTTCACCAAACCATTGGATTATGTACTTCGAGATAAACATGTCAAACATATCACAAAAAAATATTTGTATTGATTAAGTTCGTTGGAAATGATATGTATTAGGTTCATACAGAAGGTTCTCAAATAACAAAAGCAGTTTAGAAATAAATACTTACTTTCATGATCAAGAGAAATGCTCCTTAATGTGAAAGCAAGCTGGAAACTTGAAATTAGTGTACTATGATTTGAGCTCAACAAGCATGTACATTCCATCTCTAAGTTAGTATGTTGTGACAAGGCTCATTGACAAGATGTAGCATCCACATTGACAAAAAAGGAATCCTACCCTCTTCAAAATAGTTCCATCTAAATCCACACCTCATTAAGAAAGTATTAAAATATCTTTTCCCTAGCATGTAGTACAAAAATTAATTAGAATGTAGTACTCTTATTTCAATACTTAATTGTGTCAATGGAGAAAGTGGTATCCTAAGGACTTAAAATGTCTAAATTATCATATGGAAAGGGCACAAGTACATTGTTGTGCATCTATTATTCAAGCTTATACATATATGTTGTACTGAAGTTACAGGTCAACAAGAACATAAGTATAGCTTCATTAATGAATCCCGCCCATTGTAATCATTATCACACATTTAGAATCTACCATCAATTGGAATAAATAAATAGTTATCCATTTTCTTCAACTTGCCAAATTTGTCCCTACCTATACAAGGTTGTGATAAATAATGTAACTCCTAAGGAAAACATTTTCTATAATCCAACTTTTATTTCCAAGTAAAGAAATGCACAATATACTTAGGCAATAACTTGTAAAGGAAAACATGAGCATTTTAAGTAAGCAATATTCCTCAAACAAAGAACTAACATAATTAAAGAGAAAGTTAGGAATATAACTTAAAAGTTAAAACATAGATTACCTTGACACTAGAGAATAGTAATGCTAGACTATAAGTATTGGCAACTGCCTCAAACTTTGCTGGTGTATTTTGAAGGTATATCACCTGCGTAAATAGTGAGGAAAGTAAAAGCACCATTTGATGTCCACTCAACCTTAGAGAGCTTGTTTCCTAAAAAATCCTAGGCAAGAGAGATCCTATGTCTTGAGAACCCTTGTGCCTCAAATGCTAAAAAAAGAAAAGCCCAAAAAATTGAGTAATTAGCTAGTGATGCTAGCAATAACTAGGAATACAAGGATTAAAGATATGTCTTATTATAATATCAATGATTTGGTAAAGATAATATGATATGTGCAAAAAGATACATTGGTATATTTTTTTCCTGGCTATGATAGTGATTGTAGAAAGATTCTCCAATGAGACAACCATCATGTCAAGAATTGGACTAGCATCACCAACCTAGAAACCCAAAACTTAATCAAAGATGTCATGGTAGGTTCTTGTAGAGAAAAATTGCAAGAAATTATTGTGATGAAACTCCTTTACTATCTAACATCTATGTTTTTCTAGGAAAACCTCCACATTCCTTGTCTATATACATTTCTTATTCTTTCATACAATTTCTTAGCACCTCTTTAGGATTATATCTAAATAAGTTGAACTTTGTAATTATATTCTCCAACTCTACATATTAGTGGATATTTAGTACTAATTTCATATGTGTCCAAAAATATGTGCATTCAAGAAAGGAAAAGAACTATTAAATTTATCACATTTTTTGCAAATTGCACTAGACACTCTCCAATTGCCTGTTCTAGTTGTTTATATCATGAATGAGATTACAAGTCTTGCAAGTACAATGAATGCTCTTATGCAAATGCCTTGCTAGATCATACATGACACCAACCATTGCTATAGAAGCTTGTGATTTTGACTATTGTGCAAGGATAGTAGAAATTTCAATGATATTAATCTACATTTGAGGTTACTACACCACATTCTTGTGATCAAGATGTTTAATGAGCATTGACTATAGAAATGAGTAGAATGGCCTACAAATTGACCAGTAGAAAAGCATGAAATATTAAAATTTAAAGGTGCACTTGGCACTTGGAAACACTAACTAAAATATTCACGTATAAATTATAATTTAACCAAAGTATTTTGAAACTAAAATTAAAAATTAAAATCAGTAGATATCATATATAAACCTAGAGATGTAGCTAATGAAGTTTGGCTTTTTCATATTGTAATTTTCAAGAAGGATTATAAATTTTGAAATTATAAATGTTACATGTTTTCTCCATGAAGCATTGCATGTCATATAGAACACATAGTGCAAGTCCATTCTAAAGGGACCAATGTTTCCCACTGTCAAAAAAATGACACATAGGTTCAAGTACATGACATATTGTAATGGCCCCCTTTTCTAATTTGGCCATGTTTTGAAGACAAATATTTAACTAGACTTTATGATCCTCTACTTCCTCCCTATAATATTATTCAACATATCACCATACTCAAAAGAAATAATGAGAATAGGTCATGAGAAAACTATGAAACAATAGAATGCATAAGCACATGAATTATGGTGTATTCATATACACTAGAAGATTTTTTCCATTTAAGTCTACTACCTCCCAAAATATCAAGTCAATTTGTATGACAAGATTCATTTAAAAAAATTTAAAATAAATCACAAATCAATGTATATTTTAGGATGATCTACTATCATTTGTTTCCACTATTCAAATTCTGCTTCATGTCTCCTAATTTACAAAAAAAGTTGTCAAATGCAATCATTCAATGAGAAAATAGAAAATATAACAATAAGAGGAGGAAAGCCTAGTGACTCATACCTTTTCCTATCCTAGTGTCATAATTACAATGGAATACAAGACATGAGAAACTACCAATACAAAAATGAAGATATGTAGTTGATAGAGTCCATCTTGTGATATAAGAGGAACCTTCCCCTGCATCAAAATAAGAAAGGACAAGATCATTTAATTTTCTTTCCATTAGAAAAATATCTCCATTCAATCTAAATATATAAAAAAAAAATTCTACCTTTGAAGCACAATGACTAGTTGCAACCTCATTTGTTACCAAGCTCCACTTTAATGGTGTTTCATGAGAAGCTATGAACACGAGCTTTCTATGTATTGAACATATTTTAGTCCCCTCAACACTACTATCTTCTTCTTCTAAGGCCTCCTCCTTTGTACATGGAAGGAAATAGTCTCCTAAGCTCTTAGATATACAAATCTATGCAATTCTTGTCTGCCTAGCAGTAAGAAGAAGCAGGATAAATCCCAACAGCATCAATTTTGCAAGCAATTTAGAAGAAATCAAGCTAAATATTTTGATTATGTTATATATCTATCTAACATATTTCTCTTATATGATGAACCATAGAATGTGATCCAAGATATTGATGCAAAAATAACAACGCAATCAAACATAATTGTGGATAAATGGGAACAATAAAATACCTTGGAGAGGAATAATTTGAGGCAATCCCATAGAAAGCCATTATTTCAAATATTTCATACACTATAAATAAATTTCATAAATCAATGATTTTGACTATGGCATCCTTCTACATTGTCTGAAATCAAGAGATTCACGCATTTAGTTGTCATGCAATCATAAGTTAATGTTGAGCTTCACTTGGTTTCAAGAATAGTTTAATATTATCCACTAATCAAGGCCAACCACATGAAGGTGGAAGCTCATTTGTGCCCCCCCCCCCCCCCCCACCCCACCCCCCAGAACATCTAAATTTCCCATGGAGCACTATGCATTAAATAAATCTAGCACATTAGGGGGAAGTATTCAAATTAAATTTAAATACATTAGGGAAGTGAACCTATTTAACTAAATAAATTTAATTTAATAAGTAGAAGAATATGATAAATATAATTAATTAATAAAAAATCAATTATAGTGTCAACAAAAATATTAATAAATCAATATATTGTTTTGGGATTACTTTAATTATCTAAAGTATTAAGATAAATTATGATCTCATAAAGTATTCAAAAATGTATTGAATGTTACCATAGTAAGTAAACTAAATTATAAACCATTGAAAATATTTTGATCATGTAATTGTAAATGTGTAAATGACCTAATATATGGGGAAATTTGTCTAGCAACGTCCATTATTAGAAGATAGAATGGAACATGGCCCCATCACTCCTGAATATAAATCCAACTCACATCAAGGTTTGAAATGATAAAGGAAGTTGGTCATGTTCTAGAATTTATGATCTAAATAAGTAAAACTTAAATTCTTAACAAAAGAAAATTTCTCCTTATATTAATGTATTTCTAGTTAAGAATAAAAATTGGGAGGATAATAATGTAATGCATTAAAGTATAAAACATACCAAGTTCCAAGGATACTTCCAAATTCATTAGGTGTTAAATGTAATATTCAGGTATCCTTTGGAAAAAAAAAATGAAGTTCAACATAGATCTATAAGTAACCATTGGAACCTCAAAAAATATGGTAATAAATATAAGAGGTTAGTTTAATAAATGAGTTAGTTATAAGCACACAAAGCAAAGAGTATCTCAGTCATACTATAAGGAGATTACCCTCATTGGGTGATAAAATTATCTAATTATGATGGTAATTATGAATGGTGAATAGTATGTAACATAACATTGAAAAAATAAGATAGAAAAATTCAAACTTCTAGTTAGAACTATGCACATTTGTTTATGTTAACAGGTTTATTATGTAAGTATGAATATTACTAAGATTATGACTATCAAATGTATTCTCTTAGACCTTACTATTTGAAATTCATGGAAACATATATGACCTTGTGGTATTGAGAAGTAAAGTCACAATGAGATAAATGACCTAATATGAAATGAAGGCTCAAGTTTTAGGATTAAGTGGGACAAGGATCACAAGCCTCAAGGCACAATAAGAAATGTGATGATGACCTTTTACCTTGGTGAGGAGTTGGTAGAAAGATTAAATGGTAATCATTGACAAACATATTATGAATAATTTTATACCTACGTAAATGTAGACCTTCAATATAAAGATGAATTCATAAGTCATTTATGGCTAAGGGATGTAAAAATATCGATTATTGATAAGAGTACCAACATTTAGTGGATTCTCTAATGATATTTTAAAATTGTGTAACCATTGAAGTAATATAGGGGAAGAATATATGTGTCTACGGAAATGTACCAAATTGGGTTTATTTTTTAGCACAATGTCAACTTGCATAGAATGATGAATTTGACCTCAAAGAAAAAAATATAAGATTGTGGGTAGATAACTCATTATGTTGTTATAGTGAATTAAGGGTAGGGGATTTGGTGTTATAACCATGACTCTTAGTACAATAGTAATGTCAATAATGTCCCTACATGTTAAATTTCATCATGAGAAGGCCCCATTTAATAATAAGAGAATGGAAGGGATCTTTTTTTTTTTAATTCTCACATTCCCACTATCATGTGGTTTCTAGCCCAGATGCAACCCTTAGTGCAATAAATCCTAACATTTGGGCAATACAAATCAAGATAGTTATGTTGTTAGTATGGGAGATCAATTAGGATTTTTTTCCATATGGTCTATAGACAACCATCCAATTTCAAGCAATATCCTTACAATGTAGTTGGGAGACCTAAGATTCCTCCTTCCTTCAGTGACTGTGGTATGATATTGTGTGTGAAATTTTGTAAGCAATTTGATTTACTGCCTTGTTTATCTAATTTTTGATTTTGGTATTTTAATTATCTTTCCTTCTTGCCAACAATGTACAAGTGTGATGTTGGGATACATAGCCAAATTTTCTTTTGATGGTCCTATTTTTCCTCTAGGACATGCCTTATTTTATTGATTGAAAGTTTACTAATCTGACCACTTTTGATTTCTTTTGTTTCATACTTTTGAATTGAATATTTTGCCTTTGATTTTGAGTTGAAATTATGATGCACTTTCTTGTGAATTGTGTTGGGAAAGTGACTTATGACCGACCTACCAAAGGGATCCTAACAATAAGGTGGAGGTAGAGCATTAAGGTATGGGGTTCTTAGTGAAGGTATCTATTCCAACCATCTCCTAAAACTTTTAGAGTAGGAACAGTGAATATCATTTAATCATTATTAATGAATGGTATCATGACATAATACTAGTTAAAATGATAGATTAACCTAAGTTATCATTAACCGTGAAGGATGCATGTGTAGAAATGGACTTGTTAGTGTTTTGACTAGGAATTAGTATGCAACACAATTTCTAAAGTAAAAGTAATCAACCTTTGATAAAGATCCAAGTTGAAATATAAGGAAACCTTATTTGAGGGAGTCTCATATAGATGTTACTTTGATGAGTGATCATATGCAAATTTGGAACACCTTGTGTTATTATTATGAGAGACTCTGTAAGAATATTCATATCAAATTAGCATGGTATATGATATGTGATCAGTACATTTTAGAAGTGTTTGACCTTAGAAAGAAAAACCATGCTGTGAGTTATGGTTTAAACTTCACTCTTCATAAATCTCAATGAGTACATATGATATTAGTTATGAGTGTATATATGAATTCTAAGTCATTCTTTTTGTATAATAGAAACTTTTGGGATAAGTCTAGACAAGGTCTAAAATGAGATGCATGCCTAGTTTGTGTGACTTCTAGGAGGAAGTAAAAGGAAAGAGAGGGATGATGTAAGACCCCTCCTCTCATGTACTTATTTAAATATGGATTTCTTTATTAAATCCCTATATAGGATATTTAAATGGATAGAGGATCATGAAAAGGTGATGGTATGAGAAATTGTTACTATTCTTGATAGAAACACAATATGATAAATTCATGCTATGCTATGTATCTTAATTTGATGTTGTTAAAATAATATAATTTAATTATTACCCTCTTAAAAATCATTAGAAACTCAAAGATAAAGATTATCAACTCGCTAGAAGTACCCATATGGTAACTTAATATTAAATATTAAAAGAACATCATGGTGTGATAAGGTTATAAGGTCATTATGTACAAGTGGTTACACTTTTGTATTAGGATGAGTTATTTGGTTGTTCAACATTATAGTTTAAATCATAAACATTGCAAGTGTTCTCTAAGATATATCTACATACCTAGGTGTTAGAAAATTAATGTACTTTGATTATTATGATTATAGAAATGAATTAAAGGTTTTATGATTTAGGTGTTTTAATGGAAATTCGTATCAGTTTTAATATGTTCATGTTTTGATACCCTATGATTCGAGACTTGATACATTATTTAACTATTTAAACATTGATTTATAGTATGTTATGTAACATTTTACCTTATGAAGATGTTATTTATGATACCTTAATGATGATTATGTCTATACACATTTGGAGAGTTTAGTTTAATAATATTAAAATGATCAGAATGATTTGATGAACTCTATTTTAAAAATAAAATTTTAAGACGGAAATCAATGGACTATATCATAGTATTTTGAATTATACAAGTGTTTTATATGAATATTACATAGAAAAATACTAGTCCATTGAAATAATATATTGCATGTTAAATGGTTAGTTAAGTTATGCAATTTTAATTTGATACATACATACATACATGTGTGTGTGTGTGTTTTGTCATCAGACTACTGATATTTGAATTGAGTGTGTAGGAAAATTAACCATGTTACTAATGGATGAACCAAGAGCCAGACCTATGTCAAAACTATGAAGTCGTGGTTTAATCTAATGAGGAGATTCTAACCTCATTGTTATTTAATTTAATTTGTAATCGTAATTTGAATGTATGTATTATGTTAGTTCATCTTGTAGTTAGTGCAATTGGTGAGTTACACTCTATTAGTTAAACCATTAGATTATATTGATTGGGAAAATGTATTAGGAACAAAATAAAGTAGTCACTAAGTTACACATGATGTTACTAGTATAAACCCTTCAATTAAATTAACATCATAGACCTCTAAAACAAAATCTAAATCAATAGGAAGAAGATAAATACATAGAGAAAATATATATACCCCATACATTTTTGGGGGAGTAAATTAGCTCTAAAAAATGCATTGGATTAGATTTAATTCATCCCCAAAAGCTCACAGAAAATATTCCCACAAATATTTTCCTTTCCAAATTATAGAAATATATATTAAAAAAAAGAAACAAAGAAAATCATTCATATAAATATATATAAATAAAAAGGGTATTCATTCAATACTTATGTTTCAAAGAAAACATTAAATTTTATACTTGAAAGTGGGAAGGGGATGTGACCGCACATACCCCAACCCCCTCCTCATTACTCAAAGTGTTTCCCTTATATTTTTAACATAAGTTGCAACCCTCCTTGGAAAGAACACTTGCCCAAATCACTCCATGAGGACATAGGGGCAGGCACATGGGTGGGATCAGGAAAAGGTGAGAAAGGGGTAGGAGACAAGGTAGAGGGATAGGTAGGAAGTAGGGATGGGATTAGTTGCTTAGAGCTAGTGTTAAATTAGTATTTTATTGCTAGATTAGTTGTATGTAATTAAGTGTACAATTAATTAGTAAGTTAGGAATTAGAATATGTTTAGATTTTATTCATGTGAATTTATTTATATTATATTAGTAATTGGAATTGTTACTATAGTTAATTAGTGTGCTAAATAAGTAAGTAACTTAAGTTAATAAGGTATTGTTTAGTATGTAATAGGTTAAATTATTTAGTAAGTAGATTCTTTTTGTGGTAGTTAAATTTGACTTGTTAGTAAGTGAATTAGTTTTTAGTTTGAAAGTGTGATTTATTAAAAGTGTGTTATAGTCAAAGTGTAATATAGGACATCTGTTTGTAGGTCTTATGGATTAAATATATATATGTGAATAGTTATTGGTCTTTATTTAAGTTTAATTTATTTAATCTTGTGATGATAATTACTTTAGTATTATATTAGAATTTTATTACTTAATGTCATAATTTAATCAAAATAATATTTGTGGTATATATCCTAACCATGGCTTTATTATTCCTATTAGGTGTCCTAATCTTTTTGTCACCAAATCTTAATACTTCCACCTAGATACATTTATCATATTAGGTTTCAATTATTTTTCACTTTAATTGCATAAGGTGGGACTTTTGTGGAATTCATGATATTCCAATATAATTTTTATCATTAAACTATACTATGTAAACTTAAAATGAGGAAACCTTCCTAAACCTTATTATCTCATGTACATGTAGCAAAGACATTAGATTTGAAAAAGACTATTAAGTCTACCTTGTTAGAGGATTTGAATTGGTTCACTTGTTAGAGTGAAACAGTTGATCTCTGACTTACAACTGATTTGATGATAGAGATTATTTGAGGTACTGATCACCTTTATGTGATAGATATGACTTTGTTGCTCCTTTTTTGATATGGCCTTACAATACACTTTATTGTTGATTTGCATATGCATATATTCATCTATTCATTCTTTCACACACACACTGGATATGATACAAAACTTTACACACACACACACACACACACACACACACACACACACACACACACACATATATATCAATCCAATTTACAAAACTACAAAGTCAGCCAATATATAAGTTTACAATAATATAACAAAGTCAGCTCGAATGAAGATACTCAGGTTATAAAGACTAACTTGGTGAAGTTATGATACACGGTGTCCACTGTCATTACTCGGCATCATCATGCATTTAGTAGAAGTAGAGGCGCGGTCCATACTAATCAACTCAAAGTAGTCTCAAACTAGGTCTACACTGGTGACTCGATAGATACTGTGTAACTTGGTAGAAACTGAATTACATGTTTACCATACCTGAACTTGGTAAACACTAACTTCACTTATCTAGTTAATACTATCTTCACTTCTCATGAACTGCTGACTCGGTAGGAACTACGAAGCATAGTGGCTACTAATTTACATGGAAAACACTGTAGACTGATCAATGATCTCAGTAACCATACAGAATTTGAATAAGTGTTGTCACTAATAAAAAACTTGACTTAATGTCAACAATCTCCCCCTTGGCATTAGTGACAAAAACACTTATTGATCAAAAATTATATCATAGTAAAACTATTTTTGAGATTTTTCAAAAAAATTATTTGTAAGTATATACAATATACTTTCCTTCCTTTTGCATGATTCTCCCCCATACAATATTCATACTATTTTTCATATATACACATTGTCTCTCCCCCTTTTTGAAAATAATGCCAAAGATTTATTCAAAACTTATTTATATAGAGACACCAATATAAGAAAGAAACTCATAATGTACCTTAAGTATGAGTGCTAAAGTCTTATACCAATTTTCTTGCAAAACTTTTCACATATGTAGAGCAACTTGGACTTCTGCAGAGAGTTTTATCATGTGATCTACAAGTAAGAAATTGTTGTCATGGATCAATGTTTTTTAGTAAACAATGTGTTTTTGCATTGTGTCCATGATGGGAAGGATCATATTCTAGATGTCTATCAGTGAAGACCAGATCCTTGCTTCTTCTCTCAACAACTCTACTTACATTTTTGACAAGAATCTAATTTTCATATGATGTGCGAAGCCTGAACTAGGGTCAAGCTGCAACTGTTGTGCACTAGCTTCCAGATCTTCATCAATCTTTGTCCATTTTCCCTTTATTTCCTTTGTGAACTCAATAACATTACATAATTTTTCAAAAATTGATGTTACATTTGTACAAGATTTTTCAAGATTGGTCAAAATTTTGGAAAGCTCTACTTGTTGAATGGCAATTTTTTGAGCAACGTGCTCAAGCACTTTGTTATCAAATTTCTCATTAAAGTTTTGGACTACTTCTTCTAATTGAAATAAAATGTGTTGAGAAGTATCAACTTCAACACCTATTACCTTAGTCAAAATATTCTTAGCACTTTCAATGATTTTATGTTCTCTATCTCTTTCTTCTCTTAATTTCTTCTAATTTTCTTTCTTTTGGAGGAGTTTACTAGCTATTTGCATTTGATATGCAGTGGGATTATCAAAATCCCACTTTGGAATCTCAATCTCCTCATTTAGATCAATATCTTCCTCTATCTCTTTTCCACTCAAAAGTCTTATACTTGGTTGAGCCTTAGGTTCAACTACCTTTGTGCATAATTCCTTAGAATCCGAAACGGAAACAATAGTAGAGATAGTAGGACTAGCAATAAAAATTGATATATTATCATCAAATGGAATACTAATTGGTATGCTTACTAAATCCAAAATTGATATACTTAGAAAAGTATTTGAAGCTGTAGAAAACAAAATTGTAGAATCCAAAATTGTAGAACTTGAAACTGTACTTAGTGCTAAAGAACATAAAATTGTAGGACATGTTGTACTCACCGTTGTTGAAGCTGACTTGGGAACTAAAGAAGAGGGAGGTTGCAGCTTAGTAGATGAAGTGGTAGACACTTCCATTAGTGATGTGTTGTGTTGTGAGGGAGAAATGAGTGATTGGACATTTGATGCATTTACTATGCTCACAATCAAACTTACTAAAGTTGTCTTCGAACTTGATGTAGCTGCTAATTTGCTTGGAGAATGAGGAATTGAGGAAATGACTGCTACTGCTATCTTTATAGGATCAGTCTCCTCATCATCTTCTTTTTCTTCCTCAGTAGCTTCTTCCTCTTTATCTTCTTCAATTACTTCATTTTCAAACTGCATTGTCTCAAAATGTGCTTCTTCTTCCTCATCATCCTTGACTTCTATTGGAGAGTCACTCTATTTATGAAAGTGATAAATGATTTTCCACATGCCTATAGAATTCTTGACTACATGATCTATATCCTTCAACAAAATTAAACAAGCATTAAATCTAAGAGTCATATTTTCTTCATTTTTCTTCAAAGACTCTTTTACTTCAGCATTGGTAATGCTTGGTAACAGCTGCCTTAGGGTTTTCTCATAGATATATTTTCTTGTATGCATAGATGAGTCACATCTTGGCTTCAATCTCTCTAAAAGTTCATTATAAATTTGAGAAGCTATCTCATTAGGGGAATACTTCCATTTTCCCATCTTGGTTAGCACCAATTCTTCAATCTACTTCTTCTCAGCCTCTATCCTAGTCTCATACTTTAATGATTTGAAGTTGTTTATGCTTGAACCTTCTTGCAGTTATTTTATTTTTTCTTGGAAAGTGAGAGGAGGCTTGCTAAACACAACTTCACTACCTTTCTTCCTGGATCTTCTAGAAAACACTACAGTGGATGGCTTGGGTGGCTTGGTGATGATCACCTTGCCTTTCTTCTTTACTAGATCTACTTCCTTTTTTGACTCATCTTCATCCTTTGCTTCATCATCATCATCATCTTCTCCCTTACCCTCAGTTAACAAAAGAGGTGTGCTAGATTTGAGTTTTTTTATTCTCCTCTTACCTTTGTTAACCACCTGAGGAAGCTTTATTTTAACCTCTATCCTTGCCTTAGCCTCATCATATGTTCCAAAGTATGGTGCCTTTGGATCAATAGGTTCATTTATCAAGGCCTTAATTATGTCTTTCTCTTCATCAATGTTTACATCATAGGGAAGAGGTTTTACCCATACAACTCTTGGTTTTATTGCTTGAATGTAGACATTGTCACTATCTACCATGAAACAAACATCATCTTTGTAATCTTTAACCAATTTCCTAGGAATCTTGAATTTTTTATTCATTTTCTCCTTGAAGATATCAAAGTAGTTGTTCATTATACTAAGAAAGTTCTCACCCATTTCTACAATGAAAGTGTTAATTTGATACAAAACTAGTACATCCTTTCCCCATATGACTGTACCTTTAGAAGGGAAAAACTTTTGAACATAGAAGAATAAGCATGTCAACGATGAACTAAAATTACAAGGATTGTTCTTAGATGTCTTTATACTTTCCATGTTTTTCATAAATTGTTTTAACAACAAGTCTATAAGATCAAATGATAGATTGTTCTTCACGACTTTGAATATAAAGTCTACTGCTTCACACGACACACTATTTAGATGACTAGCATTGTAGATCTTGTGAGCTATCATATGTATGCAAAATTTTAGTTCTACATCTAGTACACTACTAATCTTCATACCTTTATTGTCCCACTCGACTAGGGTTTTCTTTTTTAATTCTGCCTAACATAGGGTTTTAGTAGTTTTGGCTTTGGAAAGCATGGGAAGGATAGTGATACAATGAATCATCTTCTTAGTGATCAAGACTAGTTGTTCAAGCCATAAATGACTATTGTAAACTTGAATTAGGATGAATCTAATCCATTTGATTTGGAAACTCTAGGGTAGGTGGGCAATGTGGGTTAAACCTTTATCTTCCAAATGCTTATGCTCAAGTTTAAGAACACCATTCACACACAATTCACCTAGGGCCTCATCCATCTCTAGGGTTCACTTAAAATGAGTTTGAATATCATTAATGAGTAGTACCTTAGGAGGGATTTGTGATTGCACTCCATATGGATTGAGGGTTTTCGCAATTGCTAGCAGAAGTTTGAAATTTGGTGGTTTCCATTTGACTCCTCAGACTAACATTTTTTACCCTTTCTTTGCCTTTCTAGTACTACTTGATGCTACCATGGCTACTTGATAGGTGATGGAAAAAAATTTACTACAAATTTTGCTCGAAATCGCTTGATCACTCAATAATTCACTCAATCACAATAGCACTTTATATTTTTTGGTGAAAAATGAATTCACTCTCCTACCTTTTGATAACATCTCCCATTAATGCTTGGTACAAAAGTATCATTATGTATGATGGTATGTGTTATTTTGTGATAGCATGTCATCCACTATCTATTCAGATTGCTCGGTGAATGCTTCATAACTCGGTAACCAAACATGGCTTGATAGATTCCATGACCCAACCTAACTTGGTGATAACTAATTTGATCTTCTATGATCCTTTTGTATCTTGAATACTGATTTGGAACTTTTCTTCCTTTCAATTTTGGAATTGTTTAGATGTAATTGTGATAACACAGTTCTAATATTTGCTTAAGAACTTAATTGGAAATGGTGGAGTCACCCACTTCTTGAGTGTCATGACCATCATTGCTTGGATTAGCTTCATTGGTGGATTTAAGAATCCATTGCTGCCTCATTTTCTTTCTAATGTTGTTTTCCTTAGCTTTCTTTTCATCTTCAATTCTACCTAGATTCATGCAATTCTTGGCTAGATGACCAAGTTCTATACAGGTGAAACATCTTATGGTGGTATCTCTTTTCCTTGTGTGATGTTTAACACAATTCATGCCAATGTGTCCAATCTCTCCATAGTAATGACATCTACACTAGGTGTTGTAGTCCCAACCAAATATTTCTTTCACAATTTTCTTTGCTAGATTGAATGTCTTGGTTCTGCAGTTTGATGCCTTGTGATCTTGTTTCTTGCATTTGTAAAATTTGCCTTCAAATTTTGGTTTCTCTTTACATTCATTAGCCTTGTGACCATGCTAATTGCAATAGTAATATTTTCCAATCAATTTTTCTTTACCATTACTCCAACATTTTTTTGATGTATGACCTATCTTACCACAGTGATTGTAAGTAGGTCTTTGATTCCTTTGAACACCTTGTTGGGAGGATTCACCTTCTTCTTTATATCTAATTCCTACTTTACCTTTTGTCTATAGACATTCTTCTCATTTAGTTGATTCAATTGATTCATATTTGCTTGATATTTCATCATTCTCACATTGATTTTCTTTTCAGTGTTTAGGTCATTCTTTAATTTTTCACTAATTTTCTTTTCAGATCTCAACTCAGTTCTAATTCTTTCATTCATTTGTCTTTCTAAATTTAGATCATTGCTTAATCTTTCATTGATTTTTCTTTGAATCATGATTTCTTCATTTGCATTCGAGATTTGATCTATAAGATCTTCATGTGAAATGGATTGGTTTTGGATCTCATTGTCTTTTCCATCCATTTCTTCTTTCATCTTGTTTCTTTGCTCCAAGATTTCACACAGCCTTATTGACTAAATTTCTTGTTCTCTTTTGAGCTTTCTTATTTCTTCTTACAGGGAAGCATTTTTCTCTAAAAGCTCTTTGATTGCATCATTTGCTTCATCTGAACTACTTGAAGGGAAAAGGTCTTCAATCTTTTCTTCAATGTACTGGTGATCATTCATCTGATTTGCAAGTTCCTTCCTTCATTTTAGAGATTGGGAAAGTTGCTCCTTGGCTTTCTTGAGTTGTACAAAGGCCATTTCTAGATATAGCTTTTCATTGTCAATTGCCTTATCAAGTCTGAATATCTCCATTGTCCTTGATCTTTTCTTGAGTTATTAAGCTTTATCTTGATAACCACAAATGCTCTGATACCAATTGTTGGAAATATTCAAGACTATGTTAAGTTACTAAGAGGGGAGGGGTGAATCAGTAACCTTAAAAACTTTACCAAATTTAGATCTTAGTTGCAATATTAAAAATCATTAAATCAGATCTAACTACAATCATAAGAAACTAAAAAAAATTTATGGCACATGAACACATTAATTTGGTGACCCAGAAACCTTCCAAATAGAAAGTAAAACTAGGGTGTGGATGATACCCACAAAACATCAATACTACAGCATAAAGTTGGCCTGTTAAGGCTTACAATGACCACTTCTAATGATCTACCTATTAGGAGCAATTAGGACTACTAGGTCCACCTTGTTAGAGGATTTGCAAACATACAACAAAGTATGCACTCTGTAAAGAGATTTGAAAAAGACTGTTAAGTCTACCTTGTTAGAGGATTTGAACTGGTTCACGTGTTAGAATGAAATAGTTGATCTTTGACTTACAATTGATTTGTTGATATAGATTTTTTGAGGTACTGATCACCTTTATGTGATAGATATGAATTTTTTTCTCCTTTGTTGATATGGCCTTACAATACACTTTGTTGCTGATTCGCATATGCATATATTCATCTATTTGTTCTTTCACACACACACTAGATATGATACTAAACTTTACATATATATCAATCCAATTTACAAAACTACAATTTCGACCAATATACAAGTTAACACTAGTATAAAAAAGTTGGCTCAAATGAAGATACTCGGGTTCTAAAGACTGACTTGGTGAAGTTTTGATACATGATGTCCACTGGCATTACTCGACATCGTCATGCATTCGATAGAAGTAGAGGCTCAATCCATACTAATCAACTCAAAGTAGTCTCAAACTAGGTCTACATTGGTGACTCGATACATACTGTGTAACTTGGTAGAAATTGAATTACACATTTACCATACTTGAACTCAGTAAACACTAACTTCACTTAGCTCAGTTAATACTATCTTCACTTCTCATGAACTACTGACTCGATAGGAACTGCGAAGCTTGGTGGCTACTGAATTATATCAAAAATACTGTAGACTAATCAATGAGCTTGGTAACCATACATAATCTGAATAAGTGTTGTCACTAATAACAAACTTGATTTATTATCAATAGTTTTCTAGATGCTTTTTCATTCTCCTTATACTTTTCATTACTTTGTTCCAACATCAACTTCATTTCCTTATGCAAAGATTTCATAAAATTAGTAAATACTACCCCTTCAACACTTCTCTTCTCTTCACTATCAATATCCCTCAAATTTGATATATCTCTAGGTTGGATTCTAGTAACAATCTCAAAAGGTGTTTTTCTAGTACTCTTATTCACAAACTTATTATATGAAAACTCATCTTGTGTCAATACTATACCCCATTTACTCGACTTATCTCCAACTAAACATTTTAACAAACTACCCAAGCTTCTATTCACAACCTATGTTGATCCATCCATCTATGGATGGAATGTAGAAATAAGCTTCAACTCAGCACACATCTTCTTCTAAAAAGTCCTCCAGAAATAACCAACAAACTTGTTATCTCTTTCAGAGATAATAATTCTTGGCAATCCATGCAATCTAATAATATCTTTTAAGAAAAGATCTACATCATGTACTATATTGGATGTCTTCTTGCATGGTATGAAATGTGTCATCTTAGAAAATCTACCCAATTTGACAAATATGGAATCATACCCCCTTTTTGTCTTAGGTAATCTAAGATTAAAATCTATACTAATGTCACTCCAAAGTTTCTCAAGAATAGAAATAGGTGTATACAATCTAGTATTCTAACTTACTCCTTTTACAACTTGATGAATTCTACAACTCCTTACAAACTTCTAAACATCCTTATACATTTGTGGAAAATCATACTTGTCCTTAAGAAAATTCAATGTCTTATCCATTCCAAAATGTCCAACCAATCTACCACAATGCTTTTCCTTAATCAAAACAACTCTTATAGAACTTCTCCATATACACAACTAAATTCCTTTGAACAACATACCTTATTAAATGAAATACCCATCATACTTATTTGATTGATTTGATAGATTCAGTGCTTTGCAATCTCTCTGCACCTTAGAAAAACCATGGTCAGTTTCATACAACTCCTTCATCTCATCAAAACCAAGAACTTCAACCTTTATCTTGATCAATGAAGAATGTCTTCTACTCAATGCATCTACAACTCAGTTAGTAACTTCACTCTTATGCTTGATCAAAAATGTGAAACTTTGCAAGTACTCAACCCACTTCATATGTCTCTAATTAAACTTATGCTGACTTCCCAAATATTGTAAAGCTTTATGATCAATATACAAAACATAATATTTAGGAATCAAATAATGTATCCACTTTTTCAAGGCTTGAACAATAACATAGAACTCTTGATCATATAGATAATACTTCTTTTTAGCATCATTCAACTTCTCACTAAATAAAGAAACATTTTTACCTTTCTTGAATTAACACATCTCCTATCGCACTACCACTTTCATCACACTCAACTTGAAATACCTTATTGAAATTAGGTAAAGCCAATACATGTAATTCAACAGTTTTTAGTTCCAAAATCTCAAAACCCTTATTAGCTCCATGTGTCCATTTGAAATCCCTTTTCTCTCCTCTCATAGTCTTAGTCATAACATTACAAACATAGCTAAAATTCCTAATAAAATTTCTATAGAAATTAGGAAAACAATGATATGATCTTACGTCACCCACACTCTAACATGTAGGTCACTTGAGAATTACTTTATCCTTCTCAAGATCCATTCTCAAAACATCAGTTGATATCACAAATCCAAAATATATAATCTCTTCTTGCATAAATGAACATTTCTTCAAAATAATCAACTATTTCTCCTCTTTTAACCTTTGCAACACTTGCTTAATATTCTCAAGATGTTCTTCCTTAGTCTTACTAGATATCAGAATATCATCCAATAAAAAATCACAAACTTACCCATAAATATTTTGAGAACTTCATTCATCAACCTCATGAAAGTACTTAGTGCATTAGTCAAACCAAAAGGCATAACCAACCACTCATACAAACCATCTTTTGTCATGAATGTAGTCTTCCACTCATCACCTTCTCTAATTCTGATATGATGATAACCACTCTTTAAATCAATCTTGGTAAAGTATTTTTCTCTACTCAAACAATCCATTATGACCTCCATCTTTGACATAAGAAAAATATACTTCACTATTATCTTGTTCATAGCTCTAGAATTAGTAAACATTATCTATTCTTGTTAGGTGCCAATATAATAGGTACAACACATGGACTCAATTTTTCTTTGATCAAACCTTTCTGATACAATTGCTACACTTGTGTTTTAAGTTCTTCATTCTCTATAGGTGTCAATCTATGTGGTGCTTTTTTCAGAAAACTAACTCCAAGAACCAATTCCATACAATGAATTATACTCCTTACTCACAATAAACCATCATAAATATCTTTTGCAACAATCCCCTTGTACTCATCAACAAGTTTTCAATTTCTTCTATCAATTCGCTAATACTATTAGCTTTTGTTTTCACTCGATCATTACTATTTTCTATCACCTGGCCATTACTATCACAACTTGGCTCTCTAAGGATTAGAACAAAACAAACATGGTTCTTCTTCATCTCCTTCTCAAATTATTTCCCACTGATCATGCAAACTCTAATAGCAAATCAATTTACCTCATATGGAACTTCAACCAAAGGCAACAATTTTTTCTTCACTCCAATCACCCAAAGAGTATATTGGTTTAATCTACCATCATGCACAACATGTCTATCATATTGCCAAGGTCTACCCAACATAATATGAAAACAATCCATACGCATAATATCACATAGATCTTCATCAAAGCAATTTCCAATCTTGAATTTCACAACACATTACTCACTTAACAAAAATTTATGCTCATCTTTTATCCATAAAACATGATAGAGTTTAGGGTGTCTTAACCTTTACAAATACAACTTAGTAACCAACTTCTCTAATGCCAAATTTGTTGAACTCCCACTATCAACAATCACTTTGCAACATTTTATTGCCAATTTATAGCTAGTTTTGTAAAAACTTCTCCTCAAGATAGGTTCTTCATCAACTATTTCACTACATAGAATCCTCCTTATGATCAGGTTAACTCTAGCCTGAGGTCTACTTAATGAACCTCAAGATCTCCTTGAATCACAATATTTATGTGACCATTTTTACTCTCACCAGAGTATTTACACTCAAAGGATCTATGCCCTTCTTTTCCACATTTGAAATAATTCCCATGGAAACTACCTCTAGGGTAAGAATTACCTCTTCCTTGGTAAGAAGTAGTACCCCTCAATAAGCATTACCACCTTTCCACTTAGTCTTACATTTTTAATCACTTTTCCATTTAGATTTTCCTTTATCTTGTGTGAAATTTTCAAATCTACTACCTTCTCCATAGGATCTACCTCTACCTCTCTAGAATCTACCACCTCTACCTTTCTATCTTTGCTCATGCTTCTTTGTCAAGATCTCCTTAGCTTTCAATGCATATTGATATGCTTCTTCCATACTATCCAATTTCACAAAACTTATTTCATCTTGAATTCTAAATATCAATCCATTCAGGTACTATGCAACATTCTCAACCTCAACATCCACATGTCTCGATCATATTTCCAATCTACAAAATTTCTCACTGTATCCATTCACAGTCATGTCCTTTTTTCTTAAATTTTGTATATTTTTCAACAAACTAACTTGGTAATCAATAGGAAGGAACTTCTTCTTTAGCCTACTCACCATTTTCAACTAGGTTTTGATATTTTATTTTCCTCTTCTATTTCTATCAATTTGAAAATCCTCCCACAGTAGTGAGGCATGAGCTTTCAACCTAGTGACTGTGATTTTCACCTTCCTATTATCAAGACTGTGTTTAAACTCAAAGAACTTCTCCATATTAGAGGTCCAATCCAACACAACATTAGTATCCAACTTTTCATAATAAGGAACAACTTCCACAATAGACTTTGAATGTTCCCTAAATAACACTCTCAACAATCCTCCCTCGTCTTGATCTTCTTCAAGTTCTAGACTAGAATTTGGTGTTATTGCTTCATCATCACTCACATCATCAAATGTGCTCCTCTCCTCTAGGTTGTCTCCACAACATCTAATCTAGCTGCAATCTATGTCAACATGTCCAATATGGCATTATAAATATTTCATCTACCTCAAACCATTTTGATGAATAGGTTCCTATAAAATTGTAACCCTCTATCAGTTATAGTTCAAATCCACAAATCTTCCACCCTGCAAACAAAATCAATCAAGATTCTACATGATCCAATATTCATAAGGACAAAATTTAAGCTTCGATACTACCTGCCATAGGGATGATTGGATAATTAGGGCCAAAGGTGTACCTAACAGTACAAACACCTTGCTGTGTAAACACAATGGGAAGTAAATAATAGAGAACAACACCAAGAAGATAAGAAACAACAACATCTTTATTGGTTCATCAAATTATCCACAAATATGCCTGATTGTAAGGATTTTAAGGTTGTGGCCAATACAAGATGGTTACAAATTATAACTTCAAGATCCATTATCTCTGCAAATTCTAACTCTAAAATTGCTTCTCTAAGATTTCATATTTATTTCTGAACTCTCTAAGCACTACCTAACCTAAGCCTAGACACCTCTACTTATAGTTTCCAAAATTACTTACAGAAGATTCTAGATCTTTACATAAGAGAAGGTTGACCTCATATTTGTCTACATGCATCCCAATGCATGATCTATACATTAAATTCATGACTCAAATGAAATAAATAAGTTAGATCATACTAGGAACCAATCAAAGACAAAGTTGGTCAAAGAAGGAACTAAGCATCAACAAACCAATGAGCTCACTCAATACATGAAGGAACTTGAAAACAATAGGACTTGGCAAAAAGGGAAACTCATCAACCATAGAACTCAGTCAAAGAAGGAACTCAGCGAACATAGGGAATTTGGTCATCATCGTAACTCGATAATAATTGTTCTTGACCAATACAGGAACTCAACAATAACTCCAACTCAGTAATTATTGATAGAATGCACAAAGATGAACAAGATAGCAAGGCAACCCAGAATGCTCTTGCATCAATAAATGTAGGATATCTCTTCAAGTTGCAATGGATCTATTATAACCACATTATGGAGCCATGGATTTAAATGTGCATAAATTAAGAAGATGATGAATGTCTCAATGTAGGTCTCCTCTCTTGATGGCCAATAATATGCTAGATCTTGAAAAGGAAATGCTTACAAAGAATACTTCTACTCTTGATGAGATCTTCTTTTCTTGAATGCCTTCAATTCTTGATCTCCTTGGCTATCATGGAATCCTTAGGTATAAAATAAAGCCTCCAAGTCTCCTTATATACTAGTTTTTGGGATGAAAAATAATATTGGTCGACTAGAGAGAAAGAGTTAAAAAATTAAAATCCTAAGGCCTTTTGAGCTCCAAGCTCTATAATCCCTAGGGAAGAGGTCAACTTGGGTCAATCTCTTCTAGACTAGGTTGACCTAGGTCAACCTATTCCTAAGGGAGGAAGAGAGTAAGCCATAGAAAGCTTAGAAGGGATACAAAAATATTTCAGAAAAGGTGGGGGAAAATAGGGGAAAGAGAGTATTGAGCATAGATCCATCCATGTTCCAGGAAGTCACTATAAAATTGGTGCTAAAAGGTCTTTAAATGAAAGTACATCCATTTTAACATGGTACAAGTGTTAGAAAGGCTAGGGTTTTTGTTGCACCAAAATATTGGCCTATTAATGCCTAATCCAACCAATAGCCTTATAGAACCATAGGATGTGGTTAAGCCATGTCATGAATCTTGTGAGGGACACTAGCCCACTACCAAATATCTCCCTTGTAGCATCACTCACCATGGCTTGGGAGATTCAAAGCTATGACCAAGCTCTAATACCAATTGTTAGAAAGGCCAAGGTTGTCGTTGCACCAAAAGATTGACCTATCAATATCTAATACAACCAATAGTCTTATAGAACCATGGAAATGGTTAAACCATGTCACAAATCATGCAAGGGATGTTAGCCCACTACCAACAAAAAGTATATGCATATAATGTGAAATTATTAGATATTTCATACCATAAATCAAAATCCATAGTTCCCTTTAAATATCTAAAAATCCTCTTTATTTTTGCAAAGTGTGTCTATTTAGGATCTAATTGAAATGTATCTATAACCCCAACTTCATTAGCCATATCTGGTCTTGTGTGATTCAAATTTTGTAATTCACCAATCATAGATTTGTACCTTGTTTTCACAACATTAGTTTAATCATCTTTGTTAGATAATTTGCAATTAGTTACCATAGTCATACCAAAAGGTTTAAAAATTTCAATACCAAATCTAACTAATAAATCTTTAAGATACTTAGTCTAAGATATAAAATTACCATATTTAGTCCATAGTTATTTGTAATCCTAGAGAGTATTTGATCTCATCAATCATGGACATTTTAGATTCATCTTTCATTTCATCAAAAAATGTGTTACTTGTTGAGCACAATTACCACCAAAAATGATGTAATCAACAAATACCTCAATGATTAACAAGCCATCAAAATTAGTTCTCAAGTACACATTACTATTTGCATTACCTTTCTTAGAATCAAAACTCAATAAATATTTATCTCATCGAGCATATCAGGCTCTAGGTGCTTCCTATAGTCCATACAATGCCTTCTTCAACTTGTATACCATGTATTTTATCTAGTCAATGAAAATCCATCAAGTTGTTCAATGTAGATATCTTTTTCAAGATCACCATTCAAGAATGATAACTTCAATTCCACTTAATCCTCTTTGAAATTATTGTTACATGCATAAGCTAAAAACATTCTTAAAACTTCTAGTCTTGCTATCGAGGTAAGGGTTTTTTTCAAAATCTATGGTGTTTTATTGTGAATAACCTTTGCATACCAACCTTTCTTTATTCCTTATAACTTCACCTTTTTCATTCATTTTGTTTATAAAAACCCATTTAATTCCAATAATATTATTATCTTTAGGTCTAGGAAATAATTCCCATGTATTTGTCTTCTCGATTTTCTCAAGCTCTTCTTTCATTGCACTTATCAAAAATTGTTTTTTACATGCTTCATTAGTAGTCTTATGCTCAACCAATGAAATAAAACAAATCTCTTCTCCTACATTACCTCTTTTCATCACTAGTTTGCTAGAATTGCGAATACTTTTATTAGCTAGATCATTATTTGCAATATATTTAGGTGTTCTTTGTTCTTCTCTAGGTTCTTATTTAATTTGTACTTGCATTTCATTATGCAATTAAAAGATTTTTTTTCTTATTATGTATTCTAATTTATCATTGGTCTTAGACTTTCTCTAGTTTGATTTGAATCATCATTAAAATCATAATCAAGTGATCTTTGTTATACCTAGAATATTTCATCAATCTTGACATTGTATTCTCTATAGTCTTCTTCAATCTCATATTATAACATCTATATGCCTTACTCTTAGTATAATAACAAATAAATATGCCTTCATCACTTGTAGGATCAAAATTCCCCATATCATATTCTCTTTTGATATGACATTTTCTTCCAAACAATTTGAAATATTTAATAGTAGGTGTGTGACCAAACCATAAATCATAAGGGGTTTTACCTATTCCTTGCCTAATCTAAACTTTTTTCATATACTATAATAGTAATTTCTTATCTCTAATGAATATGTGATACCTTATCCTCAAGTAACATCACTCGAGCTACTTCATTTACTGCTATGTTCTAGCTTTCTGCTATACCATTCTATTTTGGTGTCTTAGCTTCTAAATCTTTCTTCCGAATTCTATTATCGTCACAAAAAGAATTGATCTGATTAGAAGTAAATTATCCACTCTTATCGTACCTTAAACATTTGATTCTTAAACTAGATTCACTTTTAAATTCAACCTTGAATATCTTAAAATTTTCAAAAGCCTCATATTTCTCCCTAAAAAATGCAACCCACATCATTCCAATGTAATAATCAATGAAAAGATTGAAACACCTCTCACCATAGAAACTCTTAGTCTTTGTAGGACAACATAAATCTCTATGAACAATTTCCAACTTTTTTAAAGTAGTAAATTTCTTTATAATAAAATTACTCTTCTTTTTTGTAGCCATTAAACATACCTTTTACATCATATTATAAGGTGTCACAATCTTTGGTAGATCTCTTACCTTCACTATGGTATCAAAGTTTATGTGATAAAATCTTCTATGCCATAGCCAATTGTCCTCAACTTTTGTAACCAAACAATCAATCTCAGTAGGAATTGATTGAAATATATTACCTCTATTTCTTGTACTTGTCACAATTAATTTTTCATACTTGTCCTTGATCGTTCATGTCTTCTCAATGAATTATAGACAATAGCCCTTTTCAACAAGTTGTCTAACACCTAGAAATTTATGTTTCAAACTATTGAAAAAACTATGCATCTTTAGTGTTAGTCATACCATCAAGAGTAATGGATCCCTTTCCCTTAATAGAACAATTTGTATTATTACCAAATCTAACTATGCTACCTTCATAGCTTCTAAACTTAAAAAATTGATCAATGTCAAATGTCATGTCATGTGACCATCCACAATCTATTGTCCAATCATATTTCTTGTTTTCAACATGTGGTACAAGTATATTTTCTTCTTTAACATTACTATATTCCTTAATAGAAAAAAATCCATTTTCATCTTCATCGTCACTATCTAGTAAATTAATCTCTTTCATTCCAATTTCATGATCACTCGCATACAATCATTCCTTAGGAATCTTTTATTTGTAATGTCTTCTAGGTTTAGCCTTTTATTCTCTCTTAAAACATCTTAAAATATCTGATTATTTCTTTGAATATCTAGCATCTTAGTCTATCCATGCATTAAAAAAATACATCTTATCATTAAAGAAATACCATAGCATCATCCACAAATATTTGATAACATAAGTATACCATTATTGTACTTCTAATGTGAAAACTCAAATTACTTTATCTAGTCAACCTTAATGATAAAAAATGTGCTACATTTCCATAATTGATCAGTAAGGCTTTCTAATTAAGGATCAACATCTAGTATGCCATCCCTACATTGCTAAGTATGTTGTACTTAACAAGGAAATTCAATTCGTTAGGCCAAAATGCCCAATCTTTTTCACTTTCTCTGTACTCTACAATATAAATGTGCCTTCATATTTCTCATCCAAAACATGTTCCAACTAAAATATTAACATAAGAAAACATACTTTCATACTATAAAAACAAAATACTTGCCATGTCCAAAATTGTGGCCAATAAAACTTACTTTTCTAAGCTCCCTAATAAAAACACGTTAACTATTGATAGTCTTTTTGTGATATACTTAGTCATTTTTCATGATTAACTAACACCAAAATTGATCATTAATTTAAGAAACCTTAGCAGATGATTGTGTTTCAATTAGTGATATCAATCATGTCCTATATCTAGTCATTTTCCAATAACCCCCTTCTTTGGAATTGATGGAAACACTTATTGAAAATTTTACTAAGTGCCAATGCCAAAATATCCTCATCCAAAACTAGTTCAACAGATTATTCAACACTTAATTTGTAGATTCTATGACTCTATATACCATACTCCCTTTATGACTTCTATTTATATACTTCTTTTTTTCACTATTATACTTCTTCTTTTAAATCAATAGAAAAGGTGAGAAAAATATACTATGTACAAGTCAAAAGCTTGGCTCTCTTCCAAAATGCTTTACACAAATCTTAAATTTTATGCAAAATTCCTCTTCAATGTTGCAAAACGAATATCACATACATTCTTCATGTTCTTAGCTACCTAAATCTCACCACAGATAGCATATGTCTCTATCTATGTTTTGTGAAGGTTTATTGGCTTAAATGTTTCATATGCCATCATCAAAATCTCTGACATATACAATTTCTTTTGCATAAGTTTTAATTTTGGTGATATAAATCTTTGAAACAAAGAAAACCTATTTAAATTTCTTTCTTTTAAGTATATTGATTACTTAAAATTCCTTACTCTCTATTTATCAGTCTCTATAACACTCTAATTTGACTTAGCAAAATCTTCTACCAAATTTTATAAATTAATTCCTTTTTCTATAATTCCTTTGTCAATATCTTTTACATAGTTTATAGAATCTGCACAAACAATATACAAAATTATATCTTCATCAAACAACTCCTTGACATCCTTTATTTTCTCATTAATAACTTTAACATGATTTTCAATATTTACACATAGCTTCAAAAAGTTCTCTACAACATACTCTTTTTTGCCTTACCTTGGGGCAAATTCTTCAAGAAAAGTATAGTGGGTGTCAAAATAATCAATTAAAATACTCAAATTCTCTACGACATTGTTTCCTTCAAATTTCCTATAAGTAGGTAGTATTTTTTCAATTTGTCTAATTTCTTACCTAGATCCTCACATTTTTTTTTACTTCCCTGATTTCTCCTTATCTTTGGAAAAAGCCATCTATAAATATTCATAAGTACATCTTCATCCAAGCTATCATACTTGTCCACATTAGCAACTTCTCTACTTATCACTTGTTAACAATATTTACACACTAGATGAATTTTGTATAACTTTGACACTATCTGATACAATATCCTTTACCTTTAATGTAGCTACAATATTCTTTTGTGTTCTAGTGCCCTAGTCTAAAGGTGTGAATAATGGAATGCCATCTTGAGTATTTTTATCTATCATCATAAATGAAGTTTTACCTTCATTAATCATTTTTCTAACCTATTTTTTAATAAAAAATCTTTTTGTTTCTATTTCTTCTCCTTATCTTCGTCATCTTCCTCATAAATTTTTCCATCCTCTGTAATTTCCTATATTATGATGTGTTGTATCTCATCATTGGAAATAAATTTATTCATAAATTTTTCTTGTTCTTGTTACTTTTCTTCTAGAGTGGTATCAAGTATAATATGTGCACTTGGGAAAAATAAGTCTAGTTGTCTTATTGTGATAAATAATTGGGTAACATATTTAGATTCTTTATGTGGTTTCATTGTCTTGTTTCTAAGTGTTATCCCAACTAGTTTGTGTGTAGGTTAGTCTTAAAATCTTTCTTATTCATTGGCTCATCCAATACTTTTTCTATTTCTTTACATGTTTCCTCTATAATTTCTGATGGGGGACACAACCCAAGAATAGAATGGACACAACAGAAAAGGGAAATTGTATTAACTGAGAAAATAAGCTAGTACAAACAGTTTAGAGAAAATAAACTTCAAAACATGCCCTAAGGGCTTACAATAGCATAACTCTGGAGATAATTTCTCCTTTTAGTACCTCCTCTCAAACTCCACTCCGAACTGCCATTTACAATGCCAGAAATCTCCTTAAATAAACCCTGGAGGGTTAACGACTAGGAGTACATTCTAGAAAATCCTAGTAGGCATCCACTGACAAAATAGAAGGTTCCAAAAGCTGCGTTAGAAGTCGGTGCAAATCTAGAAGAATCTAGAAACGGTAATCGAACTTTCGGGAGGCATAACTTTTGAACCGTAGCTCTGATTGACGAACCATTTACATTTTTGGAAAGCTCTCGAAGTGCTCTATAGCCCTATGGACCAGCTTTTCTCATCCCCCATTTTTTGGCCCTTTTCAAGGTCATTTAATGCCCCTAACCTGACTTTGAAGCATTCTTAGGAGGTCTCCAAAACTCGAAAAATTGCAATAACTTTCAAACCGTGGGGCCTTTTGACCTGATTCTTTTTCTAGAATTCTCTAAATCACAATTACATTCATCTGGAAAATTCACACCTTCTAGGTCACCAAAATGATGGCCAAATTGCATGCTCCTATTTTTTCAAGAATTTCTAGCACACTGATAGTTGAACTGTGAGAGTTGGAACCTTTATTTGACCCAAATGGGTATCCAAAAATGTAAAGACATGAAACAAAAACTAAGTCTAAGTACATTTTTTTGGGTGACACAGGATTGCCCTTATACCCCTGGATGCTCCTGCATCAGACACCCAGGGTAGATTGAAAAGTGACCCTATCACTTTATGAATGGTAGAGGAAATCACAAATGGGAAACCTCAGCTGCTAAAATCCAAGTTGAGTCCTCGATCGGTTGTCCTTTCCATTTGACCAAATACTATTCATACTGCCTGTTTCTGGTACTCCTACCCACACGATGATCTAGAATGTCTTCTATCTCCTCCTTCTTAGAAGCAAGAATTGGACATGGCTCTAACACTAGCTCCTCATCTGTACCATCATCATGATACTCTGTTAAATCTGCAATGTTGAAAATGGGAGAAATGTGAATACCATCTAGCAGCTCCACTTCATATGCATTTCCTGAGTCATGTTTCTTCAAAATTTTGCAGGGGCCAAATTTCTTCATTTTCAGCTTGTTGTAAATACCAGCTGGAAATCTTTCTTTTCGTAAGTGCACCATGACTAGATCCCCTACTTGGAGTTCCTTATGTCTTCTCCTTTGATCCACCCTAGCTTTATACTCTTGATTCATCTTGGTAATGTGTGCTTGAACCTCCTCATGTAGATGCTTGATATGTTCAGCAAATTCCTCAGCTTCAGCACTTGTCCTCTCCCCTTGTTCTATCTTCCTCAATTCTAGTGCAGTCCTTGGGCTATTTCCATATACAATTGGAATGGTGATTTTCCAATACTCCTATTTATAGAGTTATTGTAAGCAAACTCTGCTTGTGGTAGAATCAAATCCCATCCCTTGGGCTTATCCCCAACTAAACATCTCAGCAAATTGCCCAGACTTCTGTTTACCACTTCTGTTTGGCCATTAGTTTGTGGGTGATGCGTGGAACTGAATTTCAAGTTGGTTTTTAACTTTTTCCACAATGTCCTCCAGAAATACCCCACAAATTTAGTATCTCTGTCAAAAATTATGCTCCTTGGAAGACCATGTAGTCTTACCACCTCTTTGAAAAACAAGTCTGCAATATGGACAGCATCATGAGTTTTGTGGCATGGAATGAAATGTGCCATTTTGGAGAACCTATCAACCACCACGAATATTGAGTCATTACCCCTTTGTGTCCTCGGAAATCCAAGAACAAAATCCATACTTATGTCCTCCCATGGCCTTGATGGAATAGGCAATGGCTGATATAGGCCAGTATTGTGACTAAACCCCTTAGCAACTTGACAAACCTGGCAACTATGTACAAACTTCTTCACATCTTGTGAAATTTGAGGCCACAAATAATGTTCTCTAAGAATGGAAATGGTCTTATCTCAACCAAAATGTCCTGCCATCCCTCCACTGTGTTTCTCCTTAATCAAATTTTCCCTCATGGAACTCCTTGGAATGCACAATTGACTACCCTTGAACAACATGCCATCCTGAATCAGATAGTCGAACCACCTGGTTCTATCTACAGTAATAGGTTCTTTACAAGCTTTCCATGCTTCAGCAAAATCAAGATCCTCAAGGTACAAATTGTTGAGTTCATCAAACCCAACTACTTCAACCTACATTACTGTAAGCAAAAACTGTCTCCTACTTAGTGCATCTGCAACCCTGTTAGATTTTCCACTTCTATGCTTCAACACAAATGTATAGCTCTGCAAGAACTCTACCCACTTCATATGCCTCTGATTCAATTTACCTTGGCTATTTAGGTACTGCAATGCTTGATGATCAGTATACAAAACAAATTCCTTTGGAAATAAATAATGCCTCCATTTCTTTAAGGCCTGAACTATTGCATAGAACTCTTAATCATAAACAGAATACTTCTTCTTTGCATCATTCAATTTTTTACTAAAATATGCAATAGGCTTACCTTCTTGGCTTAATACAACCCCAATAGCGCTGCCACTGGCATCACAATCCACCTGGAACACTTTTCTAAAACCTGAAAGTGCCAACACAGGTTGTTCTGTTACCTTCTTCTTCAGCAATTCAAAACTTCTCGCAGCTGCTGCAGTCCATTTGAACTCTTTTATATCCCCTCTTATTGTATTAGTTAGGGGTGTACATATGCCACTGAAATTCCTAATAAACTTCCTTTAAAAACTAACCAGACCATGAAATGATCTTACCTCAGTAGCAGACCTTGGAGTAGGCCATTCCAAGATGGCTTTTACCTTCTTCGGATCCATTTTGAGACCTTCAGGTGATATAACAAAACCTAAATAGACTAACTCCCTTTTTGCAA
The DNA here is from genome assembly GCA_028749045.1 of Cupressus sempervirens. Classification (NCBI taxonomy): domain Eukaryota; kingdom Viridiplantae; phylum Streptophyta; class Pinopsida; order Cupressales; family Cupressaceae; genus Cupressus; species Cupressus sempervirens. The sequence goes on from CM053790.1 coordinate 529,577,440, forward strand.
AGTTACACTTCTTCAGATTAATTAACAGTTTCTCTTCCCTTATCCTTTCAAGGACACTATGAATATGCAATAAATGTTCTTCCAAATTCTTGCTTAAAATTAAAATATCATCCAAATAAACAATAACAAATTTTCCCAAGAACTTCTTAAGTACCTCATTCATGAGCCGCGTGAAGGTGCTTGGGGCGTTCGTCAATCCAAAGAGCATGACTAACCACTCATAAAGACCCTCCTTGGTCTTGAAGGTTGTTCTCCACTCATCTACTTCTCGAATCCGTATCTAGTGATAACCACTCTTCAGATCTATCTTTGTGAAGTACTGAGCTCCACTCAAGTAGTCCATAATATCATCCATCCTTGGTAAAGGAAACCAATAACTGATGGTGATCCTATTTATAGCTCAAGAATCTGTACACATCCTCCACTCTCCATCCTTCTTTGGTGCGAGTAATTTAGGTACTGCACATGGACTCAGGCTCTCTCGAATCAAGCCCTTCCTCAACAACTCTTGAACCTGCCTATTTAGCTACTCTGTTTCAGTAGGAGTCATCCTGTGAGCAGCCTTGTTAGGCAAACTAGCTCCTGGAATCAGATCTATCTGATGACTGATTTTCCTTACTGGTGGCAATCCATCTGGAACATTATCAGAGATAATATCTCCAAATTCCCCTAGTAAATCTGAAACATCAAATCATATTTCACTACTACCTTCTTTATCTTTCCTAGGAATCAAAGCATAGCACATATGTTGATGTTTCATGCCATCTAAAAACTTCCTTCCATCAACAAGACAAATCCTAGCACTGCTACATACATTTTCACCTTCCTTTTTCATGGGCTTCAATTTTTGGCAAACTCCATCCTTTTTCAAAGAGTATGTGTTTGCATGTCCATCATGTACTGCATGTCTATCAAACTGCCATGGTCTACCCAACAATAGATGGCAAACATCCATCGAAATAACATCACAAAGAACTTCATCATGGTAACTCCCAATTTTGAATTTTACTAAACATTGTTCACTTACCAGGACCTTATGATCATCTTTTACCCAAGCAATCCAATAGGGCTGGCGATGTTTCTCCCTCTTGAGCTTCAGCGTAGAGACCATCTCTTCTGATACCAAGTTATCAGTTCTACCACCATCAATGATCACGTCACAACATTTATCCTCACACTTGCATCTGGTATGGAACAAACTCCTCTATTGTCCTAGTTCAATCTCACCACTTAGTAGGACTCTTTCATTTACCAAGGTCTCTCCTCCTTCTACATCTTGTGAATGTGATGATTGTGCATCCTCATCCACATGAGCAACCCTAGCTTGGCCCTCAGCTCTCCTATCTATCCTTCCTTATCATTGAGGGCATTCAAAGGCACAATGACCTTCTCCATTTCAATGGAAATAGGTACCATGGAAGCCTCCTCTTCCTTGTCTGTGTCCTCTACCTCTTCCTCTCTGATTCCCAAAGTCTTGATCATGGGAGCGGTTGAAACCCTCATTCCTCTGGTTCCTGCTAGTACCCACATCTTCATTTTTCTTTTGGGTTTCATTGCGGCCTCCAGATGATCTACCACTTCCCCTTACTCCTTGACCATGCCCTCTTTGTCTTCCTTTAAACCTTTTATTCAGCTTCTCTTCAACTCGTAGGGAAAACTGGTATGCCTCTTCAACGCTGGTCATTCTTACTAGACTTAATTCCTCCTGGATGCTAGGTCGCAACCCACTGATATAATAAGCAACCTTCTCCTTATTTGCTTCTGCATGTCCCGCTCTAATCAAGAGTTGGTAAAATTCCTCTGTATATTCTTGGATTGATCTTCTTGCTTGCTTTAACCCATGCATCTTCTTAAACAAATCAAGCTCGTAGTCCACAGGAATGAACTGCTTCTTCAATTTGTCCACCATGCGATCCCATCTTGTGATCTTCTCCTTTCCTCTTCTGTTTCTTTCCAATTGAACCTCTTGCCACCAGATTTTGGCATGGCCTTTTAGTTTGGCCTTTGCAAACTTAACCCTATCTGGGTCCCTAATATCCTCATACTCAAAGTATTCTTCCAGTACATTGATCCAATTGATCAACTCATCTGGTTTCAGATTTCCTGAAAATACACCCACTTCAATTGTAGGTCTTTTCCCAAACTTAGTAATGGCCCTAAAAAGCCTTTCCTCTGCATGATTCAGAACTTCCCCGTCAAATTCCCCTTCTGGTTTCATTACTTCTTCTTCATTGTCATCCTCACTGTCGTGACCTGCGACAACATTTGTCCCTCTACGGAGCTCCTCTTGCAATGCCTACACCTGCCTTTGGAGGGCTCTAACCTCCTTAGGATTAATAGCTCTGGCCCTTCACCCATGCTCTCTTTGTGGAGGAATTTTCTTAACTTAAACCCACAACCATATAGTCCTGGTGCAAACTGCCTCACAGTCAGCGCTCTGTTTACACACTCAGGAAAACCAGCTCTGATACCACTTGATAGGGGACACAACCCAAGAACAGAATGGACACAACAAAAAAAGGAAATGGTATTAACTAAGAAAATAAGCTAGTACAAATAGTACAGAGAAAATAAACTTCAAAACATGCCCTAAGGGCTTACAATAGCATAACTCTGGAGATAATTTCTCCTTTCAGTACCTCCTCTCAAACTCCACTCCGAACTGCCATTTACAATGCCAAAAATCTCCTTAAATAGACCCCGGAGGGTTAAGGACTAGGAGTACATTCTAGAAAATTCTTGTAGGCATCCATCGACAAAATAGAAGGTTCCAGAAGCTGCGTTAGAAGTCGGTGCAAATCTAGAAGAATCTAGAAACGGTAATCGAACTTCCAGGAGGCATAACTTTTGAACCGTAGCTCTGATTGACAAACTGTTTACATTTTCAGAAAGCTCTCAAAGCGATCTATAGCCCTATGGACCAGCTTTTCTCATCCCCCATTTTTCAGCCCTCTTCAAGGTCATTTAATGCCCCTAACCTGAATTTGAAGCATTCTTAGGAGGTCTCAAAAACCCAAAAAATTGCAATAACTTTCAAACCATGGGGCCTTTTGACCTGATTCTTTTTCTAGAATGCTCTAAATCACAATTACATTCATCTGGTCAATTCACACCTTCTAGGTCACCAAAATGATGGCCAAATATCATGCTCCTATTTTTGTAGGATTTTCTAGCACACTGATAGTTGAACTGTGAGAGTTGGAACCTTTATTTGACCCAAATGGGTATCCAAAAATGTAAAGACATGAAATAGAAACTAAGTCTAAGTACTTTTTTTGGGTGACACAGGATTGCCCTTATACCCCTGGATGCTCTTGCATCAATTTCCCTATACAATCTAGCCATGATTTTCACTATTCTCATCTTGGTTATCATCTTTGGGCTCGCTTTATCTAGTATTATCTTAATTTCATCAACTATCACTAATTTAAATAGATTGCATAATGTGTTTTCTCTAATTTCTTGGTCTTCTTTTAATGTTGACTACCTTCTTACATAAAGCTTGTCATAAATTATATATGGTATCCTTCCTTTAATTTCTAAAAAGTTCCTCTTAAAATTCAAAAGATATCCAACAACTAAATTGTCAATCAATGCATGATAATTATCTTTATATCTTATGTAATACTTTTCATTCTGATAAACTTTACTTTCATTATCTATTCTTTTTATAATCTTCTCTAAATATGGTTTTCACTATTTCCTCTCTACCTCAACATTGACCTCTACAACTTATATTTGTTCTTTCTCTAATGTCTTTCTCTTGTCCTTGTTTTCCTCTATTTTCTTACTTTCATCTGCAATCTTTTTCTTGGTGATATTGGCATTCTTTGGACCAAGCCTTTATGCTTTTGAATTTTTTTCTTGTAGAACTTGTAGGTTTAGTCTATATTGATTTTTCATTTTTAACAATAGTTTTAGTCCTTATAGAATTTATAGTAGCTCTATAAGGTTGAGGTGTAACCTATACCTCTAAAATATCAACACTAGGTATTTGTTGCACCTAATGTTGTTACACTTACAAGGTAGGTGAGGTTGGAGATTTGGGAATTAGAGAAACTTATCAGAAGTTGTGGATAAATGGTGTGTTGAGGGAAGAAAACAAGATTGTAGAGAGAAAATGGTTAACGTGTACCCTAGATTTCTTGCAAATATTCAAGACAAAATGGATAAAGATTATGTTGAGCTGGATTTATGACAATCAGATATGGTTAGAAGGTGTACCAATCAAAATATCAAATAGCATCATTCACAGAGTTATAGGGTATCCTACCCTAGACTACTCAAAGACATTGAGGAGTGATGTAGAAGAGATTATCAAGAAGAATATTGGAACCGTGTAGAAAAAACATGGAATGTTAATTAACACCATCAAAAATTCTATTAAGACATTTGAAGTAAGATTTATTAAATATTGATTATACTAGTCAAATCAACTAAATAGTGTTTCGTGCATTGTAGTTGACCTAGGTTATAAGATTGTGAAGAGAGATCCCAACTATGACTTAGCCGAGCTACAACTTCAACAACTATCACAAAATTTGGAAACTATTAGGAAAGGAAAGAGTGCCTTATTGTAAGTTTGGATCACTTATCATTTGCATATTCCTTTATGTGCAAAATACATTTCCTACATTTGGAAAGGTTTATGGAAGACAAATAGATATATTACTCAACAGATAGGAGAGCTCATTAAGAAATTAGGTGATAATTTTGAATTAGTAATGACTAGTTATTTTGAAGACTTTAAGAAGTATATGAAGGAGATGTCAAGAATCCCTCTATCACTAGTTGAACAACATTATAATTATGTCTATTTTCTAGTTGATGCTGACTACACATATGTACAGGCAACAATTCCAAGGGTATAGATGGTTAAGACTTTTACCATATGAAATTAATGTTGATGAAACTTTAACAACTATAATTGTATTATTGGCAGAGAAGATTGATAAGGATGCTACATCCTTTGAGAACTATGATGAATACAAGTCAAGGATTGCCATAGACTTGAAAACTACCACAGTTATTAGAAAGAAAAACAAGATGGTGAAGAAGCTAAAATAAAAATTCAATGAAGGAAGAGAAGAAGAAGAAGAAGAAGGCCAAGCACCATTATAACTAACTCAAGGATTAGATAAGGAAAAATATGATGATGAAGAGGATGAAAAGTAGGAAACTAAAAAAATTGGAAAGAAGAGGAAATCACAATAGAAGACAATGCAAAAACTGAAGAAAACAACAAAGAAAACTATAAAGAAGCCAGTTGCACCTTTGACAAGGTCAAGCACAAGGGCGACCATTGTAAAAGCCAAAGAGACAAAGGCAAAAGGAAAAAGAGAAAGTGCCATAGAAGAGCCAAGAAAACCTCCTAAGAAGCCAAGGAGAAAGTACAAACCTCAAGGTGACTCAGATGATGAGAAGACAGAATCAGATAACTTAAGTCAATTCAAAGTGGTAAGCCACAATCTCTCATATGACATTGACAATTTATGTGAAAATGTAAATACCAATACAGATTTATCTAGTTTTTCTTATATTGATTTTGATAAGTTAGTGAGTGAGGATAAGCATAATCTTGAAGAGGCTATTTATGATATGATAGCCACATTTAAGACCACTCCATTAGAGATTGCTAACTCTATTCTTAAAATTCTATATGAGAGAGTTGAGCAAAAGTGGAAGTAAATTTTGGAGACTAAAAAACAAATTAGAGAGGCTACTTTAGCTATAGTCATATGTAAACTTGATTAAAGAATGATTACAAAGGTTGTAGATAAATACAAAGGGAGATTTTCTCCCAAGTACCGAGCATTTAACATTTTGAGAAATAAAGTAGTAGAGTTGGTAACCTAGAGAAAGTTACTATGGAATATTATCTGTGGGTTAACCACCAAAGCTATGAAAGAGAAGGGAGACCAAGAAAAAGACAACACAATAATAGCAAGAGAAAATGAGGAAAGAATAGAAGAAAAGGATGAAATAGCAGAGGAAAATGCATAAGATGAACATGATGCTCAAGTATCAATCATCGATCCCCCACATCTAGAGCAAGAGTCTATAAATATTTAAGACATACATGATAACTTCACTTAGAATGTAAAACCACTGAGTGAGAAGGACATAAAGTCACTATAATAGGAATCCACCAATATTTTTCTACCACATACAAATCCTTTATTGGTAAGGATTGATGAATATCAATAGGTTGAGATTGCATCCATTGAGAATGAGCAACAAATAGATACATCATTAGTGACATCAAGTGTTGCATAGGTGAAATAAAATGAGCCACAAGAAAATATCACAAATCAAAGTGTAACTCTTGAACATAAAGAAGAGATAAATCAAGCACTATCTTTAATGCAAATAATTTTTATTGAGATGAAAGAGATGGAGGTAGATACCCAAGCTACATCAGTGCCAAGTCTAGTAAGTTCAAGATTACCAACTATTGTAGAAGTTGCTAAAGAGGAAAATGAAAAGAGAGATAATGAGGAAGAAAATCCAACAATAGCCCATTGAAACTTAGTGAAGAACAATAGGGTGAAGAACAACAAGAGGATGAGAAGACAAAAGAGGATAAGACAACTATTGAGAGTGAGGAATAGGTAGTAATTCAAACACTTGTTACCTTACTAGTCACTACACCTCCTCCCAATAGCTAGATTCTTTAGAGGTTGCGTACACAAGCTACTCCACTACAGATTTCATGTCAAGTTCAAGAACACCACAAAGTGTTGAAGCTACATAATTTGAGGATGTAAGTTTAGATGAAGTTATAGTATTACCAACATTTGATTTGACAATAATCACACTTGAAGAAATGAATGTTCTTCAAGAGGCTCTACAAAGAAAGAAAAGGCAATAAATTTTAAGGAGAGAACACAAGAAAAAGAAATTTTTGTATGAAATCAAAGACATATTCATTAATGCTTTTAGTCTCCCAAATTCATTAGCTAACTAGCCTATTATAGAGAAACTTGTCCATATAGTTGACAAAATAAAAGATGAAGATATAGAGACCAATGTTAAGTTAATTGAATGGTTTAATCAAAAATTTCACACCAAAGTTATGGATAATATATCTAGTACCATTGCACTTAGTCAAATTGATTTAGTAACTAAGATAGAGGGTGTGAAGATAGTTTTGGGTCACATTTATTCTCTATACATAAAACTATGTTGTGTTGATAACTTTACCCAAGATACTCAACAATCAATTGAAATGTTGCAAGGAGAGTTGAAATCAACTAGAAATTCATTATAGGTATCTCCTACAAGTAGCCAATTACATTTTTAAAGATTAATGCTGACACAGAGTAGGTTTACTAAGTTGGAAGAAAAAGATGCAAATATCAGATCCACTCTGATCAGCATACAATCCATGTTGACTCCGCACATGGAATTTTTATAGAAGGAACAAGCCCAAGAAGAAGCATTGATTAAGAAAGATCCACATATTTCTACACATGAAGGCTTAGTTGATATGATTGCCAGACTAGAAATCCAGATTCAAACACTAGATGCAACAAGAGATAATTGAGATTTTGCATTGGGAATCATCATGCAAGTGCATAAGCCATTTTTGGACAAACATACTATAAGTGTACCACCCAAATGACATGTCAAAAAAGGGGGATTATATAAATTTTGAAAATTTTGAAGATTTTATCAAGACATATATCTACTCAGGAGGAGTCATAGAAATGAAGTGAAGTATTTACTCAGGGGGAGTAACATGATATGGAAGATAGCAACATTTTTGCAAATTTTGAGATTCTGAAGATTTTGCATACAAGTTGAGTAGAGAAGATACATTGTTTAACTTATGCATGAAGGAGTTTATATGCCATGAAAAAGTATTTTTTTTGCTTATGTCAAAGGGGGAGATTGTTAATCTCATTATGGTTTTGACATTGTAGTGACAAAATACTTAGTCATTATTCAATAGAGAACAATGCAAGCTGAATGCATATTGCATGCAAAGTGAATAGACTGAACTGAGTGATCAGTGTGAGCCAAGAAAATAAAGCATAAGTCTCCACACAATATATGATGAGTAATATGAAAGTTAGTTCCAAGCGCTAGTATGTGTTGAGCAAACAATGCATGCGGATTCACTTAGGTGCTTAGAAAATAGAGTGTGTTGAGTGATTCAGGTGTCGAGCAAGTGTTGAGTATCAGTATATAGAGCATCAGAGACTATTGATGCCAAGTGAATAGTCTATGTCATAGATGTTTTTAAGGGCACAAACTTCTATGTAAACTATTTTAAGCTAACATGAACATGATTTTTTTATTATAAGAAATAAGGAGGGAGTCATACTACACATCCCTATGATATGCATGCATCCAATCAGATTAAGGGAAGCATTAGGTGATAATATGGATCAGCCACAACCATTGATTCTAACCTAATTTTGTCTCCATGATGTTTGTAAAAGAAGGAAACCCCAAGGGAAAAAAATATTTCAGATGATGCTAAGGAGTGTATTTGGTGTGAAAGATACATGAAGAAGATGGGTAAAATAGAGTTTTCCAATGAATAATTAGTTGAAGAAGAACAAAGAGAAGCAATGAAAGGTTGAGGGAGATAGTTCTGATTAGGAGGATCAAGAGATAACTAGTAAAGAGGAGATTTGACATCAAGAAATAAGTTGTTGAATCATTCTAATTTGTGATACAAGGTAAATCTCTTAATAGAGTAATCTTAATAGGCTTTTGTAAATCTCTTAATCGAGTGCTTACTTAATTGTGAGTTTAAATCCTTTAGCAAGGTGAGACCTAATAGTATTTGTAAGCCTTTAATGAGGTAGACCTTTGGGTGAGTGCATCAAGATGGTGTACAAAAATGGGGGTATAAGTGGACACCTTTTTTCTAAAATCAGGTAAATTTGAACTTGGAGGAGACATTTGAGGTTCATCCACTCAAAATGAAAATATGTATAAAATATATAAATTGGAGTTCTTTGAATCTACTTTCTTAACTACTTTGTACAAAACGGATATATTAGGTGGGTCAAATCTTGCACAAATGAAAAATAGTTCCTAATTTTTTAGAAAATATAACATAGTTGATTTCACATGCGACACAAAAAACATATTTATATTTAGTATTTTGGATAACCATTTGGTAGGATGATAGTTAAGAGTCATATCTAGAATTTTAATTTTTTTTTAAACTTTCTAATGAGCACTTTATATTTTATGAATCATTGAATTGACTACATCCTAAAATTTTGGTACATGTTTGTGTGTTGAGCATAACTTGGACCAAAACAATTGAAAAATGGAAATTTTTTCTTAAAAAGTGTATAGAATAAAGTGTAGAACAATAATATATAATTTAGTTTGAGTTTGGTTAAGTATATCAAAAGTTGTTAAAAAAATGGTAGACATATGTCTATAAGGAATGTCAAGGCATTAGTAAAAGTAATTAAAGTTTGCATTGTTAATATTGTCCAAGAATAGAATAATCTATATGGTTAGAAAGATAAGAAGACATGTAATATTATGGTAGTAATTATAGAGATACCCACTTTACCATTAGCAAACCTAATGAAGACAAAGATGAGAATTCATCTAAGAAGATGAAAAAATGTCTAAAGGAAAACAAATTTGAGAGAAAATAGTCTCCCAATCCTTTGGGTCATTTCCCTATGCTATCACCAAGCTATAACCTAATAAGGTTTCTAGGATTCAAATAACCCGATCGGGTTATGAAAATAAAAAAGTACATTCAAAACCTGATTGGGCTTCGAAGAAGTAAAATTTACTTTTTCAAAACTCAATTGGGTTTTGAAGAAATAAAATTTACTTTTTCAAAACTCAGTGGGGTTTTGAAGAAGTAAAAATTACTGTTTCAAAACCTAATTGGGTTTTGAAGAAGTGAATTTTACCTTTTATAAACACGATTGGGTTTTAAAGAACTAAAAGTAAGCTTTACTCTGAAGGCAATAACTTTCACATACAGAGTCCTATTGACTATGTTCAAAATGCATTTGAAAGCTATTGAAGAGATATACAACATCATCTAGATAAATCAATCCTATGTAATCAAAATTGTATTTACCATCAATTTGAATTAAGTATAACCTAAAATAGGTAGTCATTGTTTTCTAAATGCGTAATCAATAGCTAAACACAAATGCTAACATATTGTTAATTCTCTCCCTCTCAAACAAATATAAACACACTCACAAATTAACTAACTAAATCCTAAGATATCTATCTTACTAACTCCTAACCTCTCACATTCTTTAACTAACTCCAAACCTCTCTCTTTCTCTATCTATCTAAATTGTTACCCTTAAGCATTGTCTCTCTAAGTAATCCCTAATCCCCCCTCTCTCTCTCAAACACACATCACCCCCCTTTCTCTCTCCATTTTATCCCATTCTCTCCATATTTATCTCACCCTCTCCATCCTATCCCCTAATATATCTCTCCCTCTTCCTATCCCCTAATCTCTCTCTCTCTCTCTCTCTCTCTCTCTCTCTCTCTCTCTCTCTCTCTCTCTCTCTCTCTCTCTCACACACACACACACACACACACACACACACACACACACACATCCTATCCCCTCTCCCCCTTCCTACCCCCTACTCTCTCTCTCTCTCTTCCCATTCCTCTTATCATGTCATCTCTCTCTCTCCATCTCTCTCACTCACTCTATCTTATCCTATCCCTTCTCCCTCTTCCTATCCCCTACTCTCTCTCTCTCTCTACATGAAGTTCCCATTTCAAGGATCATAGGTCAGGGAGAGAGAGAGAGATGGGGGTTAGGGATTAGGGGTCACAGAGAGGAGATAGGATAAGAGAGAGTGAGAGAGAGATACAAGGATAGGATGGAGATAGTGAGAGGGGATTGGACATGGACATGGAGAATGAGATATATGGAGAGAGAGAGAGAGAGGGGGGGGGGGTTAGGGATTACTCAGAGAGAGGCAATACTTAAGGGAAAAGAGAGAGAGAGAGGGGTTAGGAGTTGGTGTGAGAATGAGAGAGGTTAAAATTTAGTAAGAGAGATATTAGGAGTTAGTGAGTGGAATGAGTGAGTGAATTTATGTGTGAGAAAGAGATAGAGCGAGTGAGAGAAGGAGATAGGTGAGAGAAATATAAAAAATATGATAATACTCTTACCTACCTATTCACTCCATGTTTGAAAAATATTGACTACCTATTATAGACCATGATTGATTCTAATGGATGGAAAAGAAAATCTTGATTTCCTACTATTATTTTAGTTTCAATATGTTGTATATCTCTTCAATAGCTCTCCAACACATTTTGAATGCATTCAATAGTAGTCCAAATGTGAAAGTTATAGCTTCTAAAGAGGAGCCTATTTTTCTTTCTTCAAAACCCACTAGGGTTTTGAATAACACAATCAAGTTTTTCATAACCCGATCGAGTTTTTTTTTAATAATATTTTTGCTAGGATTAGCAACCAAGCCTAGATGCTTTTTGAAATTTCATATAACCCAATTGGGTTATTGACATTTTTTATTTTTTATTTTTTGTGATGTCCGCTAAATTGTACACCATCTTGGTGCACACACCCCTCTTACAGGGTATATCATAGTTAATGATCATAACTTTGTAGCCATAATAGGCCGCACTTTACAACTGCAGTATTGAAGATTTATGATTGTCATCCCCACCCCATTTTTACCTTCTCATTGGAGGGTTTCTAGGTAACTAAAATCTTATGTGTTATGTTTTGATTTATTTCATGCTTTGGATATGATGATAGCTTACATATTTCAATTTACATGTTAAGTTATGAGATGGATGTATGGTGAAATGTTTTAGAGGTAAAAGTTTTAAATACTAATTCACCCCCAAACTCATCCCCTCCCCTCTCTTAGAACTTACTTTCCCATTTTTAATTCCAATAATATATATTTAATCAATAAGACCTACAAACGATTCTATTATATTACACTTTGAATATAACACACTTCTCATAAACCACACTTTAAAACTAATTAAATTAGTAACAAGTCAAATTTAATTACTACAAAAAGAATCTACTTACTAAATAGCTTAACCTATTACATACTAAAAAATACCTTATTAACTTAATTTACTTACTTATTAACCACACTAAATAACTATAGTAATAATTCCAATTACTAATGTAATCTAAATGTATTCACATAGATAAAATTTAAACATATTCTAATTCCTAACTTACAAATTGCTTATACACTAAATTACATACAACTGATCTAGCACTAAATACTAATTTAACACTAACTTTAACTAACTAATCTCACCCCTACTTCCTACCTATCCATCTACCCTATCCCATACCCCTTTCTCACATTTCCTTTCATCCCAAAAATGTGCCTACCCCTATTTCCTCATGGTGTGATTTGGGAGGTTGTCTGTGTTGAAAACATATTGATATAAGTATGAGAATGTGTTTAAATCATTGTTTTGTCACTGATGTCAAACCTGCTACTTGTTGGAAAGATAATTTCTTAGATGATTTGAGTCCTATCATTTTTTTGATTGATGAAGAGGGTTTGATCAAATGAGGTAACAATAGCACCTAGAGGAAAGGTTCAGTTATGATATGGAAAAGGAGTATGAGGATTAGCTAAGATAGTGATATTATAGTGCATTGATTTTCTACTTAAGGTTGCAAAGGATGGATACACTAACTAAGTTCAGAAGAACAAGAGAGAAGAATTGAGTCTACCAAGCTTAATAATCTAACTAGTAGGTGCTGAGCAAAGTTAGTGTAAGCCAAGTAGAAAATTAGGTGGAGCTAAGAAAAGTCAAATATTAGTGTATGTTGAGTGATACAGTGTAAGATGAGTAAAGTTTAGTTGATGTCGAGCACAAACAAACTTTAGTTCATGCCAATTGATTTGATAGTGGATGTCGAGTAACGTAGTATGTGTCAAGCATCAAAAGAAAGTTAATGTTGAGTGTTAGCATTATGAGAAAGGTCATGAATTTGATGAATCTGAGCCAACAAGTTTGATTTCTTGGATTGTGTGAATCGTGCATAAGATAAGCCTAATGAATTGGTGGCACATAATTCAAGATGAACCATTTTTTAGGCTAATTCAAAGAGAATTAAAGGAGAAGTTTCTAGAAGGGAATGAAATGAAAAAATGGGTAGATTCATTGAATCCTACCTAATCCTATCTAACCCTAAAATGGATGATGGAGGATGAATGTAAAAATATCTAATTTCTCTTTATAAGGGGATACAAGGCATGAAACAATAGTTGGCATGTGCAAGAACCCAAGAAAGACAAGGAGTCTAGCGTGTTGTTTCATATGATGGTTGAATTTTAGAGTCTACAATTGGCATGCAAAGTAAGAAGATTTAAGGGTATGGATGCTTGAAGGGTGGACAAGCTATCAGAGCTAAAGTGTGTGAAACCCAAGTAGAATGGAGGACTAAAAAAGATATCTATAATATGCAAATTGAGTTGTAAGTTGTTATAAGATCAAGCCTTACTATTACTTTCTAAACATTGTATCAGTCTAGGGTAAATCCTTTGGATTAAGGTTGACTTAACAGTTATTTGTAAATCCTTTAATCGGGTGACATTCTAAGTGAATGGTCTAAAGTCCTCTAACAAGGCTCACTCCTAACTTGGGTGATTGAAATCCTCTAACCATGTCACATTAATAGTGTGCATTATAACCTTAACATGGTTGACCTTCCACAGGGCATCACTTTGGAAGAGTGAGAATTAGTAGCACATTACTGGTGGTTTTTCCTAGATTGGGTTTCCATGTAAAATCATTGTGACAAATGTGTTATTTAATGTGGTATGTTTCATGCTTACATTAATGCAAAGTTGATTTGACAGTAACCTACAAGTTTAAGTGATTGCATAATCAAATGAATGCATGCATTATGAATATGTTTTATGGATATGGATTCACTAAGCTATGAAAAGTTTTATTTGTACATTTGGACTTTGGATTACTGATTCACACCCCCTCTTAGTTATTCTAAAAAATTTCAACACTCTGACCAAGGAGAGGGCAAGATTTATGACTTAGGGGTGATCCCACAATAATGGATTCCACTTTTTGACCAATTTTGACACTGAAATCAATATTTTTGAAACAAACCTTAGATTCAGGTGACTATATCTCTAAAACTATGAATAATTTCAAGACGACGTAAACTAGTGATTTCTAGTACTCTATTCCTACTTTGTAACCATATTTTTTAATTTAAAAAATATATATTTATGTCAATTTTTTCTTCTCCTCCAAAAAGAGGTACATATTAAAATTCAATATTTTTAAAGAGTGACAGTCTGCTTGACACACACAACACTTTTTCTACAAAAGATGGAGGTAATTCTTTTGGTGTTGAGTTTGTAACATCAATATATAGAGGATGTATTTGGTTTGATTCAATTTGGTTGAATATTGTATAGTTTATGAAGTTTTGAAGTGACACAAATCGTAATTTAGGCATACATTTGTTTTTACACAGATAACTTGAGCTCAATTTATCATAAATCTTTCTTTTTTTTTTAATAGAAAGCTATCTCAATAACCTATTTCCTAGATATTTTTCAAAAAAAAATTGACATAATTTGCTAATTTTCTTGACGTGTCGAAATCAGATGGTGTTCAATTGGTAATGAACCTATAATGAGTTAAACTCATATTTGAACGTCTTAATCAATATAATATGTATCACAATTATAGTCATTGAAAAGCTTGTTCAGAGCAGCACAAATTGATACTTTTTTACTTTACAATAGGATATCATTCATTTTTTATTTTGGGTATCAAAAGAGCCTATTTTATTTTATTTTTTTAAAAAGAGGTTGAAATTTTTGTAAATTTGCATGTTCGCACGAACATATGTTTAGGTGAACATGCAGGTCTAAGTTTTTCGATCACTAGAAACTTGATTTTACATGTTCACATGAACATGTAAATTAATTCATGTTCATGCAAACATGGCAAAAAACAAAAAACATGTTGATGTCACCTATAGATAGGACAATTTTTAAATAGTGAAGCCGTACACTTTGTTATTGTGACATTTTTATTAAGTTACTGCACAAAATTTATCAAAGCAAGGTTAAATTTTTTATTTTTATGTTTTTTAATGGGAAATGAGAAAGGAAGGCAAAATAAATATGCAAGGAAGAGATCTGATGAAGCAGAACAAAGAAATCTTTAGAAGACTATGGTACGTTATCATCAAATTAAACAAGGTCTTTACTTATATATTGTTATTTTTTAATGGTCTTGAATTTAATTATGTTTCAATTTTATTTTTTATCTAATTTTATTTATATTTATAAATTTGTTGCAGATAATCAACAAGGTGAAGGAAATGTTGAAGAAGGCTCAACAGAAGTAGAAGAAGTGCATATGGGAGAAAGGTTAGGAACACTCCCTACGAATCTCAAACAATGAATTTTGAAGAAGGTTCAAGATCACTCCCAAAAAAGGTTCAAATAAAAGAAGTCAAAGAAGGGTCATAATCTTTCCCTGCAGAATCTCAAATAATGAATGTTGGAGAAGGCTCAAGATCGCTCCCTACAGAAATTACAGTAATAGAAGTCAGAGAAGGGTCAAGATCAAGTGCAGGAACTGGTATGGACAAACTCATAAATATTGCCCAACCTGTAAAGAATGGTATTTCTCATAAAAATTTAGATCATTTACTTAAAATGGATGTGGATAAATTAAGAAGACTTGCAGATATTGTTCAACCCTTAAGTTTGTCTAAGAAAAGGTCAATGAATAAGAAGATAAGAGAAATTATGACTAAATTTGATAACACTAGAACACTTGAACAAGCTCAGTTGCTTTCACTTTTTCTTACATAAAAGAAGTTGCAAGAGGCATTGAAATTGTTAGGTGTAGACACAACATTAAAGAAGAGAAGATTTTCTAACATGCAAACTGATGTGATTGAAAATGTTAAACAAGGTTTGAAAAACATAGGAAAACACTCTCAAACCAAGGATAAGTCCATGGAAAACACTCTTAAACAAGTTAATGTTTGTTGTAAATAAGAATATGACCCAAAATAGACAAATATCTTCAATTTTGACTGAAATGGGTTTTAGTAGGAAAACAATGAGAGAATATGTTAAGAGGAGTTTAATTCTGGATGACAATACTATGGAGGGCAATTGGGCAATCATGTGTAGAGCACCTCATTCTAATAGAGGTATTAAAAAATTTAGTCATAACATTTTGGATTGATAACACTCATCCTTCATCAAATAATAGAGATGTTATCAGGCATAAGATTGCATTTGGTCAATATGAACATCCTACAAAACATTGGTTGGACACAACACAACATGAGTTATATGTGTCATTTTGTAGTGAACATCCTACTATAAAAGTTGGGCAAACGTTGTTTGAAAAATTGAAGCCATACTTTGTGAGGTCAAACAAAGTGTTTGAAACATGTTGTCATCATCATATTGACTTTGATCTCCACTGTCAGGTATTTCAAAATTTTGTAGAAGACACATATGGTTTTCATGTTGCTCCTCCTAGTAGGAGAAGTGAGTTTATATCATCCATTCCATGTGACAAAATAGATGATTCAGCTGTTCAAATAAATTGCACCAAAGGATTATGTGAAACATGTGGTGAATTGGCTCTATTTCCTTTGATAATTGAAAATATTGATGTAACAAAAAAATTGAATTGCAAAAGTTACAAGTATGTGAAGAATGAAAAAAAGTTGGGGAAAGATACAAAAAGATTGGAATATGTTGAAGAGGAGTTACCTATTGTAACATATATGGATAGATTTAAGAATTTGATTCAACCTTATATTCATCACACATTTTTTGCAAAGTGACAAGCACAATAGTTTCAAACTTTGAGAGATAATTTCTCACTTGAAACGATTGTATCAGTTGTTGATTTTGTAGAGAACTATTCCTTTGTTCATCAGAAAGCAATTCAATCAAATTAATTTTTTCTAAGCAGGTCACTATTATGGTACATGTTTGTTATAGACATGCACAATTAGATTTGGATGATGTTCAGAGTATAGATCAAGCATGAGTAATTAAAAAGGAATATCATTTTTATATAAGTGATGATAAAGAACATGACATTCACTATGTAGAACATTGCTTCAATATGTTCTTTTCTTATTTGAAATAAAGAGACATAAATGTTGATAAACATTATGTTTGGTCTGATGGATGTGCCACATAGTTCAAACAGCTAGACCATTTTATGCATTATGTAGATATCATCCCAATGAGAATATAAAACACATATGGAATTTCTTCGAGAGTGGCCATGGAAAAGGTGAACATGATGGTGCTGGAGCTTGCATCAAACGTGCTATGCAAAAGTATCAAATGAATTATCAAGGAGTTTGTATAAATGATGCACATGATGTTTTTGAATGGTGTAAGACACATTTTGCATTAGATGAGATCAAGACATCATCAAGAACAAGTCAACAAGTACCATATAGAGTCTTTTGGGAGATAATAGGTATGGATGTGTACATTTGTTTATATTTTATGCAATTAAGTTATAAAAATTTTAATTGTTAAGCTTTATCTTTCAATTCATTGAAGTTTAAATTTAATTTGTCCATATTTTCAATTTAATGAACAGTCACTTGTTAATAGAAAAAATATGCATGGTTGCAAGAGGATAGAAAAGATATGTTCCTTACATTCAATCATGAGTACGAATAATTGCAATTGGACATTGAAGACAAGATAATACTCATGTTTTTGTGATAGTTGCATGGATTTCAGTACCACTTGATGTTACCAATACATTTGATAAAGATGATGAAAATTTTGATGATATTCCATTGATTTCTAATGATTATAATCATATCTTTGGATTGGTAAAAGTGGGTAAGTATCATAAAAACTTATCTCAACTTATCAATTAATCTCAACTTGTTATTTAATTATCAATTTGAACTGTATTGTATATACTGTACACATGTAACATGTGCATACTTGTTATGTAGGATATATCTTTGCAGTGATTGTTGACCCTAAAAATCATGAAGGTGTCAATTATTATTTATTGTGATGTACTGCAAAGAGGACAAAGTTATATGATCCTAAAGAAAGTGATGAAATGTTGTTCCCCATAGGTATTATACATACATGTGTGCACGTACATATGTGAATTTATATATATATATATATATAGATATATATACATATACATACATATATATATATATACATATACATATATATATATACATATACATATATATATATACATATATATATATACATATATATATATGTATGTATATGTATATGTATATGTGTGTATATATATATACATATATATATATATATGTATATGTATATATATATATATAGATATATATACATACACATACATACATATATATATAAATATACATATATATACATATATACATATATGTATATATATGTATATATGTATATATATATATATATGTATATATGTATATATATATGTATATATGTATATATGTGTATATATATATATGTATATATATATATATATATATATACATGCACACATGTATGAATAATACTTATGGGGAAGAACATTTCATCATGAAGGTGTCAGTTATTATTTATTGTGATGTACTGCAGAGAGGACAAAGTTATATGATCTTGAAGAAAGTGATGAAATGTTGTTCCCCATAGGTATTATACATACATGTGTGCACGTACATATATGAATTTGTGTGTGTGTGTGTGTGTGTGTGTGTGTGTGTGTGTGTGTCTACATACATACATACATACATACATACATACATATACATATATATATATATATATATATATATCTAGGTAACTTTATATCTATCAAATTTTAAAATATTTAAATTTGTGGTGCAGGTTCTATTGTGATAGAGGGAACATATTTGAAGCAAGACAAAATAGTCCAACATGGAATAAACTTTGTTGATCATCAACCTAACAACAAGGTTTTACAATACAACCACCTAGTCGTTGCTACTAGGCTTTGTCTACATCCAGTCAAATCTAAGAGTGTACATCGCAAGTGGAGACTAGACAGTGAAGATCATGAGAAGATATTACATGTTATAAGTATACATCATGGTTGAACTGACCTTTGAGATTTATTTTATAATAATTTGAATTAATTTAAAGTTGTTAGTTTACTGTACATGGTCATAACTCTTAGTTTATTAATTTATTATTGTGTTTTTAAATGTATACATTTTAATAATTTATTAATTACCATGGATGAATTTAATAATAACAACTTCATATAAGTTAGTTGGAACTTACACATTATCATTTAAAGATAGATATGTATCAAAGATAATTTAATATGTTAGAATTCTTAAATATCAACTTCTTTTGAAACTATTGAATTTCATCTTGAATTAAATGTGTTTTTAATTGTATGATCATACTCTTAGTTATCAAATTAGTTTATTAAAAAACTATATAAATTAATAATATTAATTACCATGGATGAATTTAATAATAACTTGATCTAAATAGGCTTGATATGTAAGTTAGTTGCAACTTACACAATCATTCTAGATAGATATGTATCAAAGATAATTTAATTTGTTATCTAAATTCTTTTATCAAATTCTTTTCAAACTACTGAATTTCATCTTGAATTAAATGTGTTTTTAAAATTGTATGATCATACTCTTAGTTATCATTAGTTTATTAAAAAACTATATATTAATGTTAGTTTATTGTACAGGGTCATACTCTTAGTTTATTAGTTTATTAATGTGTTTTTAAATATTATATTTTGTAAAAGTTTGTTAAAATAATGTATTGGCTTACCTAGTTAGCATATTTTTATCCACATAAAACTAATATTTATCTTTAGCCCTACTAAATGATAATTTAACAAATATGTATCTTTTTAGTCCTACTAATTGATTTAAAAAATTTGTATCTTCATTCCTACTAATTGATTTACCAAATATGTATCTTTAGTCCTACTATTTATCTATTTTATAATGATTACAAATAAATATAATGTTTTAAATTTGTAATCTAGAAATCATTTGGGTTAATTTAGTAGTTTTAAGCACCTATATTAATTCAATTCAATCACCCTATAAATTATTATTATTTTTCAACATTATAAAATAGGTTCATAGATCAATTTGGAACTTCTTTGAATATTTAACTATTGAAGTAGATAAGGAGAAGTTAATTTGATTGTTTTATAATGATCACAATAAAATCTAAACTTTAAAATCTATAATCTAATTCATGAAAAATGTTTTACTAAAATACAAAAAAATACACATACATGTACGTCCCAAGAATAAACGTCTACATCTAATATCTCTATTGAAATGTATACATATGCAAACTATAAGTCTTGAATAAACATGTATGTAGCAAAATATAAATAGTCATATACATGTGACCATCCAACTACTGAAGTACTAAATAGTCAAATAAATAGTCAAACATGTACATGTCATCAAGGTACTAAAACACACGTGTATGTAAGTCTCCAGAATATAAAAGTCTCCAATATATATAAATTCATCTAAATATATATAAATCTACTACTACTAGAGGGACCCCTCAAGACGTATATGAACAGAATGACCCTCTGATCAAGTCTCCTATACATCTTGTGGTTGAGGCACATTAACTGAGCCCTACAAATATACATACATATATATATACACACAATTAGAACTATCTAAACATATATATATACACATACATAGATGTGTACATTCAAATTAAATACGAGTGCATATATCTAGTTTGAAACATATATAACTTTACAAACTATTTAAAACTTGTACCTAAGCACTACTGGGTGCCTCAATATAATCATCTCTCTGACGTATATGCCCTGACCCAACACTAGATGTAATCATGTGCTCGGTGACTTGTGCCTACATGATTTATTATAACTTAAATTAAATATCTATCTAAACTAAATTTTTTAATTTCATATATTCAAATTTAAAAATAAATTATATATATGTACCTAGGTCTCCGGAGGTGGAGGATGATCAACAAACTCCATTGTATCATCTATCGATGCATCTCTACTATCTAAAACATCAGTCCATCCTAATACTCCAGTATCCTCTCCTAAAACTCTAACACCTACTAAACCACCCTCAGCACCACAATCTCCAACTACTAGTAATGATGAGTGAAGTGGACTATGTAACTAGTTGGGTAATGGTGTAGAATCAATGTCAGGTTGAATTAACATGTCCATGTACGATGAAAATCCCATGCTCGGACTAGTATTAATCTCAAATAGCCCTCATAACTACTCACCAAAATCATCAAGGCCCTCATCTATGATCCTAACACCTCCAACTTATATGCATGAGTCATTTGTAGAGTATCATGAGCCTAGTGCAAAATGATGTGAGCTATGTTGTGTGGTGACTGCTACTGGTGTGGTCTGTGCTTATGAAACTATGAGATTCTAATGGTGTCTAATGGTGTCCATCACTACGTGAATTGGCATCCCCTATGTATAAAAAATATAATTGATACTCTACAATAGATCCTCCAAAAAATATAGTGCTAAATCTATATGTGTGTGTTGTCCTAAAAGAGCACAAACATTGCCTAGTACCAGTAGTCCATCAGCTCTATATGCCTCATCAAGGGAGGTGCCTAAAGTGCTATTGAATGCCTCTGAAGATGGTCGACCTAGAGGACTTTTTTGAGTGTGAATATAATGACCAAGAGAATCATATGTGATACTAGCAGCCACAAATGCAATGTGCCCAATGCTGTCAATTGCCCCCCTCTAGAAAGCAATGAAAACTCTATATGCAATAGGAACTAGTGCTGGAGTCACTGGAGGAAGTCTTTGTCCAATGAACTATCTCACATATGGAGGTGGCAGACGCTATGCATTGTGGTACTGGTCATGATCTATGATCCAACCATGCCCTTGTCCAAAATAATTTGGAATGTCTAAGTAGTTGAGATTGAGCCCCATACGGAACTCAACGTACAACTGTTGTGCAAAATAAAGAGGTATTTGGTCATTATTAGGATAATAACCATGTGCAGCTAAAAAATGAGGATAGATCATACTAGCAATAACAGGATCTTTGCATTGTGTGACTCAATAGCCTCTCACCCTGCCCTATGTACCCTCATATGATGGAAAGAGATCTCATTTGATGACATCTTTTTGGGGCCACCCTCTTGACGTCATCAAAAGATGCATCTCCTAATATCTTAGCTCTAAGCTCCCTAGATATGGTAGTAAATAGATTAGGGGTAAATGAATGGTGAGCTCTAAATTTAGCAATTACATCTTTTAAAATCCTACATATGGTAGCACATATGTCTCTATATCGACCATCATTAGAGGAAAATATAGACTGATCTAATCTACCAACCTCCTACTTTGCAAATGAAAATAATGCATCAATATCGATGCATGGAGGTGGTGCAGTAGGACCTCCAGTAGGAGCTGTAGGTGCATGACCTTCAATAGGAGTCGCATTAGGAGCCATGCTAGGACCTACACCACTAGGAGCCACACTAGGAGCCACACCAAGAGTCACAACACAAGCCCCACCATGAGCAGTAGCATGAGGCCCACATGAGCCACACAATAAACTACACGAGGAGCCATAGCAGGAACTACATCAAGTGTCATAGTAGGAACCGCTTCAAGAGCCATAGCAGGAGGAGTCACAATAGGAGCCTCATCAGTGCCCTCAGGATGATGAGCAAGTTGATCATATGAAGTTATATTAGTACAATGATGGAGCTAATATATATTGTAAATTACAATATATAATGTATATAATATACATGTCTCTAGTCTAGTACACACAATTTTTATTTAAATTAAAAGATATGTAATCATGTGTACATCAAATGTGTCTAGATAATCTGTAACATGTATCAATTAAATTTATATGATCATACATGAGAGTTAAAGTTAGAGTCAAAGTTAGGGAACTTGAGTTTTGAGAACTTAAGGATTAAAGATTACCTAGAGGTTTGACTTAAAGGGTTCACTTGAGTTAGATTAGGGTAATGATTAGGGTTTCATTTAGATTAAAGGGTTTGATTTCTAGGGTTATGGTTAGATTTGTGTTCAATGAGTTATATTACCTAGGTTTGATTAGAGTTTCATTTAGATTAAAGGGTTTGAGTTTTCAATTCTCGATTAAATTAGAGTTTGAGTTAAAGATTACGGTTTGAGTTTTTAGTTACCATAAATCTTACATTAGAGTTTGAGTTAGATTAAAGAGGTTCATTTCTAGATCTAAGGGTTTGAGTTTTCAATTAGGATTATATTATCTAGTTTGAGAACTTAGATTAGGGTTCGAGTCTGAAGTTAGGATATAATATTAAAGGGTTTACTCATTAGGGTTTCAGTTAAAGATTAGGGTTTGAATTTGAGTTCTAAACTTGAGTTAGATTAGGGTTGAACAATTATAGTTCTAGGGTTAGGTTAGGGTTATCTAGTTAGAAACTAATAAGGTTATGATTCTAGATTAGGATTTGAGTTAAATATTAGGGTTTGATTAGGGTTCAAATGATTTAGATTAAGGTTTGAGTTCTAGATTAAAGGGTTTGGTTAGGGTTATAGTTGTACAAATTACTTAAGGTTTGAGTTAGGGTTTGATTTAGATTAGGGTTTGAGTTAGATTACCTGGTTTGGTTAAGGTTTGATTTACATAGGGAACTACGATTCTAGATTAGGGTTTGATTTAAAGATTACTTGGCTCACTTGAACTTTATAAATTAGGGTTTGAGTTTTCAACTTTAGGATTAGATAAAGGGTTTGATTACAGTTCAAATGATAAATAGTATTTAAGGGTTTTCAAGTTAAAGATTAGGGTAAACATGATTATAGGGTTTGATAAATAGATCTAACCTGGTTTGGTTAGGGTTTGATTTATAGGAAACTTACATGGTTAGATTAGGGTTTTTGTTAGATTAGGATTTGATTAGGATTTCATTAGGGTTTGAGTTGGGGTAACTTGAGTTAAAGATTTGGGTAGTAATTTGAGTTAGGGTTTAAATATTAGGATTTTAGGTACAGTTAGGGTTAGGTTAGGGTTATCTCTAGTTATATTAGAGTTACAACTAAGATTAGGATTTGAGTTAAAGATTAGGGCTTGATTAGGGTTTAAATTCAATTTAGATTAGGGTTTTAGTTCTAGATTAACTTAGGGTTTGGTTGCCTGGTTACAGTTGTACATTACCTACTTGGTTTGAGTTAGGGTTTGATTTAAAGGGTTTTTAATTTAGATTAAAGGGTTTGAGTTAAAGATTAGGGTTTGGTTAAAGGGTTTGATTTCTAGGGTTACAATTAGATTAGGGTTCATGATTCTAGGGTTTGATTTAAAGAAATTAGGGTTTGAGTAAATATTAGGGTTTGAGTTTTTAGAACTTTAGGTAATTAAACTAGGGTTTGATTATGTGGTTTGATTTCTAGATTAGGGTTTGAGTTAAAGATTACGATACATACATGTGATTAAGGTTTGATTTAGATTAGGGTTTGGTTAGGGATTGATTTATAGGGTTACGGTTAGATTCTAGGATTTCATTTAGATTACCTAGGTTTGAATTACATTAGGGTTTGAGTTTGCATTTAGGATTAGATTATTTAGGGTTTAAGTTTTTAGTTAGGATTAGATTACGGTTTGAGTTTCGGTTTGGTTAGGGTTTGATTTCTAGGGTTACAAGTAGGTTAGGGTTTAAGTTAGATTCTAGGGTTTGATTTAGATATAGGGTTTCATTTAAAGATTAAAGGGCTTGAGTTAGATTAGGTTTTGGTTACAGTTTGATTTCCAAACTTACGATTAGATTATGGTTTTCAGAACTAGATTAGGGTTTGATTTAGACTCTAGGGTTTGAGTTAGATCTATGGGTTTCATTTTTTAGTTAGGATTAGATTAGGGTTATAGTTCTAGGGTTACATTAGCTTGTTTCAGTATGAAACTCTAGGGTTAGATTACCTGGTTAAAGAGTTTTCAAGTTCTAGGGTTAGAGTTTGAGTTAGGGTTAGAAATTAGCTTGTTAGAGTTTGAGTTAGGGTTCTAGGATTATGGTTAGTGTTAAATGGTTGGAGATAGCTCGTTAGAATATTTTTTAATTTTCTACACTATTATGTTTTTTTTGTTTTTTCTAATGTTTTTCTAATATTTCAAGTTTAATGTTTTTTCTAATATTTTGTAATGTTTTTTACAAATATTTTATAATATTTTTCGAATATTAAATATTTTTTCTAATATTTTCTAATGTTATATACTAATTTATTTTCTTTAATGTTAAATACTAATATTTCCTAATGTTATAATACTAATTTATTTTACTAATATTGTAGATTAATGTTTTTTTAATATTTAACTTAGTAATGTTTTTCTAATATTTTCTAATTTTCAAGACTAATATTTTTTTAAATATTTTCTAATATTTTCTAATGTTTTTTCTAATATATTTCTAATATTTTCTAATAGTTTCTCATAGTTTTCTAATATTTTCCAAACTAATAGTTTTAAATAGATTTTCTTATGTTTTTCTAATATTTAAATTTAATTTTTTTTCTAATGTTTTTCTAATAAAACTAATATTTTTCTAAATTTGTTTTTTCTAATGTTCTTATAATAAAACTAAAAAATTTCTAAAAAAATTGTTTCTAATTAAACTAATGTTTTTCTAATAAATCTAATATTTTTTAAAATTTTATTTTCTAATATTCTATGTTACTAGTACACTATTGTTTTTTAATATTTCACTTAGTAATGTTTTTCTAATAATTCTACACTATTTTTAAAAATATTTTATATTGTTTTTCTAATATTTTCTAATTTTCAAGACTAACATTTTAAAAAATATTTTCTAATATTTTCTAATGTTTTTTTCTAATATTTTTCTATAAAAAAATTATATTTTTTCTAATATTTTCTCATATTGTTTTAATATTTTCCAAACTAAAATTTTTAAATATATTTTCTAATGTTTTTCTAATATTTAAATGTAATGTTTTTTCTAATTGTTTTCTAATATTTATCTAATTTAACACTTTTTTTCTAAATTTGTTTTCTAATGCTAAATTAATATTTTTCTAATATATAACTAACATATACAAAAAAAAATATAAACGTTAAATTAATAGAATTAAGTAACATAAATAAAACAATAAAAACATTAAATTAACATTAAAATATGCTTTGAAAACATTTAAAACATCAAAAACGTTCAACCAATAACATATGAACATACCCGAAATAGCGCAATGACAAGAATCTCGAGGAGAATGACAGAAAATGATGTGGCACACTTACTAATCTAGCAAGTTTGCTCCAACATCCAAATTGAATTCTTTCACCATAAAAATGAATGGTAAAATGGAAAAAATGGGGGTTTTGAAAGTGAAATCACCGTAAAATATGTTCGGGCAAACATATTAATGAGGTATGTTTGCTCGAACATACCTCATATATATGAAATATGTTCGCGCGAATATAATTAGTATGTTCGTGTGAACATATGATAAATACAATTTGTGGATTTTGCAAATTATTTTTATTTCCTTCGGCCCACAAAAGTGGAACCCATTATTGTGGGTTCACCCGAAGAGGGTTGGATATATGTGGTGGGCATCCCATAGAAGGAAAGGGCCCCTCACCTAATAAAATTAATGTGTTTTTATTACAACCTAAATTTGAAATAGAAGGTCAATGATTGGAGTAGCGAGGAGGGGGTTGGGATATGTGGGCCCCATGTGGGGTCACATCCCCTTCCCACTCGAGTATTAAATTTGATGTTTTCTTTGAAACATAAGTACTGAATGAATACCTTTCTTTCTATGGATGATTTTCTTTGTTACTTTTTTTTAATAAATAATTCTATAATTTTAAAGAGAGAATATTTATGGGAATATTCCCAAGTATGACTTTTTAAGGATGAATTAAATATCATTCCATACATTTTCCAAAGAGCTAATTTTCTCTCTGAGAAAATGTATGGGGTACATATATTTTCTCTATCTACTTAGCTTCTTCCTATTGATTTAGATTTTGTTTTATGGGTCTATGAGGTTTATTTAATTGAATGGTTTGTGCTATTAACATAATGTTCAACTTATAGACTACTTTATTTTATTTCGAGTGTATTTTCTGAATCATTTTATTCTAATGGTTTAACTAATAGAATGTAACTCAACAATTGAGATAATCATTTCTTTACTCATGATTATCATTCAATTAAGTAGTTCAATAATGAACATTATTGACATGAAAGAATGAACGTTTTGAAAAGGATTTATGGTGTGATCTCCTTAATAGAGCAATGTCATCAACAATTTAACTTTCAATATAATGCGGAAACTACATTTTAACTTCAATTTTCTTTCTATTGTTCATTATATTTTACAACCAAATTCACAAGCAACTTATTCATTTCATGCACTAAATATTGCAATGGAATGGAAATTTGAAACTTAAATGTAGTATCAATAACCTTCATAATGGAATCAATTAACCTTTCTTTCATTTCCAATACAACACGAGAGAAATAAATAGCAATTTTTAACCAATGATATCATTAAAAGCACTTTTATTCCAACTTAATGATACATACAGTACAAGAAGAATTACATATGGAGTGGAAATATCATCACTCAACTCATACAATACATTGAAAGAAAAAAGGTAGTAAATGGAGAACTCTCCAACATCAACACTTGATCACAACAATCATAAACTCCTTTCTTCAAAATGTTCCAATAGGAGGTTTAATAACTACCAAGCTAATCAACAAGAATCCACAAAACCTACAAATAAGAATGAAAAAAACTATGGAGAGTTCACCGACCAATCTAGGCCTCAAAGAGACCACCCACTGAGCTAGGAGAACCAATGCCAAATGGGTCACAACCACAATCAAACTAGAAATGCAAGAACATCACAAGAACACCCAATCCAAGGATTCACAATGGGTTCACCTAAGAAGCCAAGATAGGGGCGAAGGTGGAACAATCATGAAGGAGATGCCAATGCGAATACATAAAATTTCATGTCTTCATGATTCTCATAGTAAAAGCACTTCTTCCATACACATTCCCCCTTGTCACCTCCAAATGACATAAAAAATCATTGGCAAGCAAGGGCCCATACACATTGCTAATTTTCCCTCTTCTCCATGAGAAGAGACTACAAACTTTCATGAAGGTCATGACTAACCCGTTGACCCCAAGGCCACTTCTTCACTCTCCAAGGGTGAGTAATTCCTTCACACCCATGAATAATACCTCAAAGAAAATGCAAGAAAAATAAGGTTGAAAACACCATTCCCCAACCCTTACAAGCACATAGAAAAATACATAAAATGAAAGAAATACATGAACAAGATCTTCAACATGATAATCTATTACAAAAAAATGAAGAACATCTTTGGCAAGAATCAGGCCAACATTACTCAAAATGCGAGGGAAATGGAAAGTTGAGAAAAGGCATATCCTTTTTTCTCCAATCCTCACACCCTAGTGTCTCTAAAACTAGAGAGTGGGTGAACACCCACTACATTGTCCAAAGCCCTCTAAAAAGGCCTCCAGATCCCACCCACCTACTAGAAATAAGTTCTTGAGTTGACCCTAAGTCCTTAGTCATCATACTTGTATCCTACCATTAATGCATGTTTAGGCAAGTGTGTGGATAAGGCTAAGGACATAAGACTTCTCCATTTTCGAAACTTTTAGAAAATGGGTTGTTTGGAGAGTCCCTAAAGTTGCCTAGACATTCTAGTGATGAAAATTAGTACCCTAACTCATACCCCTACCATATGGGCACTTAAATTCAACTAAATTAATCTCCTAGGGCCAATTTTCAGCTGCTAAAAGTGACCTAAATTTTTGAATTCAAAATCCCATTTGATGGGACTCCACATGATACCTCTAAATAAATGTGATTATCTTAGGGACTTAATTAAGTTCAAGTTTAGGCTAGGTGTCTCATTGCCAAACCCTAATTACCATGTCATATACACATATACAACACAAGTGTCAAGTGACACCATAAAATCACATTACATAATACAAGTGACATGTCACTAACTATAGAATGAACTAACCTAATACATATATTCATATTATGATTATGAATTAAATTGCATAACAAAGAAGTTCAAATCTCTTCATTAGATTCAACCTTTGCTTCACAATATGCACATATGTTTGGCTCTTGGTTCTCCAGTTAGTACCATGGGTTTTTTTTTAGTACACTCAATTCAAATATCAGTAGTGTGATAAGAAATCGCATGCACACACACACACACACACACACACACACACACACACACACACACACACACACATATGTGTGTGTGTGTGTCAAATTAGAATTGCATAATTGAATAAACCATTTAACATCCCAAATATTATTTCAATGGACTTATCTTTTTCTATGCAATATTCATATAAAATACTTGTGTCATTCAAACATTGTGATATAATCCATCGATTCCAGTCTTAAACTTTCCTTTTTTTAAACACGATTCATCAAAACATTCTAAATCTAATTCTAGTCAATTTAATATTATCAAACTGAATTATTTGAATACGTATAGACATAATCATCAAGGTATCATAAGGTAAAAAATCACATAGAATCAATAGTATAAATCAATGTTTAAATAGTCAAATATTTTATCAAGTCTTGTATTATAGGGTATTAAAACATGAACATATCAATTGATATCAATTTCCATTATAACACTTAAACCATAAAATCTTTAATTTGTTTCCACCATCACAAGTCCATTAATTTTCTAACACCTAGGTATGTGAATGTATCGTAGAGAAAACCTACAATGTTTATGATTTAAACCATAATTTTGAACAACCAAACAAATCATCCCAATATAGAAGTACAACCTCTTGTACATAATTCCCTAATAACCTTAACACATCACGATGTACTTTTAATATTTAATATTAAGTTATCCTAAGGGTACTTCTAGTGACTTGATAATCTTTATCTTCAAATTTCTAATGATTCTTAAGAGGGTAAGTATTCAACTATATTATCATAACAACCATCAAATTTAGATACATAAGAGAGCATAAATTTATCATAATGTTCTCAACATGATTTCTAGCAAGAATCGTAACAATTTCCCCTACCATCACCTTGTCATGCTCCTTTATCCATTCAAACATCCTATGTAGAGTTTTAATAGAGAAATTTATATTTAAATTAGTACATGCGAGGATGGGTCTTACACTAGAACTATTGATAGTTTTTGGGGGCTTGGTCTGTTTGGATCTCTTTCTAAACTACTCATTGTTTGGGAGGCTTGATCCTTCTTTTGACTACTCATAGTCTATGAAGCCTGATCTTGTTTTTGATCCCTTAAGGACACACATCTTTATGCCTGAGTCATTTTTTATTCTTTTTTTTGTGTCATGGAAATCCCTTGAAGTTGGATCCTTTGATGGATTTACTAGCATGTGACACACACTTGCTAGACCACTCAACTACATCCCCTTTAGAGACTTCCTGGACCATGGATAGATTTGTGCTTAGTTCCCTCTTTTCCTTGTTTTCTTCCATATTTTCCCAAATCTTTCTGCATACCTCCAAATCTTTCTACGGCTTATCCTCTCCCTCCTCTAGTAAGAAGTTGACCTAGTCCAAAAGAGGTCTACCCAAATTAACCTAGTTTATAAGAGATCAACCCAAGTCAATCTCTTTCCTATGGACTATGGGACTTAGAGACTAAAAGGCCTCAAGAGTTTGATTTGTTCACTCTTACTCTCTAGTCGACTTGTATCATTTTCTTGCCCAAAAACTATTATATAAGGAGACTTGGAGGCTTCATTTTACACCTAAAACTTCCATTATAGATACTCTTATACTTTTTATTCAAGGAGATCAAGTATTCAAGAAAAGGAAATTTCATCAAGCATTAAAAGATTCTTTGTGAGCATTTTCTCTTTGAGATCTATCATATTTTTAGCCATCAAGGGAAGAGATCCATATTGAGGCATTCATCATCTTCTTTATTTTGATGTAGATTTACATCCATGGCTCCATGATGCGCTTATGGTAGTGTTGGTCTGAATTTTTGCACGATAAAATTCCTTTGTCCAGGTATACAAATTCAGATTGTATCCGTTAATGATGAATAGGGTTTATACCTAAGTCATCCTTTTGTTAGCCTTTGAAAATTTTTCTGAAAACCCTATGTCTCATTCCATTTAAAAATTTTCAAGCGCAAAATATTTGAAAAATGAACTTGGGTGAATATTTTGTTTTCTTTTTGTTTTTTCGCGCCCTCGAGTTACCTTTCCTCTCAGATTCCTCACCATCCTATTTGAATATATCTACCATTGTCGTTACCTCACTATAAAAACATGAGCACTTTTTATGTATAGCGAGGTAGCGAGTGCCAAGAAGATTATAAAATGGGACCATAAAATGAAGCTACGGTGGTCGGAGATTTTTTTTTTGGATGACTTTTCAATCACGTACACCTTGCAAGTACTGTTAAGTTACCTTTCCTCTCAGATTCCTCACCATCCTATTTGAATAGATCTACCATTGTCATTACCTCGCTATAAAAACATGACCACTTTTTATGTATAGCGAGGTAGCGAGTGCCAAAAATTTTATGAAATTGGACCGTAAAATGAAGCTACGGTGGTCAGAGATTTTTTTTCTAGATGACTTTTCAATCACGTACACCTTGCAAGTACTGTCAGAATAGGAAAAGGGACCTAGCAAAAGCAGTTAGAAGTTGATGCCAAAATAAGGGTCTTTTCGATGCCTTGCTACCTCACTATCAAAAAAACTAATCATCTTGTTGTTAGCAAAGTAGCGAGGTGCCATGAAATCAAAGACACAGTGACCTCCAAATTTCTCGGTAACCATGGTCTGTCCAGGTGGCATGACAAGTAATAACTACTATTGTCAGAAGTAGTTAGTAGGAGCAATGGTGATTTGATCGGTTATCATATTTCATGGTGCCAAGTTTTATTGAAGTCATCGGAGCTCGCTACCTTGCTATCAAAAAAATTTGACATCTCATCGTTAGCGAAGTAGCGAGGCATCGTGAAATGAACAGTCGGTGGGATCTCAAGTAACATGGATAGGTGACTAGGATTTTAATAAAGGTTAGGTTTTTTGCCAGCAGTGTAGATTTTCCTACGTCACCAGTGCCCCGAACCCATGCCCCATTCAGAAATCACATAAAGGGTCTCGTTCATTAGATCAAACTAGAATCAACAGTCCTTGCTACCTCGCTATGGAAAGTTGCAAGTTGTTTAATCTATGCGACATAGCGATTATGGGACCCACCACCTTTCAAGGTACTTCGTGCAGTTTCTTTACCTTTGATTTGATCTCAGATCAATGGTCATCGTTATCTCGCCATGAAGAGTTTCTCGGATGATATGTATAGCGAGATAGCAAATGAGGGCCCACCGCTATTCTTCTAAGTAGTGCAGTAATATATCATCCACAAGATCAAGATCGAATCCATGGTTGTCGCTACTTCGTTATGGAAAGGTGCTCATTCTTTATGCATAGAAAAGTAGCGATATGTTGACACGTGTCCTTAGTCACCACTGGGTCCAAACAGAAGTGCCATCAAGGAAGGAGCTCTGTACATGGGTAGTTTTCATTGGATTGACTGGCCAACTTGTCAAGTGCAATGCCAAGTTTTCTTCCTCTGTATCCCATGATCATAGGATTTTTCAAGATCAACAGTGTAGATTTAAACATAGAAGGTGGTGCCACTCTGTGTATTAATTAGACATGAAAGCTTCGCATGTGAGGAAAAATAGAGTATAATACAAGAAATTTTATCAATTTCACCTTATGCGAACAAAGATTTTGAGCTTTCCCTAAGCAGAAGCAATTACTGAAGAAAATCATGTTGCAGTTTGGCAAGATTATGAAGCAGTTTGTTCGTGAAAAAATTTGCAAAAATACAAAGGAAAATGAGGACAGAATTCAAGTAACTAATCCTACTGTAATCTTTGTAGGTGTTTCAGTTCTGTAAAGCATAATCAAAGATGCCTCTGAAGAAGGGATTTTTGGGTCAAGTAAATTATTTGGATAGAAATGTACATGATGACTTGCTTGAGTTGCTGCCTGAGTCTACTATAGAGACAGTGCAAGTTAAAAAGTTGACCTCATTAAACCCTAGGTTGAGGATAGGTGATGGATTATATGATAAGGGTAATTGGGTCCAGGACGCTCAAACCTCGCAAACTAGTTTAAATTTGTTCAAGAAATGGTTTGCAGAAAGGAAATTGTTTGCCCCACATGCCATTATATGGAATTTCAACCTGGGAAAGCTAGTTGTTCCCAGTGTGTTCATGGATTATGACCTCCTTGAGGTTGTGGTGAAGAGTTATGATCAAGCCACTAGGGTAGTGAGAAGAGTAGATGGTGAAATTCTAATCACCATCAGTCCAGAAGAGATTAGGGAAGTTTTTCGTTTAGGACCTCTCACTATATATCATGTGCCCATTAATTTGACAGATTTAGAAAAAGAATATATGTCAAAGAAGGATGTAGTTGGACAAGGTGAAATAAAGGCCCACATTGGTAGAATTGGAACCCTACCAGCAATAACATCATCCTCTAAAGAACCTTTCAAGAAAGCATGCTTCAATGCCAAGGCAGTAGAGATATACATGACCCTGTGCAGATTTTTTGGAGAGGGTGAAGAAGATTTTATGCCCGTGAATTTCATGTATATGATTACTCAAATCTCCTCTTTTGGTGTGGATATAATTTTTTATTTTTCTTCTTACCTGGCTGATGAGATTCACAGTGGATTGGTTGGGATTACAAGGTGGAAAAGGTTTGGGGCCAATACTCCCTGTTGATGCACATGTTTATGTTTAAGGGGGCTACATACTTTGGTAAAGAAATGGTTCTGAACAAAGAACAAGAGGGGGAAGCACCACCAGTTCAATTATGGAGTGCAGATATGACTGGGGAAGCAGAAAATGCTAGTTTTGTTAGATTTGACAGGCACTTTGCCTCCAAACTGAGGTGCCTCATATTAAGAGACAATCCTAGGATTCTTAAGGCACTAATGCACCTTGTTAGGCTTATGGACAAACCCCATAATCTGAAATTTTCACATAATTGGGGAGATATCCACCCATATTCAATTTCAACTGTTATCAAAATTTATGGATTCAAGGGAACACCCCATGTACTACCTTACCAAGTGCCCTTAAGGGTAGGAGTAGTTGAATTCTTGTGGTAGTTGGGAGGAGTAGAAGAAGCCTTTTTGCACAAAAGGGGAACAGGATCAATTTTTCCCACTTGCATAGTAGCCCACCAGTTTGTAATAACCAAGGAAGGGTGGGTCTTCCTCTAAAAAATTTTGCATCAATATAAAATGGCAGTATCTCACCCTCCTTTTTGTGATGCAAAAGGTTTCTTTAATTCAACTCTTAGGCATAGGATCAAGCTTCATCCAGTTGAACATGAATTTTATTTCCCTAAAGATGTAATAAGGAATGAGTACTCTCTGTAGGAGCAAGAAACAAAGAAAGAAAAATGGAGAGTCAATTCAAAAGTTTTGAATTTTATTAATTGTTTTGACAAAGATTACAACCCTCTTAGTAATGTTATAACTACTGTAGATAGAATAAATAAGCTTATGAGTACATTCCCTGAAATAATGGAGGTAATGAATGAGAAGAAGCAACATTTCATTGATTCTTCTCCAGATAAAGCTAGGGAAATAATGAGAATATTGGGTTTCACTCCCAATATAGGGGCAGGCCTACTAGTTGTGCAAATGAGGTCAGGATATACTATCATTCAGGATCAAAGGCCCATTGTGGATAAAGGAAAACAAATAGTTGAATCTACTAGTGTTGTTTTTGAAGAAAGGCCTCCTGAACCTTCTCCCAAGAGGAGAAAGATAATAAGGGAAGAGGAACCACATGATGAGAGTTACTCACCTTCCCAAACCCCCATGAGAATTGAGGAGGAGCAGCTCACTGATGAGCAAATTGAACAAATTGGATCACAAGGAGGAATTTTTGTTACCCAAGCAGAGATTGATGAAGGGAACCTCCAAGAGCCTCCTGTGCCAAGTTTTGAGTTAACTATAGCAGATTTTAGGGGAAGGGAATTAGACCCTATTTTGGAACAAGCTAATCAGCAATTTTTGTCTGATGACAGTTTTGTAAGGTCTAGGACTTTCCATCAGTTTGCTTGGAGGGCAAACATGCACATTTTTGAGGAAAGATGTAAAAATATGAAAGCAGAGCATCTAGAAATGGATGAAGCCTCCATTCAAAGTCAAATAAAGGAACAAATGATTCAAGAGTTCTAGAATATAACCCCTAAAGAAGGGAGATAGATGGTAAAGGCTGCAAATATTTTATTATTGCCCAATTGGGACATTGTTGATGCCTTGATTTTTAATTCTATGTCAAATAATTTGGGATTTCAAGATCCAAATAAAAAGGAGTTCTTGGGAACTACATTTAGTAATGACCAAGATGCTCTTGTCATGTGGTCATTGAGAAGAGGGTCTAGGGTTGCTCCATCATAGCCTGATGATTCAGGACTAACAGGGAGTATCATTGTGAGGAGAGTTGTTGATACCTCACATGTATAGGCAGCTCATATGAATGAAGATTACTCTCAATTTGTCTTGGCTACTGCAGAGAGGGTAGAAAAGGAAATGACTGAGCTACAAAGCAAGTATGAGATAGTTGTGGATGCCTACGATAAAGAGGTAAAGAAGAGAATTGAGCTTGAGAACAAGCTAATGGGAAGGTCAGAAGCACCAAGAATAACATACCCTCGCCCCCCAAGTTTAACCCTTCAAATCCACCCCCCTCATAGAAATACCAGATACACCCCAAAGGCCACAATACTACACTACTAAGGATTTTGAAGAAGAAAAGGGTAAACTGTGGGCCTTACATGTAGAGTTGGAGTCAAAATATGAAGATAAACTAAGAAAAGCTCTCACATATTTGGGGAATAAAGTTGAATGGCCACTAATTCATGATCAGTTGGCCAAGGTGATCAATATCTGGGAGGAGTTGAAAGCCAATGATGAGGCTATCAAGCCTATCATGAATAAATGGGTAAGAAGGGAGAAAGAAATGACATTTTTGTGTTTTTATGTCATAAGGAATTCTTATGATCAAATTGAAAAAACCTTTGACATATCTTGTTGATTTTGACAATAAAAGGATTCATTTACAAAGAATAATAGTAGGCTACTTGAACAAGTACAAGAGCCAAAAAAATAGTTTTTTTCCACGTGCCCTAAATAAAAGAAATAATTTGAAAAGAAAATATGAATGGGAAAAGGAACTTGATGGTATTTTTTGTCTAAGGATGAATAGAATTGTAAATGAAACAAGGCATGCATGGTGGGCCAACACAATGGACAAAATGGTGAAGGCCCAAATATTCTTTCATTCTTTAAAACGAGAATTTTTTGCTATTGATAATGAGGTTGAGTATGTGTTAAAAGGACAGAGATATATTTTGCAATTCAATTAACCAGATGATACATTGTTTTACAAGTGGATGGTAGAAATAGCTCCTGGTGAATAGTTTGATGAAGATGAAATTGACAGTGATGAGGTGCAGGGTGAGGAGATCCAAATCATTGACACCTTCACTACACAAGCCCAACTAGAAGAAGAAGACAAGAATAATCAGTCACTTTCAGTTGTAGGCCAGGGCCCACAGGATGCTGATACAACTGAAGAAGAGAAAAAAGTATAAATTACTCCCACCATACAGGATAAAGATGGTGAAAACCCATAGGTGGAGATTAATGTGCAATCATCAGAACAATCTTCATCGTTGGCTAGCTTGGTAGTTGTATACAAAGAGAGATCAGAATAGTGGCCAAATCAACAACAATAGAGGCTATAACAGAAAGGGGCCCACAAAAGGAATGTTTGATGTATAAGTCTTTCTGTTACTCATATTTTATCATTTTGTGATAGGTATATGTAAATATTTCTTGTAAAGGACACCTGTCATTTTCTCTTAGCCTGAAGCTTGTTGCATCTCATACTATATAAGTGAGATTCCAGGACTAGAAAAAGGGGGGCCGATTTCTATTGTTTCTAGGTGATATACTTAGTTTTTTTGGTCCAATATTTTGAGCAAGTTTATGATGTATTTTCTCTGTTAGTTCCTAAGAATACATTAATATAGAATGATCTTTGTGTTTCTTCTTAAGGTCATTTTGAGTTTACTGCAAATGTATACAATTTTCAAAGAAAATGAATACAAATTATGAGTTGTCCCCGTATCAGTTCTTTCTGAATTTTGTCTCCTTTTGATTACTTGGTTATCTTGATATTGTATGAGTAAAGGCTTGTGTAATTGAATGCAACCCAGTTAGGTTGTATATTTGTTCATCACTGCTATTAGTTCAATGGATTAAGTAAAAGCTTTGATGAATTTGATAAGGTTGCTGCAGTAGTAGAAAGGATTTTTGAATGATGAATTCTGATAAGAATTGCTGATAATATTTGTTGTAAGGCAAAAAATTAGATCTAAGGATTTTTTGTAGACTCTGAACCCCAATGGATTAGGCACTAGTCAAATTGATTCAGCTGGAAGAGAAATGTGTCATAAATGGTTTTCAAATGCAGAATTATAATCAATTTTACTTTTATTTCCTAAAGATCTTCAAAGTTGACCTGTACTTGTTTGCATGGAATGTTTTAGCTTTAGTTAGCCACTATTGCTGAGAACACGTATAGACCTATAGAAGAATTTTGGCCAGATCTATTATATGGGATGTGTTTATCAAATTGTCATGAATTATGCATGTATTTGAGGATTTCAGATGAGAATCGAAATGAAACTAAAATAATCCTCGTACAGTGTTTCCCAGTCTTGAATCATCCCTGGGTATACCCACCCTGGTTTTGCAAAGCCTAAAGAGCAGAAAACTACCCTTGGTTTTGTTGAAGTTGGGTCCAAATAGTTTGCACATATAATTGTTAATAGGAATTGGCCAGTCCTTAGATTGTGTGAGTGATGTCATTTTGGTATTGAGCATTTTGTTGCTTAGTATTTTTTCAAAACACCAACAGGTAGATCAAAAGAAACTTGTGGAGATATCCTACATTTACATATTGAATTCAACATAGAGACAACACAAGGCAGACTCCTTAGAAGGATTTTTACAAGCAAGGTGAATACTTACATTTATCTTGTTGCAATCATTTACATTTATATTTCTTAATTCAAAGTTGATTCTGAGGTGGATAAACCCTCATCTATGAAACAACAAAAGCATTTACTTTCTGTGTGCAGGAGTCGAGTTATGAAATTGTGATTACAAATTTAGAAATAACTTTTTGAGATCTTTCTAGAGAACTTGGGTTGACTACATTATAGGGCCCTAGGAACATGATGACCTTGCAAGAATCATTCCATAATAATTACATTCAAGTTGACATGTTCTCTACTACTTTTCTAGAAAATCATCTTCTAGGTTTCTCATTTTGTTCAGAGATCTGTAGTTAGATTTTTACTTACATATATGGATACAAACTTTTTAGAGTTAACAATCATCTTCCTCTACACATTTCAAGGTGAGTCTTTTATATCTTATTTCCTTTCATAATTCTAGCTTAGATATGTAGCTTAATTGGGTTGATTGTATGCACTTTACATCATGATATACATTACTTAATCAATTAGTCCAATTTTTTATGTACACATTGTCACACACGATCCTTAGAGTGTATTTCTTTATATTGCATTCCTTTTATATAATTCAAATTTAGTATTAATATCC
The DNA here is from genome assembly GCA_028749045.1 of Cupressus sempervirens. Classification (NCBI taxonomy): domain Eukaryota; kingdom Viridiplantae; phylum Streptophyta; class Pinopsida; order Cupressales; family Cupressaceae; genus Cupressus; species Cupressus sempervirens. Next base: position 529,616,211 of record CM053790.1, read on the forward strand.
ATTTCCTTTTGGTCCTTGTTAATCTAATTTGGATTATAAGAAGAAGTAATTTTTGGGGATTATATCTTTTCCTTGACACATATCTTTTGAATGTTTTAGTGCTACAAAATTGGAGGTCTGCATTATATTAAAGCGCTTCTATTTTTCTACTAGACAATATTGATATTAATTGGGTAGAAAATGTTGATGATAGAAAGAGTACTAGTGGAGGACCATTCTTTCTTGGTGTAAGCTTGGTATCTTGGATAAGTACGAAACAAGATTGTATTCATAGGCTATAATAGAGGTCAAATATGTTACAAAAGCTAACAATTACAATCATTTAATGTGGATGAAGCAAATGTTGAAGGATATCAGTATTGTATTTTTTGAGCCCACCTTAGTACATTGTGATAACTTAAGTACAATGAGTATGTCAAAAAATCCTATTTTACATTCAAAGAGTAAACATGTTGCAATTAAGTATCATTTTATGAGAAAAAGGGTTGTAGATAAAGATATCAGATTGGAATATGTGAGTACAAAAGATAAAGTTATAGATATATTCATAAAGCCATTGGCTAAGGAAACTTTTGAGTATCACATATGTATTATTGGGTTAATGTCCTCACCTAGTATAGAGTAATTGATGCAACATTGTATCAATCAAGTATAATTAGAGTACTATGCATTCATTTGGACATGATGCTTGGTATTGCTCCTTCAGGGGAGTGGTCGTAGTGAGAAGAACTACTTTTTAGGGCTCTTGTGATTTGATTTTTGACATAAACAACATTTTTTGGACCTTGATACATTTTTGGTTGCAAATTGGCTTGATTCAATATAGGTACTTTGATGAGGATGTTTGTCAAAGGGGAACATTTTTATTATTAGTAGATATTTGGCATATTGGCACCTTTTCCATTGATGTAAAAGGAGTAAGATTCAACCAAAAAACAAGGATTGTCAAAGGGGGAGAGAACTAGAAAATGATAGAGAAAATTAATGGAAGTATATGGAGGGATTGTCAAAAAGTTTGTACATGTTGAGGATATTCAAAAAAATTTAAAGGTTGTATATCTTGAGGATATTAAGAAATTTGTATTCAAAAGATTGTTTTTGGATTAATGGGTGTTTCATCATATGTTGCCATTAATATGGAATGGGGAGATTATTAAAAATAGAGATTTGATTAGAACTTGGATGTACTATTTATGTGTTGTATTGATGACAAGTTTTGTCATTGATTCTACATATCACAAGGAGATTATTAAAACAAAGATGTTGGCATGTATAATAGGTTAAGCTACACTCAAGCTTGGGATTGTGTTTGTGGATGAGTATATATATCATATCTATGTTTATTGGATGTTATGTGAAGTATTGGTTGAGTTGCATATCATTTGGTGAACACTTGTAGCTGACCAATGTGCCGAAAATAATGATAGAGACAGTTGGCGAAAAATTGGCTATATCTTATCTACAAGGTTGAAGTAACATCAGCAAGATTGGATTGTGGTAGAAGACATATTCATAATTATATTTATATGTTATCAATGCTTGAGGATCATTTGGTATGGGTTGTTGTAGTGAAACATGCAATATGTTTTACTAGCAACCAACCAGGTTGAGGAAATGTATTGGTATTCATTGTAAAATTTATTAATTGTATTGTAATGTGATGTAACCTTAATGTAATCATTACAATGATAATTAAGAAGGAATATATGCCTTATTATGGTCCTGTGTAATTAAATATTGCATTGGGGAAGCTCCAATAAGCCAACCTAATTAATTAATTGTATGGGTACAAAGGAAACTTATTTCCTTGGTTGGGAAAAGAAGAGGTATCCAGTCATTGTGGATATTATAGATGTGACATTTCATGTTGAATGATTAGAGAAGAGAAGATAATTATTAGTATAATTGAGTTGGGCTTCTAAGGAACTACTTTGGAAAGTAAGTTGTATATTAGTTATGTCATTTGATTTAGATATGTTATCCTGAAGTTTGATCTTCACAAGAGCTAGAGCAATTTAGATAGGGGGTCTAGTTGTTTATTTATTAACCTTTAATAGGGTTAGAACCTTCTAACAAGGGGTCAAGTTCTCCTAACATGGATTCTTCCTCTAACAAGGACTATTGTACTAAATGCATTGTAATTAGCTCCTAACAGGGTTATATCCTTTCACAAAGAACATATATATTAGTACACTATCTTGTGGGTACCATCTCCACGAGGGTTTTCCCTCTTATCAAGGGTTTCCCTAGTCAACAAATCATTATGTTATGTTGTATGATTTTCTCTTCTTGTGAAACATTGTTTAAATTATTGGAGTTGGAATTGATAATTTTGGATTTAAGTTTTATTAATCTTCTTGATACATCCACTCATTCCTTATTTTTATTTAACTTGTTTTTTTCATATGTTCATTTTTCTAATCACATTCAATGTGGTTTTATTGTTAATATTATTATTCCTACTATTCAATATCTCCATAGTATCATTTGTATCTTTTCCATACACCATGACAATATTCCTTTTAGGTATTCATTTATTTATCAAAGATGGGAGACATCTTAATGTTCTATGTATATTTTCTAAAGTGGATTGAATATATAGTTAAATTACAATATTATACTTCTATATTTTGATGAGACCCTTTTATCACTTCTACAATACTTACCCTAACTTTACAACTTAGAAGTCACAAAAAAATATTTTATTTAAGGTCACGATGAAAGCTTGAGACTAGCAATTTCAATAGCTCTGACAATGAAACAAGATAAGAAAGATATAACAAAAGGAATCTTAATCCCACAAAGGTGGTTGTTCACATTTTTATATCTTGGTAGTTTGAACTTTTCACATTCATTAAATGATATTGGTTGTCGAGCCAATTTTCTAAAGGTTGCATCAATTTTCTAGTGGCATGTGGAGTCTATTTATTGCCTCAATTATCTTAAAATGGAAAACTTAATAATTATTGATTGTAAATGTTGAACAACTTATCAATTTGAAGTCATTAGTTTGGGATTGTAATCAATAGGGAAAAAATCAATGTATTACAAATTTCTGAAAGTCAAATCTTGCTAGTTTCATAATCTATGTAAAAGTATCAAATGATCTAGTAGCAATAATATAGATTCTTGATAAGTTTGACATGTATATTATTTTAAAATACTTCAATGGTATATTTGATTCACCGTAGTACAAAAAGACACAAAACAACTTATAAGACTGATACCAAGTTCTAAGTAACTCTATTCAAGGTTTGACTTATTAATTTCACAAATACCAATTTACAATCAAAAGTTCAACTTGACCTGAATCAATTTCATTCCATCATTTTGCTAAATGTTCTAAAACTTCAATTTTGTAATTTAAAAAAAAATGTTAATTGGTAAAGTTACAAAGTTGCAACCTTAATTCATAAATGAGATACTATTATGGACAAATATTTCAAAATAGGGAATATATTTGGGAATGTGAAGCCCAACGGTCACACGACTATTGGACTTCTCATGGTTCTTCATTTGAAGGTTGTATATGAATGTATAAATGGATGTTTGCAGTCATGAACCATATTGTATTGTAGATTGAACTAATAGTAAGTGATCCCCTGTTGGAGTGTGGGTGTAGCCACAAGTTATGATGAACAACAATAAATATTGTGTCTCTTATTTGTTCATTTTCTATTTTTTAAATCAAATTATCTTATGTTTAAAATTTACAACTGGTATCAGAGTCATGGTGAAGTATTGAGCAAAGATGGTGGCAAGTCGTCGCGTCATTGGTGGGATGGATGGATAAAAGAGAAGGATTTAAAGGAGGAAGCTAGGTTTGTTTCCTTCTCAATCCTTGATGCAGTTGTTGCTACAAATGGAAAAGAGATGGAAGAGAACAAGGAAGCCAAGAATCAAGAGGATCTCCTTAAAAAGGAAATTGTTACTCTAAAAGAGGGAGTTTTGACGTTGAAAGAGAAGATTTCCTATATGAAAAAAGGAAAAAGAAAAAATTATGAAAGAGTGGGAGTTTTCTGAAAAGAAATGAACTGAGGAGCTGAAGATGGAGTTAGTCAAGCTTCATATAATTCCTAGTGAGTTGGGAATTGATGGGGAAATATGTGAAACCAAAGAGTCCATACAAGATAGAGCAACTAGAATTGAAGGTAAAATGTCTCAATGAATTTGGCCAAGGGATATGCCTATTTTGTTTGAGGTTTCCAAGAATAATTGTGGTAGTCAAAGATTGTGTGTTGTTAATAGGAATGACAATGTTGCATCAGCCAAGAAAGTTGGAGAGTTGGTGGTTTCCAAGAAAGGGTTGCTAGAAAATGAATGGTCCAAATTGGTTGTGAAGGAGCATAGTGGTCCTAAGAATAATAGCAATAATAAGGTCGTGAATGTGTTTGTTATGTCAAATGATGAGGCCAATAATGGCAATGATAATAAACTATGCAACAATGATGTAAATAGGGATTTTCTCTTTGCAACAATTTTGAAGGAAATGCAAATCAAATATGGTTGCAAGGAGTTGCATGTGATAGATATGAATGATGGGTGGGGGATGCACATAGAGCAGGAGGTGAAGCTTTTGACCCTCCAAGTTGATAGGGAAGCTCTCAATGAATCCATTTGTGAACTTGTTCGAATAAGTTATGTTAAATCTGATTTTGCTTGGAGAAAACTGATTCAAAGTGTTTGTGAACAAAGTTTGACAAAATTGAAATCGTCAATGGGTTTGACTATGATGTAAAGAATTGAAAATGTAGGCAATGTTGCAAAGTATGGTTGTGTCAGTTGGACTTCAAGTGGGAGATTGTTAGGAATGTGAAGTCCAACAATCACATGATTGTTCTACTTCTCATGGCCCTTCACTTGAAGGCTACATATATATGTACAGACGGATGTTTGCAATCCTGCATTGTATTGTTTTGTAGACATAATTAATAATAAGTGATTCCCTATTAGAATGTGGACATAACCACAAGTTATGATGAACCATGAGATATATTATGTCTCTCTTATTTATTCATTTTCTAATTTTAAAATTAATTTTTTTATTGTTTATAATTTACAAATACTTATGGTGTAGGAATTGTACGGCTCAATCATGAGCCAAATGCAAATAAAAATAGATTAAACTCAGGTAAAATAAGTGAGTGAGATAGTTTAATTGTAAGCTCGACCTTCATATTTTTATTTTAAATTATATTTGAAAAGTGTAGCTCCCCTTGGGAAGTCTCGAATGTCCTTAATTCCTCCCATCTGTACTAACCTGCAAGAAATAAATAGAGAAGATGAAAAGCCTTAAAACCAAAGCACTCCAAGAAAAGCGTGGATTTTCCTTCGGTCTGCTCCACTCATTTGTCTCTGCAAAACTACGTACTTTCTCTTCACTTTAAGGGCATAACAAATAGACCAAACATCCTTACCAGTTCTGAATTCCCATACAAAGTAAATAAATAATATTTTCAAATGAGAAGTGGTGAGAATAGCATGATTGGAGGTCTATTGAGAATGTTTCAGAAATTGTCAAGAAAAATAAATAAATAAGTTGGCTAACTTATTGACTTTACTAGGCAGCCCCACAAACTACACCAATATAGAATATTTTAAATAACGCATGGACCTTATGGAGCATTATTTGCATAACTGAATACTGTGGTTGCTATCGCCATGAATGTGACTCTGGAAGCTCAGGCAAAGCGTTATTAACTATGTGACAAAATGTCATAAAGAAATGTAGCCCCATGATTGCAGTTATACACAAAACTATCTAATGGGAAAGTGAGATGATGTAATGGAACGTGTAGTATTAAATTTTTTGCTCATTTAGAGTTAGTAGTTGTGTATTAAATTATAATATAATTGTGGATATATATATATATATATATATATATATATATATATATATATATATATATATAGATCTAATTGTGTGTTAAATTATGATAGTTGTATATTAAATTATATTTTATTGATGTGATATCATATGATTTGTTAATTTATATATCTATATTTTGATTCTATTTTGATTACTTATGATTAAGATTAAGAAGTATGAAGTAACATATTTTAATATTATACTATTAAAACATGTTCAATTATTGAATCATCTCCTCAAGCTAGCTATGCATCACCAATTATGATTGAAGTCCTAATTAATGCATTGGTGATGCCTTGGAATGCTATTATAGATAGTTGACAACAACATGTGTGTCAATAAGAAGCTAAATTTGGACCATAGAAAAGAAAACATAATAGAAAGAAAAATAAAAACTTTGTTAAAAATTTGTATTGAGTTTTGAAAAACTCATCTTTTCTTTTATATAAAAGATCATAAGAAACTTCAAAGATTTTCTTCCCTATTCATATGTAGCCATAGCAAGACTAGATTTTACATAAATGCCGAATATGATAAACTTAGTAGTGTCTATAAAACATAATAAAAAATAAAGGAATTTGTTAGATTTGGTGGTTGCAACTATTGTTGTGTACATGCATCCAAATGTAAATACAAATATGGAAGCATGTAGAATATGTATTATTCATATAAAAACATAATTAGGAAATGTGGTCTAATAGAATATGATGATGTGCAAAGTGGTACTATGCATGGATTTTGAGACTAATATATCAAATGAAGTTTATGGTTATTAAACTATATGAATTCACCTTCTATATTGTTATGGAAGTATGTGCTCTCCTAGTACATATAATTACAAAATGGGAGCAATTCAAATATCTAGGTAGGAACTACTCTTCTAATATGTATATGAAATACAAATGAATGAGCTATATACATACATGGATATGATAAGGAAGTTAATGAAATCTTTGAAAAAGTGCAGTGAGAAGTTGAGATCATCTTACATATATAGTTCAAGAAAAGAAAACTATTGGGGTGTAAAAAGGGAACTAAGTTGTAATCAAAAGTCCACTTTGGTTTATTTTGGCAAGTGGAAATTGTACATGCACTACATATAAAGAGACAAAGTCATCTATATGGGCGTGCACAGGGGGGCTTTTATTTATTGCATTGTAAAAGGGTGAAATATTTTTTTGATCTCATTTAGTGTCATGTGAGAAGTGCAAAATGGATAAAGTCAAGGAATATACAATCCACCATGCAATTGTACTTTTACTAGGGATAATTATGCATCATGGACAAAGTGAATCATCACATTTTTTAGATGGAGAAAAACCTTGCTTAATCTTTAAGGAATTATTCCTAAGGCAAAGTCCAAGTTCAAAAAGCTAGCTTGGAAGGAAGGAACTTGAATAACATGAGATTGATTGCTTACAATGTCAATACTTTGTATTCTAAAGTCAAATTCAAGCTTGAGGGTATTAGGTTCCCATAAACACAATGGACATCAACATCTTCCTTCATTTCTATTTCATCCATTTGCATATTATATCATTCCCTATGATGATCCTACCTTAACAGAGATTACTTGCAACTTACATTCCTTGAGAGTCATGACCCTTTTGGGGCTTAATGCACAACAACTTCTCTAGTTGAGATTATTTATACTATTTATCTTGATGATTCTTGCATTCATTCAACCATGAAGTATTATGATTTAGTGCAGCAAGATATTCCTTATCTTTTGATAATAGTTCCTTGGGGATGGCTTATTGATAAACATTGCAGGTTTGTTTGGAGAGTTATACATTAAGGATCAGGGTGATAGAATTCATGGTATTCATGTTCTCTTTGATGAATGTGATCCTTATTGATTAATTATTAGAGGACTATCTTACCCTCATGTTCATACTCCATTTGATCATTCTTTTGGGGCAGACATAATTATGGACCCTTTGATACAACATTTGGAGGATGTCTCTATATCTTCAAAGAAAACATTTGATTCTTTGGAGTTTGGTATTCATAAGTGTCAAATTTTACTTTAAAAGTCATATTGTATGGTTTATCCCACTTGTGTATTGGATAATTCTTTTTAGTTTCTTGAGATTTCATACATTTTGAGGATTCTTCCTAGAGATTGGGGAGGATACATTCATACACATATGGCATTGTTTCTTCCTAAGGGAAGGAACATCATTTAATTTTCTTATCAAAGTTTCTACATTGATCCAACACTATCTAGAATTATTGTAACTTATACAATGAGGGAAGGCTTCGTTTCTTCTCTTCCTACTTCATATTCTTGGGAGACATCATTTTGTTTGGATTTTTATCATAATAATTTATCATTGGATCCTATTTTAGCACCTTTTATTGGGTATATTCCTAATTTTTTTGTGGCATATGTTATAAGTGTACTTTTAGATGTACCTAAAGATCAACATGTTAATGCTTGATACAATCACAAGACTCATAGAATCCATAGGAGGAATACCTTGTTATGAATCCTGAGGGGAAAACTGACTATTTTTATAATAATTTATCACTCATTATTAGCCAAGGGGATTCAAACCTATGAACAAGCTCTGATACCACTTATTACAAGTATGGTTGTAATTGTACCAAAAGATTAACATGTCAATGCCTGATACAACAACTAGACTTATAGAATCTATAAGAGGCAGTTAGTCCCTTATCACAAATCCTGAGGGGGTTACTAACTATTTTCCAATTACATCTTTATTAACCAAGGACATGGCCACACATGATCATACTCCAAATGCTTCATATCTCATTTGGATTCCCATTCCTTCTTCATATCCACAATGGGAAGATTTCTTTCATTTATACATATTCTATCTTCTTCTCAAGGGGATAAATGTTATTTTTAGGTATTGGACTATGTTTTTCCTTTAAGTATTCACCACTTTAAGAAGAGATGATTCATTATTGGGAGATATCATGTCTTCTTGGTTTCCTTCCAATGGGGGGACCATTAATTTTATATACATAATGCATGTCATAATGGGGGAGTCCTAAGTACTCCACGAATCTATAGATTTTGTTTATTTTTCATCTCTCTTTTTGGGGGAAGGATTTTCCCATCCTACTTTATAAACCCATTTTCTCCTATTTGTGAGAGATGCATTTCATTTTCATACTGCACATGGATATCTAACATGGTCTAGTAGCCAAAATCCATCATGCATTGTCATCTTAAGTCCATTCCCCTAAGTTTCACTTAAGGGGGGGGGGGGGGGGGCGGTTTAGTGTAACTACATATTTACTAATTACATTTTACTTAAGTTTACTCAAGAGCATTCCCCTAAGTTTCATTTAAAGAGGTGCGAGGGGTGGGGGGGGGGGGGAAGAGGGGGGGTGTGTGGTGTGGGTGGGGGGTGGTGGTGGAGGGGGTTTTAGTGTAACTACATATTTACTAATTACATTTTACTTAAGTTTACTCAAGATATTGCATTTTGATATTATTTTTCATGTGGCACATAGGTGTTTTCATTCTATTTCAACACATGATTTGGAGAAGTCCACCTGAGTTGGAGTTAGTTTTCTTCTCATAGCTCTTTACGTGTTAGATCCACCTTGAGTGCTCTTTTAACATTATCATCCTCCCATTTCTACACATGTTTTGTTCTATAATGGAGGATGGCCCAACTTTTGTGGAAATATGATTCCATGTTGTGTTATTGATTGTTTATCTTTTTCATAATTCCTCATTTGCCTGTATATTTAGACACATCTATATTTGTGAATCAATGGCCTTTTTATGTAGTATTGATCATGTTTGAATTCAATCGATTGAGGATCATATCATTTTTTTGTTTCTCTAGTGCTATCTATTGAGCTTCTATATATTGGCATTTTCAAATTTTTACTTAGGAAAATTATTACACATTTAGATCTTTACTAATTTGTATGCATTTTATAGCTACTATAGCTACATTTTTGCATTTCATGTTTCAAAAATACAAAAATAAATTAAAAAATTCATGCACTAATTTAGTTACATAGATAATTTTATTTCTTATTTATATATTTGAAATATAATTTCATATCCCATCATGAATATTTTCTATAGTTTAATCTCATTTTTTTCTCCTAATGACCCTCTTCATGAGGGTATATTAATCGAAGAAAATAATCTCTATCCTCCTAATCTCCATATTTGGGATGAGCCATTGCAAGATGGTGTTTATTATTCTATTAATCTTCTCCATGAGGATAGCATTCATCTCAATAATTTCCCATCTACCAGTGTTTATATAGTGAGTAATTATCCTTCTCTATTGGCATGCCCCCTTTATGAATATATCTTGTCACAAGAGGAGAACAACATAAATACTTTTCTCAATATCACTTTACTATCATTTAGCACTCCTAGTAGAGATGAAACCTTAAAAGAATTATCTAATCCTTATTCTAAGAATATATTGGAGTAAGAGGAGCCTATAATTACTAATTTCCTTAAATTTCTCACTTCTAGTGATGAACCCATGAAAGATCAAGAGCTTTATAAAGTCGATGTTGTTAAAATTCATGCTCAACCTACAACAATCAACAAGACTATGATAATTTTCAAAGGATGTCCTCAATCAAAATTCTCTCAAGATTCTAATACACATACCATCATTGTTGAGGGTTAACCTCAATATATTCCTCAAAATCCCACTACATCTATGATTATGATTAGAGGATATAATCATCAAGGTTCTTTTAAAACTTCAAACAAGTATATTATAACTATGAAAGAAAAACCTAGAAGTCTATTGGAATTCTTCAAGGATCATCATTTTTTGGCTCACACCTTTTGAATAATTAAAAATCCTCAACCTACCAATCCCATTGTTCATGCTTGTCTCCCACCTTCTCAACACATACTTTCTCCTCCATCCCATATTGCCCAAAATCTTGGAAAGGAGTGTGATTTCATAGAGAAATTGCATAATACTCATGTCAAGATTTCCCTTTGTGATATGTTTAAAAATTATCCTACATATCATGAAGCCTTCCAAAAGTATTTAACTTCTCTTCCAACTCAACCACATAATTAGAATAACATAAAATACTTCTTGCAATGCATGCATGCTACCCTATCCCACCTCAAATTGTATTTACTCAAGATGGCGTACCTCCTAAAATATTTTAAGATTGATACTATGCTCTTATGGTAGTTATCCTCATCAACAATAATCTCATACATAGGACCTTAATTGATAATAGGTATTGACTATATGCTCAAAGAAATCAAAGATGATATTTTAACTATTAAAACTAATTTCCTATTTGTGGATTTGGAAATGCATCATCACTTTACCTATTAAATAAGGTTCATTTATTCTAGATACTCCTATTCATGTGATGCATGGGACTCTTTATTATAATCTTATTTTGGGAAGACTTCAGTTACATGCTATATATGATGTTCCTTGAACTCTTCATGGAAAATTCAAATTCATCCATAACAATGTGATGTACACTCTTAAGGAAAATGATAGGTCAAATGGTTATTTGAATACAATATTAAGAAATATACTCATGTCTTCTTAAGAATAACAAGATCAAGAATCTAATAATGATTCTTCTACTAGAGTCATTTCATATGACAATTGGGGATCCTTAGATTTAACACCAAGTTATATTGGAAAGTTTTAAAAAAAAAATCTTTAATTTATCTAATATAAATCTTACAAAGAATTAAAAATAACTCCTTTTTATGATGATCTTAGTAACAAAATTTTCACCAATTCCATTGCTAATATATCTCGATAAACTATAAAACCTAATCATGATGAAATAGTAATAAACAAGGATTCATTAGCTCTTTCTGATATGGTTTCTCATTATGATCATGGTTATCATTTATTATAAAACTAATGATTCAACAAGAATAAATATATTCAACATAAACAAGGAAATCAAGTAGCCTCAATAAATGCAAGTCATGACCATTTTTATGGACTGGGATTTAATCCTTATAAGTATCTATAAATAGTTGTTATTGACCCAACCATAAATTATAATTATAAATGTGGTTTAGGATGTACAATAAAAATTATTAAGGATAATAAGAAATCTATGCAACCATTTAGTTTTGAGTCTCCTTCTTTCCCCACTTCCTCTCCTCCATCATCTAACATTTATCCTACATTGACTTTTAATCAATAAATATTTTTTCTAAACTTCTTCATGATAAGGTGATTACTGGATCTAAACGTAAAAGAAGTATAGTTTTTTGAATCATATTGCCCATTAGGGTTAAAATGCATATATTAATTGAGTCATTATGATGACCCAATAATGAAGGAGCAAATGGAAGACTATTGTAGTTGTACTTAAGCTCAATTGTAAACCAAGTTATAATATAGCTACTGAGTAGAAGCTTTAAGTAGGTTAAGATGATAGTCACAGTGAGTGAATCATTCATCACCAAGAAATGCATACCTTGGGTGTCAGAAAGAAGGACAATGTATTTACCGAGCAACATACAAATGTCACCAAAGTTTGAATTAGCACAAATTCAAATGCAACCTAATTCTACCGAGCAAGAAAAAAGACTTACATAAATCGAGGTAAAGATTTGTAAAGATTTGATTGAAGAATGTGAAGTGATTGTTAATGATTCTAAGGAAACATATAACATGAAAATAAAGTTTAAATAGAAGGAAGGAATGGATGATTTTAGAACTATTAATCATGATCAGAGTTCAAATCAAGAAGGTTCTAAAACCCTAAATAGGTCAAGCTGTGAAATGACAAAAAAAACTATAAAAGGAGCATTTGATAACATTTTTAAGGTTGTTGATGTTGTTGGTCAAATATTTTTTAGAGAAGTATTGTTGAAGGGAATATTGAAGTGAGGAAAGAAATCAAGGTCACAATAAGAGGTCAGAGAGAATAGAGACAAAGACATAGTTGTAATGAATTATAGATATATCATAGGAAGGTGATAATAACAAAGAAGAAGAGGTTATAATCAAGAAAAGTAAGTTGCTATTATAGGTCATTATTGTAATTGTTTAATCACTGTAGTAGTTTCTTAAATTCTTGAAAAGAGTGGACTTAATAGTCTTGTATGTAAATCTCTTAACTAAGTACATACTTGATGAGTGTTATAAAATCCTTGAAAAAAGTAGATCCTTATAGATCTCATTGTATACTCCTAACTGATTAAGTCACCAGAAGTGACAAACATTGTAGCCCTAACGAGGAAACTTCTTACAACAATAGTGATGGATTTGTGGATACTAGCCCCACCATAGTTTTCCCTCTAACCAAGGGTTTCTATGTAACCAAAATGAATGTGTTATGTGTTGAAGTTGAGTTAGCTAATTTACTTTCAATTACAAGTAAACTAGTTTTTGTTTAATGTTAACTGAGTAAGAGTGAGAAAAAGAATAGTGTTAATTGGGTAAAAGGAAAAGTTTTAGAGGATACAGATTACCCCACCTCTCAGCATCATGTATATCTTTTATTTCCAAAAATTGGCATCAAAGCTATGTTCTCTTGGTGAAGGTTTTATTGCCTAAGAGTAAAAGATCTAAGTCATTCAGAAGTATACATTGGATAGGACTATTGAAAATCAAATATTGGAACTACACATGGCCACGAGTAAAATAAATTAATTGAATAAAAATCCAAAGTTTTCCTTGAATCGGAGAAAATAAATTGCCCGAAAAAAAAATGAGACAACTTACCAGGAGAAAATCATTGAAGAACTATCTAATGAAATTGATGCTACTATTTTTGGTTTTCTTGAGAAGAATCATAGCCTTACCAAACAAGTGAAAGTATTAAAAAAGGAACATGAAGCTGATTCCATGAGCTATTATAAATAAATGGAGCAAAAAGGAAAAGTTGAAGATGACAATAATATGATTACAGAAGATAAGAGAGAGATTGCTACAAGATTGGATGCAAAAGATGAGGAGATCTCAAGGTTGAAAAAAAATCATTTGATATGACAGATCAACTACTTGGTGCAAACCATGAAATTGGGAGGAAGATGGAAGAAATTTTTGAATTAAGGACCAAGAGTGGAACAATGAAGAGTGAACTGAAATATAAGAAATATTTTATGGATAAAATGAACAGATCACAAGAAAGTATCAAATTATAGGATGAGCAACTCACAACCCAAAGGAGGCTGAGAGACACATTGTCTTAGGTGATATCGAACATTCTACTATCAAGAAAGGTGAATTATCAAAGCAGGTTGAGTAAAGGAATAAGAACACCAATCCAAAGCCAAGGAAACTAACATTCTATCATTGTAGAAAGGTTGGACATACAATAAACATATTCAAGAGAAAAAATGGTAAGAGCAATGTTACTCCCAAATTTAGTGGTTACTATGATCATTGTAACAAGTATGGAGATCAAGTATTTGGGTGTAGATCCAAGTCTAGCCTAATACCTAAGAAGTGTGCATTTAATGGTTACTACTACACTTACAAAAAGTTTAGACACAAGTCTCAAGATTGCAGATCATAGTTGAATTCTAATTGGAAACTGAGAAAGAAGCGTAATACTATTAATTAGGATTACAACAAATGGTATTCATGTACTGCATGTGGAAAGTATGGTCATATTACTGAAAACTACATGACATTACATTTTGGAGGGATATCTGGTAATTGGAGAAACATTGGCATGGCATGTTTTAAGTTTTACAAGGCCGGTCATCTAAGTAGGAACTATAGAAATCGAGTCTCAACACCAAACAATGAAAATTCTAAAGGTCAAGAAAAAATGGATGGAGATGAAATTTGTGAACAAATGAACAAAAAGTGGGTAAAGAAGACTGAAGAGAATGAGATAATAAGTGAAATAAATGAGGACACCTCATTCAATGGGTTAGGTGAAATTGCCACCTCTAACTAAAGCACATAAGGAGGTTAGGAACTGCACTATCATTGAAAAATCCAACACTGGTTCCTAGATTAAATGGAAATAAGTCCATATCTCCATAACAGTTATTGCACAAGGATAATTTGTGAAGTGTTAAAATATTGTATTATTTTAAAACTTAATCAAACATGCTGGTAACTATGTGCCAATAGTGGTAATTGAGTTAGCTATACCAATAATGTGAAGATACTTTACCTGAGTTAGAATCAAGCTTACTATGTCACCTGAGTTATGATGGAAGTGTGCCATGACCAAGCTACTAAAGGTAACAAAGTTTATCCAATGCAACAAATAGTGGTATATGGTACATTTATTGTGCCCTAATGGTTGAAACAAGTAATTCTTTTTTATATATAGTGGGTTTTTTAATTTTTATTATATCACCCTATATTTAAAGAGCTAAGAGAGAGTTTGAGTGGTTTGCTAAGAACTATTTGCGAAATATTTGTGTTGTGAATTTGTGAATGAATTCGAGTATCAAGAAGGTTAGGAGCAACTGAGTGAATAGTTAAATATTTATCAAAACCCTACTATAGAAAAATGGTTTCCAGATCCAAAAATATAAGAAGACAAACAAGGTGAACGTGAATACAGTGAAATTAGTTTGAAATGAGGCATATGAGGAGCCAAAGTATAAGTTATATCTGGAGATTGCAGTGTAAACATATAAGATGGCTACCCTATTTACTATAGTACCTAGGGTTTTACTTGTAAATGATGTGCAATTATTCTAGCATTGCAAAATTGGAGAAGTTGGAGACCTCAAACTGCATGAGTATTATGACAAAATGTGCATGGATGGAAAACTGAACGAAGAGTTTAAACTTTTGGAGTCGACTGGACTCATTCATACCCTACATTTTCCCAAGGATTTCAAAACAAGTATTAATAGGGTTGTATTGAGCCGAATGCATGATATACACATATGGCTAGATGAACTAGTAAAAATCACCAAATATCTAATTCATATGGTTACTAGATACCCTATCACTAATAGGGTGAAAACCATCAGAATGATGCCCAAGGAAGAAATTGAAGAAAATATAAAAGCACAATGGGACAAAAGAGGAATGAAAGTGGACACTATTATGGATTTGGAAGTTAAATTCAATGTATATGCAGTTGCTTACAAGATATTTCAATCTAGAAATGGTTGTTGATTTAGGCTACAAGACTATAAATAAAGGTCACATGCATGACATTTTTGAGTTACAACTTAGGTAACTACTAGACAACATGATGAAAATTCAAGTTGCCAAGTCTAATACATGCAAATTTGGTTCACTTTTAATATGTATATTATTTAATATGCAAAATCATTTTCCTAGCATTAGTGAAATAAATTGGAAAACTGATATCCCTATCATTTACCAAATCAATGAGTACATTCAAACACTAGGTAACAATTATGAGAGTGATGAATAAATATTTTGAGAACTTTAAGCAGAGAATGCACCAAAGATATAGGATATCCATTTCCCTACTTGAAAAATAGCATGATGACATTTGTTTCTTACTTGATACAAACAACGCAATTATGAAAGCAGTTAAACTGAGATTTGAATGGCTGCAAGAAATGGATTATGAGATAAATATTGATCAAAACACCATAGTGATTGAAGAATTTCTTAATGAACCTATTAAACCTACAGAACCCAAGTTTGGGACTTATTAAGTTTCTAGGAAGAAAATTAATATGAATCTTGTGATACCAAAGATGGAGAGAAAAGAAAAGAAAATAATCAAGAAGTTATAAACTACATTGAGGGGAAAGGTGAAGATGAAGCTGAAGGAGAAGGAGAAGGAGAAGGTAAAGCAATAGTTATTACTGATCCACACTCATCAAAAGGTAAGAAGTGGACTATTTTTGCTACCCCTACAAGCCCCAAGTCTCTATGGTCTAGACCCTGAACAACACAAGAAGCCATAGTGAAGAAAGGTGTTGTGAAAATTAAAAATCCTATTGTACAACAAGCCAAGACTAAAAAAAAAAGGAAGTAGGCCCCCAAGTCTATAAGTAAAAAAGTAAAGAGACCAACTCAAAGGAAAAGAAAGTTGATTCTAAAAAAAGAGGAAGAGTAAAAAGAGGATAGTGAATGAACAAGGAGGATCTAAAGCTCCTATGCACAAGGGCCAAAGAAAATAGATGAAATAACTAACACAATAATGAATGGTAAAGGATTTAGTGATTTCAATTATTATAAATATGAATCAATGAGTGAATAGGAAAAGAATAAGGTTGAAGAAACACTCATAGTAATGATGACAAGAATCAAGTATATGCCCTTGGAAATTGGCAATAAAATTCCTAAAGAGCTATATCAAAAGGTTGACAGTAGATGAAAATATTCTTTGAGTGCGGAGAAGGAAATGAGGAGAAAGCAATAGGAAAATATTATGGTTGAATTTAGTTTGGAGGATATAACTAAAGCTCTGGAGAGACATAAGAATAGGTTTGTTCACAAGTGTAGAGATCTCTAAGTGTTATCTGGTCAATTATATTTAGTAGATGAAAATTGAGATATGATATGGAAAAAAATTATAACATAAAGGGTCCAAATGAAATAATAGATTTTGATGACATTGAGAAAATAGTTAAGTTAGATAACCAAGATGATGAGCTTGACACAATATCCCCATAAGATTTTGTTGATAATGTGCATGAAATGATGAAAGACATAATTAGAAATAAATATAGTGCACTACTATTGAAGATATTCTTGATGAGTACCCTATCAAGAAGATAAGGAGAGATGAGGATATTATAACATCTACTAAGCCATATACAAAGAGAACAAAATTAGATGAATCTACACATGCTCATGTACCTAAATTTAATCAAGAAATTCAAGAGACAAAAGAGTTTCCCAAACCTAAGGATCAAAATGAAAATGATATACCTATTGGATCCTTTCATATGATAGTAGTTACTAAAATGAATACTGAGGGATAACAATAAGAAGGTTAAATCAAGAAAAAATCTCAACAATCACAAGTGGGAAACGCATAAGGTAATAATGGAGATGAGAAGAGTGATATTGAACATGCTTAAATTGGACAAGACTTTGTTAGCCCCTTTTTGAACCCCATTATTTCAATGTGATTTTGGAATGTTTTTTTATTTTTAATAGTTCTATCTTTTATCTAGGGTGGGAAGCTTTAAAATAAACCCTAAATGTGACGTACATATCTTGAAAACCCTCATACAGGGTTTTTCCCTTTTCTAGATTTTTTTTTTGAAGAATGGGGTTAATTCTTTTAATTTCCTAGTTTTACTCCACTCGTAGTTGCATCTCAATCAGTTTTCGTACTAGTTAAACATGTTTGGTTAACCCAAGTGACTGGCTTTTTCTCAACGTTTGATTTATCTCAAATCAATGGATCTCACTTCGTCGCTATTACAAGCTACAGTCCTTTTAGTTTTTGTGACAATGCAAGCTTCTGACACCTATCTAGTAGGACCAAAGAAATTTAGTAATTCTCATGATTAATTTCCTCCCTTGGAAGCTAAACAAATCAACACTTGTTTCTTTTTTGTTGAGAAAACTTATGTGTATTTTAACTATAGTGACATAGTGACATGTTGACTCATGGAAAACCTTTGAGGATGTCACCTCATGATAAGTTAGCTATCATGCAATGATTATTTTATAACTCAAGCCAAGAAAATTTTTGGGGTGACTTCATAATCATGGATCAATATGACAATACACAGATTTCATGTTCTTGCCATGGAAAGGTACCCAAACTTTAACCCTTGTGAAAATGTGAAAATCTTCCACATATTCCCATGGGTCCTAAAATGGTATAGGGAACCTCCATAAAATAGAGTTTTTGGTGTAATTAGGGGTTGGTTAGGTGTTAGAGTGTGCTTAATAAATTGCAAATGTCCTTGGAAGACAACTACTCTAATTGTAAGAGCTAAAATGCTCACTAGGTCTTAATTACTCAAAAAATTCCTCATTGAGCCAAAGTTTCTTAGTAGGGAAATATGGGAAGGAATGATTAAATGGGGTCTTTGATTATCCAAATAAGTCCCAGGTATTCTATCTAAGGTCCTAGGTGGACCCATTTTGCCACAAAGTATTGTCCAAAATTACAAAATTGCTCAAAAGTTGCTTGAGCGACTTTTGCAATTTTTGCAAGAAAGTATATTTATCACTTTTGGAGGTTTTAACTACCCATTCTTGGGTATATGAATAGGGTAGATCATATTTTGAAGGGTTGGAAGAATTACCATTAAGTTTGGTATGTGTGATTATACTGTACAAACATTTTTGTAAGGTTTCCTTTTGTTTTATGTAGTAGTACGACCTTGTACGGATTGAAACAGTAGATCCAATTCATGTTTTTGATAGATTATTTTTTTCAAATTTATTTTCATATTCACATTGGTGCTAGAGCTCTAGGGTTTGCAAGTTACAAGTTTTCTTATTGTTTGGTCTATGAATCAGTGATAAGGAAGATGAAGGCCCCACAGTGGAGACAATAGACAATAAGGAGGAGGTGGTTCATGACAAGAAGGTGTTTTTGGAAGCCTTCAAGTCTCCTAACAAGAACAGTATTGAGCACATTCCTTACTATAGTTGTAGCTTTAATGAGGATGAGTTACTAGATTGGTTAGAAGCCATTGATAACCAATTTTATTACAAAGAGGTACAAGAGGAGAAAAGGGTCAGCTATGCCAAAGCTAGACTCAAGATCAGCGTTAGGATGGTGCAACATGATCAAAGATGATAGGATAGCAACAAGGAAGAAGAAGATAGTGCATGCGAGAGAATAAAGATCATAATTAAAGCTCAATTCTTGCACACTAACTATGTGATCCAAATGTATCAAAAGTTGTAGAATCTAAGGTAGAGAGACATGATAGTAAGTGCTTACACTGAAGAGTTTAATTGGTTGAGTCTTAGGGCTAGAAGACAAAAAGAAGAGGTGGGAAAGGTAGTAAGACACCTTAATGGCTTAAGGTAGGGGATCCAAGATGAGATCACCATGATGGCTCCTAACAGTATGCATAAATGTTTCCAAAAGGCCTTGACGACAAAGGAAAAGGCTAAAAGGACGAATAAGTCATATCAAAGAGGAAGAGGCAATAATAGAGGGTTTAGTGGTAGAGGTAACATTGGAAGAGAAAAAAGTCCTAATGGGACTAAGGAAACACAATTTGTTGATGATAATGGAAAGAACCAGTATAGGAGGTCATCTCAAAGAGGAAGATTTAAAGGAAGGGGGTGACCAAGAGTTAGATTTTAGTCAAAAGGTGGGGGTGGCACTATGTTTACTGGTAGATGCTACAACTATAATGAAGTAGGAAATACAATGGAAAGATGTCCAGAGAAGGCTTCTTCTTCACCCATGGGAGAAAACAGGAACCAATTAGTACAAGAGGATGACACTCAAAGTGTTACATCACCCATCGCTAAGGTAGTGCAAGTAGTAAATGATGAAAATGGGATACTAAGGAGGACCTTGTTGAAGGTACCTAGTGTGATTAAACCACCACAGAGGAAAAGCTTGTGTAGGACAACTTGTGGGTCACATGGAAAGATTGTCAAGGTAATAGTGGATTCAGGTTCCACTAAAAACATAGTGTAAACTAAATGGTGAAAAAGTTAAAACTTAGGAGAGTACCCCATACCGCAAAGGTCAACAAATCATGGTAGATGAGCATGCCTAAGTAGATTTTGAGATTAGAGAATACAAGGACAATGTCCTATGTGACATAATACCTATGGATGCATGTTATCTCTTATTAGAATGCCCATGGCAATATGATGTAATGGTCATCCATGATGGTGAGAGGAATAATTATGTTATATCCAAACAAGGTAGGAAGTATCAAATGGACCCTTTTGTCATAAATATACATGAAGTAACTAAGAGGGGGGGTGAATCAGTTACCACAAAAACAAATCCACAAATTCCTTAGATGTCTTATAAACTTAGTTACTACTGTCACTCAGTAGCCACACAAAAAAAATTTGTAACTAGGTAGATGTATGTTAACTTATTAAGCATTCACAAAGATTTAGCATGCATGCATAAAAGAAATAACATCAAGACAAGAGACACCAGATTTAACGTGGAAACCCAATATGGGAAAAACCACCAAGTAACTAGCTACTAATTTTCACTCTTCTGAAGTGAGCCCTGTTGGGGGCCAACTTTACAAAACACACTATGAGGTGTGACCTTGTTAAAGGATTTAATCACCCTGCTAGGAGTGGCCTTACTAGAGGACTTAAAAACAATTCAATAGAACTGTCCACCTTGTTAAAGGATTTACAAAATGGCTATTAAACCAACTCTATTAAGAGATTTAGGAATCACTATTGCAATGATGAAAAAGTAACAATGAAGTGACCTGAATGAGATGCAACTAAACTTTGATGTTACAAATCTTTGTTTTGCTTCACTAGATCCTCTCTGATCAAATACACCTTTGCTGCTCCTCAAGGATATCTAATACTTCTTCAAAATTTTCTCACACTTTCTTCTTCACACAATTAACTCACTTGCATGCTCGCTCATTCATTCATCCATACTTTTGAATTCACAGCTTGACCTTTTATTTATACCTTAAAAATTATCTAGTCAACTCATTTACAAGTTACAATTACCAATAATAATTACATCAATCGGCTACAAACTTTATATGAAACAATTAAACTTTATTTCGCAAAATAATGAAATCCTTCATTGGCCGACCCTTCTTGGTAAACACTGCTCCAAAAATAATTTTTAGTGTTAACCAACTGAAGCTCGGTAAACACTATGAATTCTGCAAAATCCTTTGGAGATCGAGTGAACTCGATAGACACTAACTTTCCTTCGTTGACCTTGTGAGCTCGGTAGAAACTGACTTCTGCTACAAAAACCTTTGACACTCGAGTGAGCTCAATAGAAACTGACTTCAAATTCTACCTACTAGGAATGCTTAGTAGACTCTATAATTCACTTTGCTAACCATCTAAGCTTAGTAGACTCTGTCTTTTGCTTTGTTGACCATCTGAGCTCAATAGACTCTACCTTTTTCTTTTCTGACCATCTAAGCTCGGTAGACTCTGTCTAATAACTAATAGTACATTTGTGTAACATCAAAGACAACACACAATTGAAAAATTGTATCCAACACCTTTGGTAGAACCTAGTGGAGAGAAGTAAATAGGAAATAGTGTTATGCTATTGAGTGGCAAGTAGTTCTTAAAGGTCATGAAGGAGGAGAAAGGGGTATGTTGTGTACTTATTGTGAAGCCAAAGGAAGAAACCAAGGCAAAGGTTAGTATTCCTCAAGAAGTGTAGCATTTATTGGAGAGATTCCATGAGATAGTGGATAATGGGATGCCTAGTTCACTACTACCCATAAAGTAAAGTGAGTCATAAAATAGATCTAATACCAGGGGAAATCCTACCTAACAAGGTAGCCTACAAGATGACACCAAACCAAAATGCAAAGATAGAAAAATATATTCAAGATTTGTTCAAGAAAGGGCTCATAAGGGAAATTTTGAATCCTTATATAGTCCCTATAGTCCTTGCACCCAAGAAAGATGGCAAGTGGAGGATGTGTACGGACTTTGGAGAAATTAATAAATTCACCATTAGATATAGGTTTCCTATGCCAAGGGTGGAGGATTTTATGGACAATCTAGGAGGCTCATGCTACTTCTCTGAGGTAGATTTAAAGTCAAGATATCATCAAATTAGAATGAGAACTGGTGATGAGTGGAAAACATCCTTCAAGACAATGAAGGGCTAAATGAGTGGCTAGTAATGGCATTTGGCCTATCCAATGCTCCAAGTACCTTTATGAGACTAATGAATGAGGTGCTAGCTAAATTTATTGGTAAGTTTTTAATTGGGTATTTAGATGACATTCTAATCTTTAGAAAGTCCAAGGATGAGCATATAAAGAATTGGGAGATGGTATTGAGGAGGCCACACCAAGAGAAGTTGTTGATCAATCAAGACAAATGTGAGTTCCTAAAAACTAACCTAGTATACCTTGGTTTTTTTGTTTCTATTGGATTTATTAAGATGGATCCTAAGAAGGTCAAATCCATCCTTGAATGGCCAACTCCCAAATGTATAGGGGATGTTAGAAGCTTCCATGGGTTAGCATCCTAATATAGGAAGTTTGTAAGAGGTTTCAGCCATATATGTGCACCCATATTGAACACCATCATGGCAAGAATGAAATGTTAGTTCAAATGTATAGATGCAACATATAGGGGATTTGAAATGTTGAATAAAAGGATAATAGAGTTTCCAAGCAAGCTATCCATATTGTAGTTCTAAGCCAAGAGGGACATCTTGTGGCATTCTTCTTAGAGAAACTAAATGAGGCCAAGAAAAAGTACTCCACTTATGATTTGGAGTTATATGCAGTGGTGCAAGCCTTGAAGAAGTGGAGGCATTACCTCCTTCCAAATGAATTTTTGGTTTATAAAGATAATAATTCCTTAGTTTTCTAAATGGGCCAGAGAAATTAAATCAGAGACACCTAAAATGGGTGCAATACTTGCAAGCATTCACCTTTGTAATCAAACATAAGAAAGATGTAAGAAATATAGTTTTTGATACTCTCAATAGAAGAGTTCTAGCAATTGAAAAGTATGGGAATGAAGGATCTAAGTGACCTCTACAAGGAGGAAAAATATTTCAAAGACACATGTGAGGTATGTGTGAAATTTCAATAAGATTTTAAAACTAATTGTATTGAGTATATGTTGCAGGAGGGTTTTTTGTTTAAGGGACATCTATTGTGCATTCCTCAATGTTCTATGAGGGAGAATATCCTCAAGGAAAAGCATCAAGGTGTCTTGGGAGGACATTTTGGAATTGAAAAAGCACTAGAGCAAGTTTCTAGGTACTATCATTGGCCTAGGTTTCAAACTAATGTAAGGAAGTTTGTGGAGCAATGCCATGTGTGTCAGAGAGATAAAGGACATAGTAGCAATGCATGATTATACCGTCCACTCACCATACCATAGAGACCATGGGATTTCTTGCATATGGATCTTATTTTAGGACTTGCTAGAACACCTAGAGGGACATCAAGGGTAGATAAGACAAGGTGGGACTTTTAGTTCAAAGTGGGGGATTTAGTATTTTCTTACCTCTAGAAAGAGAGGATACCAAAAGGACATCCAACAAAGTTGTTGATGAAAATGATAGGACCACTAAAAATCCTACAAAAATATGGAAAAAATGCGTATGAAGTATAACTCCCTCCATACATAGGCATATCTCCTATATTTGATATGTGTGATTTTTCTCCATATAATGGAACTCATGAAAATTTTGATCACCATACTCTTGCAGATGTGGAAGGGGCTAACTAGGTACAAGACTTACCCACACCCCAACCTTTACAACTAGAATGCATTGTGGGTTCTAAGGTGATCAAAAAGACTAGGAAGGGTACCTACAAGCAATACTTGGTGAAATAGAAGGAACTACTAGATTCGTAGGCCACTTGGATGATTGAAGAAGACATACTAAAACATGGGGTCACCATTGAAGACCTTCTAACTAGAGGGACTTAAGTTCTTTGTTGCAGGGGAGTACGGTGTAGGACACCTCTGTAAAATTGAGTTTTTGGTGTGATTATGGGTTGGTTAGGTGTGAGTGAGCTTAATAAATTCTAAATTTCTTTGGAAGATAACTACTCTAATTAAAAGAGCTAAAATGTTCACTAGGTCTTAATTGCTCAAAAAATTGTTCATTGAGCCAAAGTTGCTCAATAGGGAAAATATGGGAAGGGATGAGTAAATGGGGTCTTTGATTATCCAAATTGGTCCTATTTATTCTATCGAAGGTCCCAAGATGGTCCTAGGTGGACCGAATTGGCCACAAAGTCTTGTAAGCAAAAAGTTGCTCCAAAATTACAAAAAATTTCTAAAGCTGCTTGAGCAAATTTTGCAATTTTTGTAAGAAAGTGCATTTATCAGTTTTGAAGGTTGTAACTACCCATGCTCAAGTATATGATTAGGGTAGATCATATTTTGAAGGGTTGGAATAATTACCATCAATTTTGGCACGTGTGATTGTACTATACAGACATTTCTACAGGGTTTCCTTTTGTTTTATGCAGTAGTACGACCTTGTACGGATTGGCACAATAGATCCAATTCAATTTTTTTATAGATTAGTTTCTACTGATTATTTTTCATATTCACATTGGTATTGGAGCTCTAGGTTTTACAAGTTACAAGTTTTCTGGTTGATTGGTCTGTGAATTAGTTCACAATGTTGTTTGCACAAGAATGCCTCCTACCTAATCACCCACAATGGAAAATGCATGAAACCAAGTGATGTGATTGGCTACAAGATGTACATAATTTTTTTGTTTTTGTTTTTTATTTTTTTGATAGGATTCCAAATCAAAAAGTAAATATCTAAGCTAACTGCTAGGAGAAAGTGAGCCATGATAGCTTTACAAGTGTCAGTGCAAGGCACACCCATGATCATGCTAAGGTGAACTAGTATCATTACTAGAAGCCCTAGGATTTTATGTTGAACATACAAGTGGAATGGAGGTTTTTTTTGAAATTTGAGGAGTTGTGGAGATTTTTGTTTGCTGATTGGACCAAAGGCCTAATATTAAGGCTAAAACTAGGGCTTGGTACTAAATAGGGTTGTGGGTGTCATAGAGCCTTGAGAGTTTGGATGCTTGGTGTGCTAGGGGATAGCTACATGATTCATAAGTTGATTTTTGAAATTGTATGGGAGGATTTGAAAAATAGGAGCAAAAAAAGGTCACTAGACCTAGTAGATAAATAGGTCGAATTAGCCTATGTGAAGAGTTTGGAACTTCTTGGTATTTTGTTGTGACCAAAAGTGGTGAGTGAGGCTAGGAAGACTATGGAGAAAATATACATTGTTAGTAGATTCCAAGGTGGTGGAAATTTAAGATCTAAGAAGGGGTCAAGATTCTAGGAAGAGGAGGACTATTGGGACGAGTACCTTAAAAGGGAGTTAGAGTCCGCATCAAATCAACTATACCTAGGAGGCAAGTTGGTGAAGAAGCCTTCAAGGCTTGTATTGGTGAGAAGGAAAAAGAAAAAGAATCTTTGGAAGATTCAAGATTAGACCTTAACTAAAGGTTGTTTGGTTGGAACCTTAA
The DNA here is from genome assembly GCA_028749045.1 of Cupressus sempervirens. Lineage (NCBI taxonomy): Eukaryota > Viridiplantae > Streptophyta > Pinopsida > Cupressales > Cupressaceae > Cupressus > Cupressus sempervirens. The sequence continues at coordinate 529,642,121 of CM053790.1, forward strand.
ACCCTCTACATCACAGTAGTATCAGAGCCAACTTTTAGGTCGGTACATGTCTAATGACAAAGGAAGCCAATGAAGTCAAGACACTAATAGTTTTCCACCCAAGGAAATGAGAAAGGGTGCCATAGTGGACTTGTTCAAGGACCTATTGGCTAGGGCTAATTAGGTAGAGACCAAGAGCAAGAAAATGATTACAGAATAGGGAGATAAAAGTGATGAGGAAGATGAAGGCGCCACAGGGGAGACAACAAACAATAAGGAGGAGGTGGATAAGAACAAGAAGGTGTTTTTAGAAGCCTTTAAGTCTCTTGACAAGGATAGTATGGAGCACATCCCTTAGTACAGTGTTAGCTTGAATGGGGATGAGTTTCTCAATTGGTTAGAAGCCATTGATAACTAATTTGACTATAAAGATGTACAAGAGGAGAAAAGGGTCAGCTATGCCAAATTTAGACTCAAAGAATCAACATTAGTTTGGTGGAACATGATGCAAGATGATAGGGTAGCAACAAGGAAGAAGAAGATAGTGTCATGGGACAGAATAAAGATCATAATTGAAGCTCAATTATTGCCCATTGACTATGAAGGCCCTAAAGGGGAGACAATAGATAGTAAGGAGGAGGTGGATCATGACAAGAAGGTTTTTTTGGAAGCCTTAAAGTCTCTTAACAAGGATAATATGGAGCACATCCCTTACTATAGTAGCTTGAATGGAGATGAGTTGCTTGATTGGTTAGAAGCCATTGATAACCAATTTGACTACAAAGAGGTACAAGAGGAGAAAAGGGTCAACTATGCCAAAGCTAGAATCAAAGGGTCAACATTAGTTTGGTGAAATATGATGCGAGATGGTAGGGTAGCAACAAGGAAGAAGAAGATAGTGTCATGGGAGAGAATGAAGATTAGAATTAAAGCTTAATTCTTTTCCACTGACTATGTGATCCAAATGTATCAAAAGCTATAAAATCTAAGGCAAAAAGGCATGACAGTAAGTGCTTACACCGAAGAGTTTAATACGTTAAGTCTCAGGCTAGAAGATAGGAAGAAGAGGTGAAAAACGTAGAAATATGCCTAAATGGCTTAAGGAAAGGGATACAAGATGAGATCACCATGATGGCTCTTGACAGTATGGATAAATGCTTCCAAATGGCCTTGAGAGTAGAGGAAAAGGTTAAAAGGAGGAATGAGTCATATCAAAGAGGAAGAGGCAATAATATAGGGTTCAAAGGCATAGGTAACTTTAGAAGAGGACAAAGTCCTAATAAGACTGATAAAACACAATTTACTGGCAATAATAGAAACAACCAGTATAGGGGGTCATCTCAAAGAGGAGGATTTGGAGGAAGGGGACCACCAAGAGGTAGATTTTAGTCATAAGGTAGGGGTAGCACTATTTTTACTAGAAGATTTTACAATTGTAATCACGTAGGATATATAATGGGCAGATGGCCAAAGAAGGCTTCTTCTTTATCTATGGGAGAAAGGAGGAACCAATTAGTACAAGATGATGACACTCAAAGTGTTACATCACCCATCGCTAAGGTAGGGCCAGTAGTAGATGGTGAAAATTTGATGCTACGGAGGACCTTTCTAAAAGTACCTACTGTAATTTGAACCACCACAGAGGAAAAGCTTGTTTAGAACAACTTTCACGTCACATGGAAAGATTATCAAGGTAATAATGGATTCAAGTTCCACTAAAAACATAGTGTCAACTAAAATGGTGGACAAGTTGAAACTTAGGAGAGTACCCCATACCACACCTTACAAGGTGTCTTGGTTGAGCAAAGGTCAACAAGTCATGGTAGATGAGCAAGCCTTAGAAGATTTTGAGATTGGGGAATACAAGGACAAGTTCCTATGTGACATAATGCCTATAGATGCATGCCATATCTTGTTAGGGCATCCATGACAATATGATGTAAAGACCATCCATGATGGTGAGAGGAATAGTTATGTTATAACCAAACAAGGTAGGAAGTATCAAATGGACCCTTTGGTAGAACCTAGTGGAGAAAAGAAAATAGGAGTTCTTAAAGGTCATGCTATTGTGTGGCAAGGAGTTCTTAAACGTCATGAAGGAGAAAGACATATGTTGTGCAATGATTGTGAAGCCAAAGGAAAAGACCAAGGCAAAGGTTAGTATGCCTCAAGAAGTGCAGTATTTTTTGGAGAGATACCATGAGATAGTGGATAATGGGATGCCTAGTGCACTACCACCTTTGAGGGAAGTGAGTCATCAAATAGATCTAATACTAGGGGAAAACCTACCTAACAAGGCAGCCTACAAGATGATACCAAGTCAAAATGTAGAGATAGAAAAAAAAATTCAAGATTTTTTGGAGAATGGGCTCATAAGGAAAAGTTTGAGTCCTTGTGTAGTCCCTACAATCCTTTCAACCAAGAAAGATGGCAAGTGGAGGATGTGTATAGACTCTAGAGAAATTAGTAAAATAAATACTATGAAGCCAAAATTATTCTTGATTGTTTAATCCTTAGGTGATCAAGGGTTGGCACTATCTCGCTAATTTAAGATACATAGGTTTTAACAAAAGAGACAAAGCATGGAATTGCCATGTGTCCTGCCTAGTGAAAAGATGACTCAATACCAATTTTAAATCACAACTATCAGATTTATTTTGGATCAATGACTACTTTTTAAATCTCTTGCATTGCATGTACAATATGATTATTACAGGCATTATTGGTGAATTAAGATTTTCCTTCTATGAATGAATTTGGAATAAAAGGTGTAGGTTGTTCCTAATTTGGTACAATGTAAGATAGATTGAAATAGAGTAAATAGAGCTTGAGTTTTTGAGTCTCTAGATTGTGAATTGTTGTGACAAAGGTAGTTTTTTGTTGTGATCAGAAGATTGTGTGTAAGTATTTAAACATTGTTGTAGAAATTTTTTTCTGTTTAAGCTTTTGAAGTTGTAAAGATGCCTCCTTGAAAGGACTTTTTTGGGAAATAGATTATAAACATAGGAATGTTCATGATGATTTCCTGGAGCAATTGCTTACTTCAACAAATGAAATGGCTAAAGGCAAGGAATTGGTTCTAAAAGACCCTAGGTTAAAGATTGATGAAGGCTTCTATGATAGAGGAAATTGGTTGAGGGATGTAGAAGCATCAATAGTTGGCGTGTAGCTATTTAAAAAATATTTTTCACAAAGGAATCATGATACACCACTCAGCAATGTCTAGGAATTTGACATTGGGAAGCCTTTGTCCCAGGTATTTTTATGGATGTCAATTTTCTAACAATGTTGGCTAAGAGACATGATCTTGTCTTATGGGTTGTGAAGAACCATTCCGGGGATAAATTTTTCAAATATATAGCCAAAGGAATTAGATAATTCTTTATGTTGAACCCTAACATCACTTTGCATGAGAAGATTGACTTTGATGACTTGTAGGCTAGATATGATGCACAAAGTGTATTTCTTTGAGGTGGACCACTACAAGAACATTTTGTTAAGATAGGGCATTTAACATTGGTGATAACATCTACCTAAGAGCCCCTATTGAAGAAATATCTCAACCTTAGGGCATAGGCTATATATATTTCCCTCTATAGGATTTTTGGCATGGATGAACAAGACCATGTTCCAGCACCCCTAGTTTTCATGATGGCACAAATATTACAATATCGAATGAGCTCTATTACTCATTTTTCTTCCCATTTAGCTAAAGAGATACATAATGGGTTAATTGGCCTAAGAAAGGGTAAGGTAGATAAACCTTTTAGTTGTTATTCCCTCCTTATGTATATGTGTCTATTCAAAGATGTTAATGTCTTTAGAAAAGACATGAAATTATAATGAGAAAGGGATGGTGAAAAGTTACTAAACCAACTATGGAGTCCAGATATGACTTGGGAATTCACTGATGCTCATTTTGTTTATTTGGAAAAATACTTTTCATTTAAGATGATGGTGTTGTTAGTTCAAGACAACCTTCAAATTCCTAAACCCTTACTAGAGTTGATCAAGCCTAAAGATCATGCTAAGGGTTTGAAGCTTAGCCACAATTGGGGAGATATTATCTGATATTTTGTTTCCACTATTTTCAGAATATATGATTTCCAAGGGAAACCCCATGTCCTTCCCTACCAAGTACCATTAAAATTAGGTGTTGTTGGTTTTCTGTGGAAAATTGGAGGGCTCAAAGAGAGAGAATTGGTGGGAAGATCTAGAGGAATAATTTTTCCAAGCTTCACAATTGTCCACCATTTGTGATAATCAAAGGATGATGGAGAAACCTAGATAAGTTTTTGGAATAATATCAGATGGCTCAATCCCATTCTCGCTTTATAGATTGAAAGGGATTTTATGAAATGTTTAAAGAAAGAACTAAGGATAAATCTTATAATCACATGTTTTACTATCCTAAGGATATAATTAGAAATAAGTTTTCTTTACAAGAAAATGAAGTAAAGAAAAAAAATGGAGATTTTTTTGCAGAGTTCTTCAATTTATTAATGCAATAGGTAGTAAATATGATCCTTTAGGTGACATAAATTTTTAAGGAGATAAGGTAACTAAAGTGATGACACATTTTTTTTGGATTATGCAAACCTTGAATGAGAAAAAGGAGACATTAATAAAGACATGTCTAGACCAAGCCAAACAATTGGAGAGAAGACTAGTAAGCATAATTTTCATCGATTCAAAGTAATACACCCTCTAGAGAAAGGCTCGATATGCAGTTACTAGAAATGTGGGGGCATGTCCTATGCTAGTTTATCAAAGGAAGCATTTGCAAAGCCCACCTTTAGAACCAAAAACTAAGAAAAAATTAATAGAAGAGGGATCTTCATCAAGGATGGAAGAATAGTCTCCCTCTCAAATCCCCATACATTTTGATAATGAAGACTCCTTGAGGGAGCAATTAAAACAAATGGGGGGAAAAGATGATATTTTAATAACAACACCATAAATAGAGGAAGGAATGCCTCAAGAACCCCCAATGCCACTCTTAGACCACACTATTCAGGATTACAAGGGGAGGGAGATGGACCCTGTCATAGAGAAAGCTACTAAATAAATTGTGACTGATGATGATTTTATTAAATCTAGGGCCTTCATTCAATTTTGTGAATAAGCAATATTTCTAATTTTGAGATGAAATATAAAAAAATAAAATTAGAGCAACCTAATAGATAGGATTATGAGATTGAAGAAGAGATCAAGGCTGAGATAATGCATAATTTTGATCAAATAACCCCTTAGGAGGGAAGATTGTTACTCAAGGATGCAATTGTTTTTATATTCCTTGAATGAGACATTGCTAATGCAATGATATTTGATGTCATCAGAAAAGAAAAAGATACCAAATTTAGTATAGAAGAAGAAGTCAAGGAAGCTCATAGTGGGGTAAAATACAACGAGGATCACAAAGTCCTAGTTATGTGGTCAATTCAAAGAAAAGATGAATTTAGACTTTAGGAAATTCTAGATACAAAACATATAGGAAGCCTGATGGTATATAGAGTGGTAGATGTAGATAGTGAAAAAATTGCACTTATGAATAAGGAGGTGGTTGACTTCAATGTAGTAGTTACCAAAAAAGACAAGCATAAGTTCATTGAGATAAACACTAGGTTTGAAAAGGTGTTAGAAGCCTACAATGGGAGAGGAAGGAAGATAAATGAAATGGAAAAGATCATTTCAAATTTGCAAAAGCATCAAGGAAAGAGAAAAGTGGAGGAAAAGTCTAGCCAACTCATGATTGCAACCTCTCTTGCTCCACCTCCTCTCATTGGGTCTATTATTGATATCGTAGATACACCCTAGCATCAAGAGCTCTATACTATAGATGAAGTAAATGAGAAAAAGGATAAGCTTAAGGTGGCCTAGATAGATGTGTAGTTACAATATGAGGATAGAGTTAGGGATACAATTTTTTTCTTAGTTGATAGAATAAATTAGCCTCTATTCCATTTTGAAATGTCAAAGTTGGTAGAAATTTGGAAAGGATCAAAGAATAATGATGTTACTTTGAGATAAATTTTGAAATAAATGATAAATAGAGAAGATAATATCACTTCTCTATGTTTTACTATCACTGACAAAATTGATGATGGAATTGAGGAAACATATGACCAAGTAAGTGACCTATTGGATTTTGATTTAAAAAGAGAAATCTTGTAAAAAAAGCTAAGAACGTATTTCTCGAAATATCTTAGTAGAAGTTTTGATCTTTTTCCTCATGTGCTAAAGGGCCTTGGTAACATTCAAAGTAAAGAGGTGTAGGGAAATGAATGATAAAAAATAATGATTGTAAGGATGAATGATGTTGTTAACAAAGAAAACTATATCTGGTTTGCTAGGATTGTTGAAGAAGTAGTTAGTGTCCAAAAATTATTTGATTCTTTCCACCAAGACTTTAAAGAAATAAAGAAAATTACAAAAGATGTTCTAAGTAGAGAAAAAGAAATTCTTAATTTTAGTTGGCTAGATGATATTGTTTTCCATAAAGGGGTGGTAGAATATTCCTTGATTTCAATAGTTTTACAAGTGGCATTTGAGATGTAATCAATGGATAAATTCATAGCCACTAAGGAGAAAGAATTGATTGACAAGGCTATTTAGGTAACCATGGAAAAAAATTGGGATGGATTTACAACCGACACTTGAAGTTGAAGGAAAAATATTAGAAACGTTTAAGGAAAAGGACATCCAACCATAAAGTAAAGAGGCTAGCAAATGAGATCAGAGCCTAAAAAAAGAGGAAAATGTGGCCCCACCTTCTAAAGGAGATCAAAAGTTTGAAGAAAAATCATCAAAAATTATGGAAGAGCAAGAAATGGATAGAAAAGAAGAAGCCCCTCCCCCACTACAAAGAACTTGACGAGAAACTATTTTGTTGTCAAGAAAAAGACATCATAAATGTTTTTAGTTTTCTTGTGCTATGAGGATGGTGACATTTTATCTTTAGTGTAACCTTTTGGTCAAAAGGACAACTGTTCTTTTCCCTCTATGTCTACAGCTTGTTGCAACTCCAAGCTATATTGATGAGTTCCTCAAGTAAAAGAGGAGGTCCCATGAGAATTATTTTGTTGAACGAACTTTTGTTCATTTTATGAGTCAGTCCATGTATACTATATAGTAATTTTCCAAAGCTAGAATAAAAATGGTGGTTAACAATATTGAGTCCAGTTGAGCATAACGGTAAAAAATTGACATTGAAATGTATATTTTTTGAAGGAAGATTATAAAATGGAATTAATAGAACTATTGTTCAATCTAAATCTTCTCTCTTCTTTGTAACTTTTGATTTTCTAATACTTGATAACAAAATTGTTGAGTCCTAGTTATGATTTTATCTAGAATTATATTTTAGTTTATGTTTTGTTGATAATCCAATGGATTATGTAGATTCTTAATGTGGATTGAAAAAATTGTTGGTTATCATAAGAATATTATGATGAGAATGAGATTTCTATTTGAATATTTATTTCTTTACACAAAGTGTTGAGATAGATCTGATAGTAAATGTTGAGTTTCTATGAGATAGTTTCCCAATGGATAAGGCACTAGTCATCATCAAAATTGATGTAGCTTGGAAGTTCATATGGTGTATCCATTTATAAAATCAACTCTTTTAAAAGTTCCTTTGTTGAAGATTTCAAAGTAAGCCGGAGCTTGATACATGAAATCTTAGGGTGTGAGAGGTCAACTATTTGTCATTCCTTTGATAAATCCAAGAATTAGAAGAATATAAGGCATTATATTCGCTATATTGGGATTCATTTTGAAATTTGGAAGTTAGAGAAAGAAAATGAATTCCTAGGTAAACCAACCTGAATTTTGTAGAGTTCAAATTGAAGAAGACATTACAGGGTCTTCTCAATTGGTCCTTTTAAATTTGTTCTCAGAAATACTTATCATGGTTTTTATCTAACTCCTAGTATTCTTTTCATTTTAAAAGGCTATTAAAATTCTATCAAATCATAAGCTAACAAACTCCATGGAGAATAATGCAGATACTTCTACTATAGGTGATATAGCACCAACTCACAGACCTCTGAGGGACGAAACAATTGGGCATGGCCAACTTGTTATTGTAGAAGGAAAACACACAGAAAGAATTACTTTGATAAGTAGGACATGATTTCCACAGCTAGTCAAATTGTGATGTGAATATCAGGATTTAACTGTGTGATTTTGAGTCAAACTCGATGACCCATATTTCATGAGTAGTGATTCAACATGAATCCATCTCTCATGAGAATAAATGGAACACTTAGCACTCATTGGATCTAGGTGATGCTCACAGGGGTGAAGCACCGGGACTTCCCGGGAGGTCACCCATCCCAGTACTACTCCAGCCTGAGCGCGCTTAACTACAGAGTTTCCTCCACAGTTAAATCCAAAGCTTGCAACCCCATTTGCAAAACCTTCACCATTTGAAAAACCTTCACCAAGGGGCTTTCTAATGAATGGTTCATGAGGCACAACACTTGGTGAAGGTTTTGCAAATGGGGTTGCAAGCTTTGGGTTTAACTGTGGAGGAAACTCTATAGTTAAGCGCGCTCAGGCTGGAGTAGTACTGGGATGGGTGACCTCCCGGGAAGTCCCGGTGCTTCACCCCTGTGAGCATCACCTAGATCCAATGAGTGCTAAGTGTTCCATTTATTCTCATGAGAGATGGATTCATGTTGAATCACTACTCATGAAATATGGGTCATCGAGTTTGACTCAAAATCACACAGTTAAATCCTGATATTCACATCACAAGAATTACTTTCTCTAGTCCATTATCTTGTTTTTCTATTGAAAAAATTCATGTTTTTGCAAACAATAGTGTTGAAGTTACCCAAAGTGGAAATATAGGAGGTATCAAGTGAACCTGATAAGAAGAATGAAGAAAAAGATATGTCATCGAGCATGGCACTTGTACCATTTGTGCCTACACCAAGTATATCTAATGTTGAATCTTTGAAACAAGATGAAGTTACATATACATAAACTAGGATAGCATTTCCAAATCAAGAAATTCAAGTTCCAAAGCCACAAAGTGTGTCACTAAGCACTAGAAAAGGGAAGAAACTTAAGAGGAAGAAGGAGTCCCATGCATTTTGGTCCAATCCAATCACCTTGGAGGAGTAAATCATTATTTTGAGTTGGGACCCTAACAATATTGATGATGAACAAATGCCTATTTACTTAGAGCTATATGAAAGAAAGAAGGATCAAGTAAGATTGAGAAAGGAGCACAAACAAAAGTGAGTACTACATGATATCAAAGATATAATTTTTGGAAGTTGATTCACACCCCCCCCCCCACATCAAGATCTTATGACTTTTCCTTTTGCATGTATCACTCATATCATGATCATTTCTACTAATGAACGTTAAGATTTATATTACAAAATCAAACATATGAATGATAATAGTATTATATCATCTTACAATGAGTTATTTCTCAATATTGTTTTTTCCTAAAAATATCTAAGTCTCTATTATGTTACATCATACCATGTACAATTATAATCCAATCCCTTGGGGTCTCATGTCATGCATGATATAGTACACTTTTTGAGTACTATAATAGGTCCTCCTTCCCTTGTATCCTTATCTCTACACTTGGGAGGTAAGACTATTCTAACAATATGTCTCTTATTCCCCTTCAACACTCCACTTTTCTCTTGGTTAAGTGTGGTTTGTCTAATACATGATATCCAATATTACATGGTAATATTATTTTACATTAAGAATATGCATCTTTGGACATAAATATATTCATTCTTGAAATTGGATTTCCTTGGTAAATTAATTCTTTACCTTTGAGACTAGACAATGTATCCTCATTCACAAGGATCTCTTTTATATTTATTGCACAGTATCTCCTGTATTTATATATTACATGACCGTAGAGGAATTTTTATCTCTTTCATTTGGATTGGGTTCTTTTTTTGGATATTGCCTTAGTTTTAAAGTTTCTTCATCCTTGTTCTTATTCTCGTTAAGATTTCCATATTGTACTTATTTTTCATCTTAATGGGGGTATGTCAGAATAGCTAATGCATTGATTAAATAATATGTTTGGAGTTTTAATGGTATAGATTTGGTTGCATGATGATATACTATTGTGATGTCATTGATGTCAAGCATTGACCTAGTGTGCCTAGGATATCCTTGAGTATAATGTTCATGAACAAGGTGTTGCAGTAAGTGTTAGGGTTTTCTATCTATACCATCTTAAATTGGATGCACTCCAATTTAATGAAGGTTTAGCACCTATTTAGTAAAATATCATCAATCTCCTTGTACCATTCATCTCTTCTTCCCTTTTCCACTCTTTCTCTTAGGTAGAATTGTGGTAAACACTAATTATTCCTCTTTAAAGCTCTTATATACATAGCATTAAGATCAAGTAGGATCTATTCCCTAGGTCCTTCCTCCCTTGCATCTACCTAATTAGAATCTACTCTTTACACTGAAATGACTATATCTTAGACTTTGTGCCTTATTTTGGGGCTCCAAGGCCTAATTTGGGATCCCAAAGGAATCCCAGAGGTTTTGGGTAATAATCAGGGGCACAGTGTGCCCCTAATTCATCAGTTCCATAGTGCTCCCTTAATGGTCCAATTGTTGGAATTATTTAGAATAAATGAGAGGGGGGTGAATTAGTTATCCAAGGTCTAAATGTACAAATAAATTTTTTTAGCACTTAACAAATTCATATCCATATACCCATATGATGCATGCATACATTAGATCATCAAATACCTTAACATTTGCATATTTTTATCTTAGGTCAAAATAACTTTGCAATAATGTAAAAATAAAACACAACAAACTCATTCAAATATTTTGACACAAGGATTTTATGTGGAAAACCAATTTGGGAAAATTCACCAACAACATGCTACCAAATTTCACTCTTCTAAAGTGATGCACTGTAAAAAGCCAACCATGTTAAAGGTTACAATATAGACTATTAAATGTGACCTGGTTAAAGGATTTCAATATCCCTATTAGGAATGAACCTTGTTAGAGGACTTTAGACCATTCCATTATAATGTCACCTATTAAAGGATTTACAAATGATTGTTAGGTCAACCTTAATCCAAAGGATTTATCCAAACTAATATAATGATTAGAAAGTAATAGTAAGACTTGATCTAATAATAACTTACAACTCACTCGTAGATTATAGATCTCTATTTCAGTCCTCCATTCTATTTGGCATTCATACTCTTCATCTTTGATATCTTTTTCACCCTTCAAGCATTCATCCTCTTAAGCATTTGTGCTCAACATGGAAAATGCAGATTCATTCCTTTGGCTACCTTATGAAGCAACACCTTAGACTTCTTGTCTTCTTTAGGTTCTTGCACATGACAACCTTTTCTTCCAGCCTACCATCTATATAAATAGAGAATTTAGAACTTTTGTCACTTAACCACAATTGTACATCCTAGGGTTAGGTAATATTTAATGAATCTACCCACTTTTCCATTTTAGTTCCTTCTAGAAAATTCTACTACAATCTTCTTTCAATTTGCCTCAAAATGGTTTATCTTGAATTCTATGTCACTAGCTCATCAAGCTTATCTTCCACATGCTTCACATAATTTAGGCAATCAAATTAGTGGGCTCAGATTTGTCAAATCTTTGATTTAACACATTTTACTATCACTCAACACTTACAATATTTTGTCACTTGACCAATACTAGTTCACTCGACAGATACTAAAGTTTATTAATGCTCGGCATCAACTAAACCTTAACCAACATTTACTAACTTTCACTTGGCTTTCTATATTTCTCTTATTTTCTCACCAACTATTAATTTCACTCGACTTCTACTATTTTTTGCTTTCTTGCACTACTTGCTCGGCCAGGCTTGGTAGACACATTTCTTTACTTGATCTTCTTCTAGTCTTTTCTTGAGTAACCTTTCATTATAGACTTCAAGTAAATAAACAATACACTATAGTATCAATGTCTTACTTGGTCTTAGTGCTCCTTTTATACACTTAAATAACTCAATATTTCTCTAGGTTCTCTTGTTATCTTTTCTTTTCAAATCCTCTTCATCAATCAAACAAATGATAGCATTCAAACCAAAAATATTTGGAAATGGGTATCACCTCTAATTTACCTATAAGATATTCATGGGCATCCTTAGGTAAATATTTTGTGAATATATCAGCTATCTTTCCTTTTTTATTCACATATTCCATTCTCTCTTATTTGCCTTGAACCAATTCTTTCAAGTAATGATACTTGATTGCAATGTGCTTTGTCTTTGTGTGCATCACATGGTTCTTTGATATGTTTATAGAACTTGTATTATCACAATAAAGTATCATAGGTTCAGTAATTTCTTCCTTCATTCCTTTGAGTAGTTGTTTGATCCGTACTATATTGTTACAATTCATTGCAACAACCACATATTTAGCTTCAACAGTAGATTGAGATATACAATTTTGTTTCTTACTATTCCAAGTGACCAATATCTTTCCTAAGGAAAATGCTCTGCCAATTGTAATTTTTCTATCGTCAATATTTCTATCCCAGTTAGCATCTATGTAGGCTCTAAATTCAAATTTATCATTCCTCTTGTAGTATAGACCATAATATTATGTTCCTTTTAGATATCTCATAATTCTCTTAACAATCATCAAATGATTCTCCTTAGGATTTGTAGAAAAACTTACAACAATCCCAACATCTAATTCAATGGTAGGTCTACTATGTACCACATATTACAACTTGCCAATCATAAACATGTATAATGTTTGATTCACTTCAGTAGAATCATTAGTCTTTGAAAATTTATGTCAAGTGACCATAGGAGTGCTAACTGATTTTGAATCTTCCATACCAAAAAATTTCAATATTTCCTTTACATACTTAGACTAGGTGATGTAAATACCATATTTCATCTGATATACTCACAAACCAACAAAGAAGTTTATCTCTCGAAATATAGACATCTCAAATTATTTCTTCATTTCATTTGTAAATGCTTTACATAATGTATTTTTCCACCAAATATGATATCATCAAAAAATATTTCAGCTAGTAAAATTCATTTACCTCCTTATGTCTTCAAATACAAATTGTTGTTATCACTAGTCTTCTCAAAACCAATCTTCAGAAGATAATTGTGAAGCCTTTCATACCATGCTCTTGGGGCTAAACCATAGAAAGCTTTGTCTAATCTACATACCATGTTCTTCTTGTTTGGATCAAAAAATCCTTCAGGTTGTTCTATGTAAACCTCTTCTTCTAATATGTCATTCAAAAATGCTAATCTTACATCCATTTAATATACTTCAAAACTTTTGTATGCAGAGTAAGCAAGAAAAGTTATTACTCCTTTCAGTCTTGCAACTAGGGAAAATGTCTTTCCATAGTCAATTCCCTCTTCTTGTGCATACCCTTTGAACACTAATCGCACCTTATTCCTTGTGACTTCACCATTCTCATCCAGTTTGTTTCTATACACCCACTTGGTTCCAATCACATTCTTATTCTCTAATCTAGGTACTAGAGTCCATATTTTGTTCTTCTCAATCTGATCAATCTCTTCTTTCATGGATTTACTCGAGTATTCATTCTCTAATGTATCCTTCACTGACTTAGGCTCATGCATGCTCAATAAACATGAATTGTTTCTCAATATGTTCCTTGTCATTGGTTTGCCTTCTTTATCTCCAATGATTTTTTCAATAGGGTGATGTCTTCTTACATACTTTCATAGTCTTGGCTCTGTTCTCCTTTCCTCAACATTAGATCTTTCATTTATTTCAATCTCTGAATCACTTTCCACTTCTCTATAAGGTAACTTGACATTCCTTTCATGCAAACTGATCTATGTATCAAAATGTACCTCAACTTATGTTTGCAACTTGCCTCTTGAATGCAACTTGACATCCATTGTATGTGACTCGATGGTCATTGGTACTTGTTGTTATTGATTTACATCTTGGTTCACAACACCTTCATCAACAGGCATATCTTCATAAAAGTAAACAAAAGATTTTTATTTTTTAGGTTTTTTCATAGGTTCAACTTCATGTACTTTTCTATATTCATCAAAATTTATATTTACACATTCAACAACTTTGTTAGTGCTAGTATTTAAACACTTATAAGCTTTTATTCTTGTGGAATAACCAACAAATATATCTTCTTCACTTTTTTCATCAAATTTACCATTTCTATTATCCTTAAGAATGTAACACTTGCTTCCAAATACCTTAAAATATTTTACATTGGGTGAATATCCATACCATAGTTCAAAAGGTGTGGAATTAGTACCTTTCTTGACTTATATTTGGTTCAAGGTATAGACAATTGTACTTACAACTTATCTCTAGAATTTCAAAGCAATATTTTCTCCATCATCAGTGCTCTAGCACAATTCATTATTGATCTATTCCTCCTTTCAACAATCCCATTTTTTGGAGGGGTCCTAGATGCATAAGTTTGTCTCTTGATTCATCTATCATTACAGAATATATCAAACTCATTTGATGTAAATTCTCCACCTCTGTCAGATCATAGACATTTCAAGCTTTTGTCAATCTCCTTTTTAACTCTTGCTAAGTACCATTGAAACATTTCAAAAGCATCAGATTTTTGTTTTAGAAACATAACTATCATCATCCAAGAATAATCATCAACAAATAGGATAATGTACTTGTGACCTTTATATCTTTTCACATCAATTGATCCACACAAATCAGTATGAACTAATTCTAGAGCTTCTTTTGAGTTATGAGTATTAATTTTAAAACTAGATTTTGTCATCTTGCCTAACTGACATTGTTTGCAAACCACATTATCATGTTTCTTTAGTTTAGGAAACCCTTTGACTCTTCTCATGTTATTGATACTGACTAAGTTATCAAAGTTAACATGAGATAACCTATTGTGCCATAGCCACACATCATCAAATTCTACAACAAGACAATTAGCATCATTCATGTCAAGATAAAACATATCTCCACTAGTTTGATCTCCATTTCCAACCAATTTTCAATTATTGTCATAGATCTTTTCTTTCTTATTATCAAACTCAACTTTGCAACCTGAACTATTAAATTGTGACACACTCAACAAGTTATAGTTAATTCCTTCTACATGGTAAGAATTGTCACACTTGATCTTTTCTCTCAATCTTATTGATCCTTTTCCTTTTATCATACATGGTGCATCATTACCAAATCTAACACTATTTTCATTATAATATTCAAGGGTAATGAACTTACTTTTATCTCTAGTCACGAGGTGTGAACATCCACTGTTAATGATCCATCTATCACTTTTTTGCACATGAGAAACTAATATAATTACCTCATCCTCACTAGAATCATCCTTTATAGAAACATACACAACTTCACCATCATGGTTATTAGATCCATCATTTGATTCCTCTTAAGCAATGTACCAAGATTTCTTTCCTTTGTCTTTATAATCTTTGTTGTTCTCATTTGTTTTACTTCTATATTTGTCTCTACATCTATTGTTCTTCTTCTCTGGACACCTTGTAGCAATATGACCAACCTCATTATGATTGAAACATGTGATAGGTAGATTACCTTTGTATTTTCATTTTCCTCTATGGAATCTCCTAGCTAACAATGCTTCAAGCTCTTTTATATCATCTTCATCTGTATTATTGTCACTAGAAACATGCTTAACCTTTTTCTTCGTCTTATCTTTAGGTTCTTTTAGTGTTAGTTTAGCTTGAAAGCATAATCAATACTCTCAAATTTGAAGTTATCAAAATTAGAAAGTTAAAAAGTAGTGAGTCTACCAACCAAACCTTCAAGAGTTAGATTATTACTAGGGGCACACCTTAGTTCTTGAATTGCAGAGACTTTAGTAGCATAGATAGGCACTAGTATTCTCAATACTTTTCTTATTATAGTCTCATCATCAATGGTTCCATTTTCTCCTCTAATTGACTCTTGTACAATATTGGACTATGATCTCACCTTCTTTTATTCTCATTTCAACAAACCTCTTCAACTTTCAGCTTTGGCTCTCAAAACATTTTTATCTCCTCCATACATTGTTTGTATAGCATCCCACATCTTCTTTGTAGAATCACATCCTTTGATGTCTTCAAAACCTGAGTAGCTTAGGGAAAAGGCAACCTCTAATATTGCTTGATTGTGTTCTTACTTCTTTTTCAAGTCATCTACAGTAAGGGCTCTAGCAGGATCAACATCTTAGTAGTGATGGTTGACTGAGAATAATCTCCAAGTCCTCCTAGGTGTAACTTCATCAAACTTTTCCATGCAGGAAAGTTACCTCTATTAAGCTTGGGTACCTCCTTTCTATACATCTTGATCTTTAGCTTTTAGTACCTTCAAACTATGCACTCACAAGCACTTGGCTCTGATCCCAATTGTTGGAATTCTTTATAATAACTAACAGGGGGGTGAATCAATTATCCAAGGTCTAGATGTACAAATAAAACTTTTCAACACTTAAAAAATTCATATCCATATACCATATCATGCACGCATCCATTAGATCATCAAATACCTTAAACATTTGCATATTCTTGTCCTAGATCAAAATAACTTTGCGATAATGTAAACATAAAACAGCACAAACTCATTCACACATTTTGACACAAGGATTTTGCATAGAAACCCAATTTGGGAAAAACCACCAGTAACATGCTACCAAATTTCACTCTTCTAAAGTGATGCCCTGAGAAAGGCCAACCCTGTTAAAGGTTACAATACACACTATTAGATGTGACCTGGTTAAAGGATTTCAATCACCCTATTACGAATGAACCATGTTAGAGGACTTTAGACCATTCCATTAGAATGTCATCCGATTAAAGGATTTATAAATGACTATTAGGTCAACCTTAATCCAAAGGATTTATCTAGATTGATACAATGGTTAGAAAGTAACATTAGGACTTGATCTGATAATAACTTGTAGCTCACTTATAGATTACAAATCTCTATTCCAATCCTTCATTCTGTTCAACATTCATACTCTTTATCTTTGACAGCTTGTTCACCCTTCAAGCATCCATCCTCTTAAGCCTTCTTTCTTAGCATAACAATTGTAGATTCATCCCTTTGGCCACCTTATGAAGCAACACCTTATCTACTTCTTGTCTTCTTTAGTTTCTTGCATATGACAACCTTTGCTTCTACCCAACTATCTCTATAAATAGAGAATTTAGATCTTTTTCTACTTAACCACAATTGTCCATGCAGAGGTTAGGTAAGATTCAATGGATCTACCCACTTTTCCATTTTAGTCCCTTCTAAAAACTTCTACTGCAATATTCTTTCAATTCACCTCAAAATAGTTTATCTTGAATTTTGTGCCACAAGCTCATCAAGCTTATCTTCTAGACACTTCACATAATTCAAGAAATCAAATTAGCCAACTCAGATTCATCAAATCTTTGATTTAAGACATTTTACTTTCACTTGACACTTACTGTATTCTATCACTTGGCTAACACTAGTTCACTATACACATACTAAAGTTTACTGATGATCAAAATCAACTAAACTTTACTCGACATATACTAACTTTCACTCAGCTTCCATTGTTTCTCTTCTTTTCTTGGCACCTATTGATTTTCACTTAGTTTCTACTATTTTTTGCTCAGCTTGCATTATTTTCTCAACCAAGCTTAACAAACACATTTGTTTACTTGATCTTCTTCCAATATTTGCTTAAGTAACCTTTCATTATAAACTTTAAGTAGATAAACAATACGCTATAGTGTCAATTTCTTACTTGGTCTTAGTGATCCTTTTATACACTTAAATAACTCAACCTTTCTCTAGGTTCTCTTGTTATCTTTTATTTTCAAATCCACTTCATCAATCGAATAAATGATAGCATTCAGACCAAAAAGTAATTGTCTCACCAGTAAGCAGCACAGGTAAAAGTACAAAGTTGTGTCACCTTTTAGGTTGACAT
The DNA here is from genome assembly GCA_028749045.1 of Cupressus sempervirens. Classification (NCBI taxonomy): domain Eukaryota; kingdom Viridiplantae; phylum Streptophyta; class Pinopsida; order Cupressales; family Cupressaceae; genus Cupressus; species Cupressus sempervirens. Next base: position 529,660,061 of record CM053790.1, read on the forward strand.
ATCAAAACAATCAAATTTGAGTATTTCTATCTAAAAATCAATTTTGTCTAAACATATGATCTAGATAAATTCATTCTAGCTAAGTTATATATGGTCTCACAATTTTCCAGTTGGAAATGTATATTAAATGCATGTTCTATAATAGTTTGTATCCAATTACTAAAGAAATACAATTAGTTTAGAAAAGTGGTGTTTCAATAACTCTTACTATTTTTTATGATATTTTTTAAATAACATATAAACACCATTTTATAGAGCTCTAAGTCAAGAATATTATCATAAAGAGTTTAGAGTTTTTTAATTAGATATAGTAAATTGTAATTAAAAAATTCTACAAGTACATAGTTTAACACTCGAAAAGATGTCAATTTTGAGAAAGAAAAAAATATTAAATCATATTAAAAATAAATAAAAAATTATATGGCATTCTAGAGGGAAGAGAGTCTTTTAGAATGTACAATTTTTCTCCTAGTTGGAATATATTTGTTTTGAAAAATGTAGTGGGAGATGAAAACTATCAATTTCAAGTGAGTTGAAATTTGAATCATTATAAAAAGAGAAAATATAGATCTAAATCTGATTTTTTATTTTTTATTGTTCTAGCTATATATGTCATCTATAACATAGTCTGAGATCAAGGGGAAATAACTTTATTTCCATCTAGTTTTGTGGTGGGAACTAGACCCCTAATTTTAAACATTTTTTAGTAGCTAAAAATTTATCTATAAAAATTAGGAAAATATATCAATTCTTATTCCAAATAATTATTAAAAATTATAATCCTAAATTTCATCCATTTCTACACATTTCATTAGTTTACTTCATTTTCAAGTTTGAAATAATAATACCAATTTTATGTCATTGAAGGTGAACAATTATACTTTTGTTAGCCTTTTCTTTTACAAAAGGGTGACATTGATTTGTGCTTTTACCCATCATGTTTGAGACTATTGACAAAATAATGATTGTTTCATGATAGGGCCACAATGTGCCCCTTATTGGGCTCTATTTTGGATCCTCTGCTTAGATCCCATCTCTAATTAGTTTCAAGGTGCAAACTTCTAAGCAAGTTACCATGTGGGAGAAAGATATTATGAGCCCTTTATAAACCCTTCTATTTTCTCAATTTCTTATCCATCAAATATACAATCCAAGAATTCACTCTATTAAGTTCTCAAGTTCTCTTCAAGTATTCAAGGAATTCGAGAAATCTCTCCATTGAAGATCAAGGATTTATACATTCAAGCTATTAAAGGATTTTATGTAAGATCTACCATTCTAACATTCAAGATCTCCCTTCATACATTAAAGATTGTTTTGTTGCATCTTCTACAATCGTTCTCTCAAGATCTAAATTTATCTACCTGCATTCTTAAGGAAAATTTCAAGCACATTCATACATGAAGGTTTTTGACATCACCTTGATTTCCATTCTAGGGTTTTTGATATTAAATGAAAGTATTTTACATCTACATACTTAATTACATTCCAAATTCAAGATTAGATTCATAGATTTACATAGCTTCATGTTAGATCTATCAGTACTACTTGCAATAATTATATCTTTATTTCAATTCAAGGTTAATTCCTAAATTGGGGTTTGATAGAGGCGACTCTCCCTCCCAAAAAAAAAAAAAAAACAAATCCTTTGTTTTGTAGGTTTCAAATATTGGATTGATGAATAGGTTTTAGATCTAGATACCCTTTTTTTCATTTATCAAAACTATAAAATTAGAATCAACATCAAACACATTTCATCAAGGGCACACTACACCCATGATAGTCCATTTTGCCCTTGAAGATATAGTTCCCCCTAGGTAGATAATTGAGCAGTTTTTAGGCTTTGTCTTTAGCATTGTTTTCAGCATAATGGGGGAATCATCCCTTTAGGAGGTTGTTTGATAGCCCATTTTCATGTTTTTATCCTAGAAATTATTTTGTCTTCCTTGCTTTCATATATATATATATATATATATATATATACACACTACATCATCTTGTCACATCTTTATATATCAACTTTATATTGCATATCTTCTTGCTTAAACCCTCTTAAGGTGGAGGTGAGAGGGAAACAAATCTGAGTTATTCATTCCTTTTGCATTAGGGTTTTGCATTGGTACTTCCTTTTGTATCCATCAAACCTAATCCAATGGGTGGATCCCAATCTCCCCCCTTCTAAATGTGTTAGGGTAGTTGACTCCATTTTACCCCTGCACATTATCCTTATGGAATACTTAGCGGTGTCTTTGGAAGTCAAATGTATGACTTCTACTCTTGATGTAAAAGTTTTAGTAAGCTATGATCAAATTAAATGAAGGAGTGACAATGCAGCTTCTAGAATAGTTATTAATAGGCAATAGATGATTTGAGTGTTTTGTCAAATCTATGAAGAGTTAAGTGTATCGGTGACACAAAAAGGTAAAACATGGCTAGTATTATTAGAATTTTTAGAGTAACTAAGAGGGGGAGTGAATCAGTTATCGAAGGTCCAGATGTAGCAATTGAACAAATAAACACTTAAACTACTTCAAATGTTAACATCCATTAGCTCAGTCTCTATAGTAAACTTTATGTAGCATAAATTAGTAGTCTAATGTCCTAAATATAAAAAACTTGAAGAATGTAAACATTAACACTAAATCATCACAAATAAAATCCACACAAGTTTGACACTAGGATTTAACGTGGAAACCCAATTTGGGAAAAACCACTAGTATCATGTCACCAACACTATTCTGAAGTAATCTCTATTAGGATTCAATCCTGTTAAAGGTTACAAAAAAAATTGTTAAATGTGACCTTGTTAAATGATTTAATCTCCATATTAAGAGTGGCCTTGTTAGAGTACTTTAGAATATTCCATTAGAATTAAATGATTTACATATGATTGTTAGGTTAACCTTGATTAAAGGATTTCAATACTAATACAATGGTTAGAAATTAAGAATGGATTTTTTATTTGAATAAGTACAAATCACTTTGCAAATATAGATCACAATTATGTTCATAAGTTGGTCCACTGATTAACCTTCATGTTGATGTTTGTCTCTAATTTTCTTGGCTACCCTTCAAGAAACCACTCTTCACAACTTTGTTTAATCTCCTGCTTGGATTCACAAGTCAATAGCATCAAAAATTTCTCCAACCATGCTAGGTCTTCAAACCCACTCACACACATACACACACAGGCTTCGCTCTTGTTCCCCTTTAAATAGGTAATTTTGATCTTTTTTCTCTTAAACATCACCATAGATCTTAGGGTTTGGTTAGATTTATTAATCCTTCCAATATTTCTTCTCCTCTCTTTTTTCTAGAAGCCTCACCAAACTTCTTCATGAATCCTTGCATAGAAATGTGTAGTCATCCATCCTTATCTTCAACATGCTTTACATTTTCCAAGAAATCAACTATGTTGGTTGGAAATCATAATTTTCTCATAAACTGTCAAAATGTCATCCCTCGACCAACACTATGTTCTGATGCTTGGCCATCACTAGGTTACTCGGTTCCTACTCACATTATGTTTGGCACATATACTAACATTCATGATAGTATTAATGCTCAGTCAACACTATTTGTTTCTTGTCACATACTGTGGCTTGGTTGACACTAGCATCACTCGACATAAACTTCAAGTTCCGTAATCTTCTTCTTTGTTGCTTGGTAAAGCTTATGCATTTTGTCAACAGTTGATTACTTCTTCAAGACTTTAGTGCAGCTGTCTTAATTACCTAGAGCATGATTTAAACAATTACTTTATCAAAGTCTAACTAATCAAGTGCCCATTTGTAGTTTCTTCTCCTAACTCAACCTTTCCTCTAGGTTCTTTTGCTATGCCCAACTTCTCAAATCCTCTTCATCAATCATCTAGACATGACACTCAAATCATATAGTAAACTATCTCACCAATAAGATTTGATATCAATGACAACATAACAATTGTTCCAATTGTAGTTTTTAACAATCTCCCTCTTTGGCATCAATGGAAACACCTCTACTTATCATGATATCCAAAAATATGTAGTCAAATGAGAAAACTCCCTCTATGTATAGTATTAGATCTTCATTAATATCCTTAGTTTCATCATGATTCTCATCTCTTTGTCCATCAATCCCTTTCTTTAGTTTCATTCTTATTCTCATCCATGTATCTCTAATATACAACTCATAAGCTCCCTCTATCATATCATATCATGAAATTAATCAGATTCTTTTATATTACTGGCAACACCTTGCATACATTCTCCCACTTTCTTATTCCATGTCTCATGGTAACTAACAAATTCTTCTCCCACTTTGACAACAATTCCAAAGACACTTTATTTATCTCATTCATCTTGGTCATGTAGATATCTCCATGTCAATAGTGAATTCTTCCTTTGTCATATGTGTATGATTGATACATCATTTTGACCTTCTTCCTTCACCACTTTAGGAAGATCCTAAAGTAAGACTCTGCATCAACTTGTAAGATATTCTAACCACCCCATTCAATGCAAATATCCATCTAGGCTTAAGTAGCCTTGTCTAGGGAAATCACCTCTAATTTACCTCTTAGATATTCATGCACATCCATACGTAATACTTTAGTGAAAATATAATCTATCTACTCCTTAGTATTCACATACTCAAATCTCACTTCTTTGTCTTGAACTAGCTCTCTCAAGTAATGATACTTGATAGGAATATGCTTAGTTTTTCTGTGCATCACATGATTCTTTGATATCTTAATATCACTAGTGTTATCATAATAGATAACAACTAGATAAGAGATCTCTTCCTTCATTCCTTTTAGCAATTGCTTGATCCATATGATATTTGAACATTTCACTATTGCTACCACATACTCAGCTTTGACTATTGATTAAGAAATATATTTATGCATCTTGCTTGTCCATGGAATTAGTCTATTTCCTAAAAAGATTGCTCCTCCACTTATCCTTTTTCTATCATTAACATTTCCTACCCAATCTAGATCAGTGAACACTTTCAGTTCAAACTTATCATTCTTCTTGTAATACAATTTGCAGCCTTTTTTTCCTTTCAAATATCTTAGTATCCTTTTTTCTTTCATCATTTAATTCTCCTTAGGACTTGCAAAAAATCTTACAACTATCCCAACTACTAATGCAATATTAGGTCTATTGTAAACAACATATTTTAGTTTTCTAATCATTGATCTATATAGTGTCTAGTTCACATCAGTAGATTCATCATTCTTAGATAACTTATGTCATGTGGCCATCGGTGTACTAGTTGGTCTTGAGTTTTGATATATTTGGATAAATTGATGAAGATACCTTACTTCATTTGATAAACTTGCAAACCAACAAAGAATTTTATCTCACCAAACACAGGCATTTCAAATTCCTTCTTCATCTCATCTATAAATTATTTCCATAATGCTTCCTTTCCTCCAAATATGATACCATCAACAAATATTTTAGATATAAATACCTCATTGTTATTACCAGTCTTCAAGTATAGATTATTGTTATCATTAGTTCTAGCAAAACCAATCTTTACCAAATAATTGTATAGTCTTTCATACCATTCTCTAGGGGTTTGTTTCAAACCATATAGTACCTTGTGCAACTTGCATACCATATTCTTCTTGCTAAGATCTACAAATCCTTCTAATTGCTCTATATAGACTTCTTCTTTAATTATTTCATTCATAAATGTAGATTTGACATCTATTTGGCATATCTTAAATCCTTTATAAGAAGAATATACAAGTAGTTACTAACTCCTAATAATCTTGCAACAGGGGGAAATATTTCCCCATAGTCAATTCTTTCTTCTTGTGCATATTGCTTGCATACCAGTCTTGCTTTATTTCTTGTAACTTTACCTTTTTCATTCAACTTGTTCCTAAATACCCACTTTGTTCCAATAACATGTGTTGTAAACAACAACACGTGGTCTATTGTAAACAACATATTTTAGTTTTCTAATCACTGAGCTATACAGTGTCTAGTTTACATCAGTAGAATCATCATTCTTAGATAACTTATGTCATGTGGCCATATGTGTACTAGTTGGTCTTGAGTTTTGATATATTTGGATAAAATGATGAAGATACCTTACTTCATTTGATAAACTTGCAAACCAACAAAGAATTTGATCACACCAAACGTAGGCATTTCAAATTCCTTCTTCATCTCATCTATAAATTATTTCCATAATGCTTCCTTTCCTCCAAATATGATACCATCAACAAATATTTTAGATATAAATACCTCATTATTATTACCAATCTTAAAGTATAGATTATTGTTATCATTAGTTCTAGCAAAACCAATCTTTACCAAATAATTGTACAATACTTCATACCATTCTCTAGAGGCTTGTTTCAAACCATATAGTACCTTGTGCAACTTGCAGACCATATTCTTCTTGCTAAGATCTACAAATCCTTCTCATTCCTCTATATAGACTTCTTCTTCAAGTATTTCATTCATAAATGTAGATTTGACATGTATTTGGTATATCTTAAATCCTTTATAAGAAGAATATACAAGTAGTATACTAACTCCTAATAATCTTGCAACAGGGGAAAATATTTCCCCATAGTCAATTCTTTCTTCTTGTGCATATCGTTTGCATACTAGTCTTGCCTTATTTCTTATGACTTCACCTTTTTCATTCAAATTGTTCCTAAATACCCACTTTGTTCCAATAAGATGTGTGTCCTTAGGTCTAGGTACTAGTGTCCATGTTTTGTTCTTCTCTATCTACTCAATTTCTGAATTCATTGCTTGTAACCAATCCTCATTATCCCAAGAATCTTTTACTAATTTGGGCTCAAACTCACAAAGTAGACATGTCTCACTTCTAACTCTTTTCCTTGTCATGACACCAGATTTTTTTTTATCTCAAATGATCTTCTTAGGTGCACGATGTCTTCTTACATATTTTGCTAGTACATGTTCTTTCCTTCTCTCTTCTTCTATAGGTCCATCTTGAAAAATGATTTCAAATTAATTTTATGTTTCTATTTTAGGTTGTTCTTGCTTGGCATTATCTTCCTAATGTTCAGATCCTTCTACATGTACCTCAGCATCAAATGTTCTCTATTTCTCAGCACCCATAGTCAGTTTCTTGGCAACTTTTTTTTGTAACTCGACATTCCCATTTTGTTGTTGATTTGTAGCTTTGTTATTTTTCTCAGGTGCGGTGTAGGGGACACCTTCATTTAGATATATGAAATATCATAGTCTTTAGGTTATGTCCTACATTCAACTTCATTATTTTCTGCATATTCATCAACTTTCACATTTGCACTTTCCACAACTTTGTTAATGTTAGAGTTCAAACACTTATAACATTTTATGTTTCTATTTTAGGTTGTTCTTGCTTGGCATTATCTTCCTAATGTTCAGATCCTTCTACATGTACCTCAGCATCAAATGTTCTCTATTTCTCAGCACCCATAGTCAGTTTCTTGGCAACTTTTTTTTGTAACTCGACATTCCCATTTTGTTGTTGATTTGTAGCTTTGTTCTTTTTCTCAGGTGGGGTGTAGGGGACACCTTCATTTAGATATATGAAATATCATAGTCTTTAGGTAATGTCCTACATTCAACTTCATTATTTTCTGCATATTCATCAACTTTCACATTTGCACTTTCCACAACTTTGTTAATGTTAGAGTTCAAACACTTATAAGATTTTCTCTTAGTGAAATAATCTAGAAATATGCCTTCATCACTTTTAGCATCAAGTTTTCCAATTCTATTATATAGAATTTTCTTCCAAAAACTTTAAAATACATTACATTAGGTGCATATCCATACCATAATTCAAAAGCTATAACATTTGTATCTTCTTGACTTGCACTAAGTTCAAGGTATAAACTTTTTTACTTACAACTTCTCTCCAATATTTTGTGATACATTTTTCTCCATTACCAATGTTCTAAAATAGTCCATGATTGATCTATTTCTCCTTTCATCTATTGAGTTGTTAGAGGAACTATTGTTATCTCCATATATGCATTGTCCACAAAATGTACTTCATCATCTCCAATTCTTGCTAGATGTAGCCTCATCAAATTTTTCCATGCATGGAATTTTTCTTTGTTCAACTGTGGCACTTCCTTTTTGTACATCTTATTTTATAGCTTCAATTATCTTCAAAATTTTCTCTACAAGCACAATGCTCTGATACTAGTTAGAATGTTTAGAATAATTTAGATGGTAGATGAATCAATTAGCTAGGGTCTAGATGTACCAATTGAACAAAAAAACACTTAAACTACTTCAAATATTAACATCCATTAGCTTGGCCTCTATAGTAAACTTTCAATAGCATAAACTAGTAGTCCATTTTCCTAAATATAATAGACTTTCAAAATGTAAACATTAACACTAAAACATCACAAATAACAGCAACACAAGTTTGACACTAAGATTTAATGTGGAAATCCAATTTGGGAAAACACACCAGTAGCATTTCACCAATATTTTCACTCTTTAGAAATGAGCTCTGTTAGGAGCCAACCCTATTAAAGGTTACAAAATAGACTTTTAAATGTGACCTTATTAAAGGATTTAATTATCCTATTAGGAGTGGCCTTGTTAGAGAAATTTAGAACATTCCATTATAATTCCACCTTGATTAAAGGATTTACATATGACTGTTAGGTCAACCTTGATTAAAGGCTTTCAATACTAATACAATGGTTAAAAAGTAATAGAAGGTTTTTTATCTGAATAAGTACAAATCGCTTTACAAATAAAAATCACAATTCTATTCATAAGTTGGTCCATTGATTGGGCTTCATGTTGATCTTTGTCTCTAATTTTCTTGGCTACCCTTCAAGAAATCATTCTTCACAAATCTGTTCAACCTTCTACTTATATTCACCAGTCAATAGCATCAACAACTATTGCAACCTTGCTAGGTCTTCACACACACACACACACAAATCTTAGCTCTTGCACCTCCTTAAATAGGTAATTTGAATCTTTTTCCACTTAAAAATCACCATAGATCTTAGGGTTTGGCTAGATTCATCGAATCCTTGTAACATTTCATCTCCTCTTTTCTATTCTAGAATCTTCTCCAAACTTATTCATGAATCCTTACATAGAAACACATAAACATGGTATCCCTTGATTTAAATTTTCCAGATCATACATCTTTATTTTTAACACACTTTACATATTCCAAGAAATCAACTTTGTCGATTGGAAATCACAATTTTCTCATAAATTGTCAAAATGTTGTCCCTCATCCAACATTGTGTTTTGACACTCGGTCATCACTGGGTTAATCAATCACTACTAAAATTCTATTTGGCACATATACTAACACTCAATCAATATTGATGCTTGGTAAAAACTATTTTTTCTTGGCACATATTGTGACTTTGTCAATACTAGCATCACTCAGCACAAACTTCAAGTTCCTTAATCTTCTTCTTTATTTCTTGATCAAGCCTATGCATTTGGTCAATCTTTGATCACTTCTTCAAGGATTTAATACAACTTTCTTCTTTACTTGTAGCATAATTTAAATATTCACTTTATCTTATTAAAGTCTAACTAATCAAGTTCCCATTTGTAGTTTATTCTCATAACTCAACCTTTCCTCTAGGTGATTTTGTTATCTCCAACTTTTGAAATCCTCTTCATCAATCATCTAGATACAACACTCAAATTAGATATAAAATCATCTTTCCAATAGTATTTGACATCAATGACAACATAAAAATTATTCCAATTGTAGTTTCCAACAAGTACATGGTGTGGTTTCAACCACAACTCATTTAGATGATTGATTAGAAGACATAATTACAAAGATTGACAATGTTTCTGATAAGTTGTGTTCATTTTTGAACTACTAATTATAGACTAATGATTAATAATCAGTATGGATGATGAGATGAGTTTGGTTAAATGGACATGATGTTGTAGCATGTCTCAATGATTGTAAGTGATGATTGACATTCTAGGCATTGATGCAAGTGTATCATGAAGATTATAGAAGGGTTATTTAGTCAAAATGTATTTGAATATATATCATGAATATGAATGTAAAGTTAGTTATGGGATGATATGATATAAGAAAAAATTTATGTGCTCAATATGTGTATTTGGGTGCATGGTATATGATCAATGCATTTGAAATTAAAAGTGAAACATAAAATAAGGAAAGTATAAGGCAATGGATTATTTATGGTTTTGAGGAACATTATATAGTTGATGAAGGTGAAAAGTTAAGTTTTGATCATTGTGAGGTCATAAGTTTGAAGATGTGAACAATACAAAAGATAGTTGGAAATGAAGTAAATTTTTTGGGTGAGATATAGTTGATGTGCTAAGGAAAAGGTGTTGTTCAATAGATCAATATACCTATTGTTCCTTGATAGTTGTAGTAGCAAAATCCCTTAACTAGGTGGATTTTAGTAAGTCCTTTATTATAAATCATCCAATATGGTGGTAGTCTAATGGTCGAGATTTTAATGCCCCACTAGGGAACCCAAAAAGAAATTAACCTAAAGTTTCACTAAGTTTGCCAAACATATTTTTTTTAAAGATAATAAATAAAAATAGATATAATATAGTGGAAGCAATAAAAACATACATTGTTGACATATCAGTCAAGTTTGTCATTAGTGACACACACTTAATCAGATTTTGTATAGCTACAGAGCTATACAATTTAATAGTATACAGTGTATGCCATGTAATTTAGTAGCCACCAAGTTCTATAATTGCTACTAGGTCTTTTGGACTAATCCTAGTGGTTACCGAGCAGATTCAATTAGTGTGAAGTCCAGTTATTTAAACTATGTATTTCAATATACACCAAGTTTATTAGTGGTTACTAAGTTCGTAGTTCATATGATGCAAAGCCTATCTTTTCCAAGCATTGTTGTATCTACCAAGTTCACAGTTCAAGTGATGCGAAGCTAGTGTTAACTGAGCTACTTCATGGTAACCAAGTGATTCAGTGTTTGCCAAATTGCACAATATCTACCAAGTCACCAGTGTACACTGAGTTCAAGACTGCTTGAAAGTGATTAGTATGGACTGAGCTTCTATGTCTACTAAGAGCATGATGATGCTAAGCAGTGATAGTGGATGCCAAGTATCAGAACCTCACCGAGTCAGTCTTCAAAACTCGAGTGTCTTCATGTGGGCCAACTTTGTAATATTTGTGTTAAATTGTGTCATGGTTGACTTTGTAATTTTATGAATTGGATTGGTATATATATGTGATGTATTGTATCATATCCAATGTAAGAAAGAGAAATAAAGCGCAAGAATGAAAATGTGTGAGTATATGTAATGTGGATGCAAAAAGTTCAAGTTATGATAGCAGTAGATAAAGAATTATAAAGGCCATATCAGTACAAGGAGCAACAAAGACAAATCTATCATAGAAAGGTGATCAGTACACTAAGGAATCTCTATCAACAAACTCAGTTGAAAATCAGAGATCTAATGTTTCATCCTAACAAGTGAACCAATCAAAATCCTTTACTAAGGTAGACCTAACAGTCTTTTATAAATCTCTTTATCAAGTTCATACTTCATTGTGTGTTTGTAAATCCTCTCACAAGGTGGGCCTAGCAATCCTAATTGCTTCCAACAGGGCAGATCATTAGAAGTGATCAATGTAAGCCTTAACAGGCCAACCTTATATTGGAGTACTAAAGTTTGTGGGTATCATCACCACCCCATTTTTACTTTCTATTTGGAAGGTTTCTGGGTCACCAAATCTTTGTGTTCAAGTGTTATGGATGCTTTCATGTTTTCAATTTCTCATGCATGCAATTAGATCAGATGTGATGAATTAAGTGCTAATTGATTTATTGGATTAAGAATTGAAATTGTTAAAATTTTAGAAGTTATTGATTCACCCCTCCCCTCTCAATAACTTAGTATTGTAGACACCTAAAAATCCTTTAGAAAATAAAATATTTTTATTTTCTTAAAAAAGTTCATGATGACATCATGATTTATTAATTAATTAATTAATTTTTTATGCCATTAAATCCCTTTATTTTAATTAAAAATATTTAATTAAGTAATCCCTCCCAAAAATGTTTAAATCTTATTTAAACATTATTTCCTTATTTATTAATTATTTAATTAATAAATTGACCAAAACTCCCAAAATAAATAAATAATTTTTTTTTGCCCAAAACTTGGCCAATTTCCTGAAGACCACTAACCTCTTTCAAAATCTTCTAATCCTTCTTTAATTTCGATTAAAGGCTAATCCCATCATTTCCTACCCCTAATCCCAACTCAAAAATATTTAATTAAGATTAAACATTAATCCTCATGTTTATTAAAAATATTTTAATAAATATCTCCTCAACCCAAACCCTTGAAATAAATAAAACTTTATTTATTTCCTCAAAACCTTATTTATCCTCATCCTAGGAAGTTCTAGACTCTTCTAGAAAGTCTTCATCCTCATCCAAAGCTTAGACTCTTCTAGAAGATGTCAATCCTTATCTTTGACCCTAATCCTAATCCCCTCCTAACCTTGTCACATTCCCTAAACATGGGTTAAGACTTGCTAACCCAAGCCAAAGTTAAAAAATATCTCCTCATTCACCCACCCTTATTTATTGCCATCCACTTACCTATCCCTAAGCTAATCCTAATCCATCCTAATCCATCCTCTAACCATTTGCACAATCCTAAGCAAGCTTAAAACCTTCCTAATCCAACCCAAGTCGAAATTCCTCACCCTCCAACATAAATGACCCTCAAATATCTCTTACACTCTCCTTCAATGCTCTTAAAAAGCACTTATGAAGGGTCTTTATGAAGATATTATCCCTTGAGCCTCCTTTGTTGACTCATCCTTGCCCTTTCCTCCATCCTCTCATCCTGTGACATGTGTCACTCCCTAATTGGCTATAAGGAAGCACAATCCATGTGCTCTACTCTCATTCAATCTGAGCCCTCCATAAGATTTCTCCTTTCCTTCTATCTCATCCCTCCATCCCTCAAGCCTCTTGCCTATAAATTGGATCCTTCCCCTTTGCAAAAACAACACAATCTAGAAAGTAAAGCCATAATGCCATTTTGAGAAGCCAATTTTACATCAAATCCATTCACCAAAATCTATCAAAAATCCTCCATTGAAGCCCATTTGAGCATTTGAGCATACATACATAATCAAGCCATCTTAGCTATTAGACACACCTCTACATCAAGTGATCATCTTCATTGAGAGAGCCTATCCATGGCTCATATTCTCATTTGAGGACTTCACTTTGTCTCTCATGAAGTTATGTTAAATTAGTATGCAAATACTTTTTGATTGTTTTAATTTAGTGTTTCTAACATACTAAAGTAGCATATACATTTTGGCACGCCCGGTGGGACCCCATATGGGTCATCTTCATTAGCTTTTTTAGTCAAGTTTTGTATGTCATTTGCTAATTTGGGCTAATTTTGCTTATTTTTGTGATTGGTAGCATTGTATAAATTGGTTTTGCAGGTCCACATGAGCATGAAGAAGACAAAGGAACTCATAGTCTATCTCATAGTGTTTGCAGATTTTTCAAGCTTATAGGTGGACAAAGCACTTGGAATTCTTCTTCCTCTTCTTGTCTATATTCTTCTTCTATTCCATCTACTTCTTCTTCTTTTTCTTGAGGGATCTTGGCCTTTTTTTTTTTAAGGAAGCAAAATCATACACACTTTTTTTTAAGTGCGTAAAATGAACCCCCAAATCATACTTAAATCCATTAAAAACTAAAAATTTGCAAAAAAAAAAAAATCTTTTAACAAGTGAAACTAAACCAATCCAATCATTTGCATCCTTGCAACATCAAGGTTTTAGATGCATTCATGCAAGGTTAGGAACACTTCATTTTTGGAAATTTAAAAAGAACTTCAAGTTTCCATTTCAAAAGGTTCAAAATCAACACTAAGTGCACACTAAAATCTAAATCAAATTGAAAGCATCACTCAAGGATAAAATGAGCCTCATTTGCAAATATTTTAAAGTTCTTTTAAAAATCTCATGAAAACTAAGAGTCCTAAATGGTTGCCAAAATTGTCCTAAAAGCTTTGTTATTTGTTCCAAACAAATGTCTTGTTGCAAAATCTTGAATGTTTCCTAAATTTTTTATGCATCAAAACAATCTAGGAATATCACTTTTTTAGGCTTAAAACATGAAAACTAGAACACAAAATCTTGAATGAAAACCAAAGTCCAAAGAGTCATTTTCACTTTTGAGTCCAAAACAATCTTGAATGATCTAAAGTTAAAACAAAGCACTTCAAAGTAGCATATACAAGTATAGTCTTGAATATTTCCAAAAATTGGTATTTGATCTTTGTGGTTCTCGGGATAAAGTTTAATAGCTTGAGCAAAGATCAAGGATATGAAGATATTCAAACTTTACAAAGCTATTGACCATGAAAAGTTGAATTTGGAAATGACCATTTCCCAACTCAAGAAAGCTAAGGAGTAACTTTCCCAATCCCTAAAAAGAAGAAAGGAACTTGCAAATCAAATGAATGATCATCTTTACATTGAAGAAAGAATTGAAGATTTTCACCCTTCAAGCAGCTTAGATGAAGCAAATGATACAATCAAAGAACTCTTAGAAAAGAATGGTTCCCTGCAAGAAGAAGTAAGAAAGCTGAAAAGAAAACAAGAAATTTAGTCAATAAGGTTATGTGAAATCTTATAATAGAGAAACAAGATAAAAAAAGAGATGGATGGAAGGAACAATGAAATCTAGAACCAATCCCTTTAGCAAGTAGACCTTATTGATCAGTTCTCCAATGAAAATGAGGAAATCATGAGCCTAAGACTTGAAAATGAAAGAATAAGGAATGATCTAAATTTTGAAAGAAAAATCAATGAACGAATAAAAAATGAGCTGAGATCTGAAAAAAAAAATCAGTAAAAGATTGAGAAATGACCTAAACACTGAGAAGAAAATCAATGAAAGAATGATGAAAACTCAAGCAGACATGGATCAATTGAATGAGCAAAACCTCTATAGGCAAAAAGGAAAAGCAAGAATTCGATACAAAGAAGAAGGTGGATCCTCCAAACAAGGTGCTCAAAAGAATCAAAGACCTACTTGAAATCACTGTGGTAAGAAAGGTCATACATCAAACAAATGTTGGAGTAATGGAAAAGAAAAATTCAATGGAAAATGCTACAATTGCAATCAACATGGTCATAAGGCTAATGAATGCAAAGAGAAACCAAAATTTGAAGACAACTATCATAAATGTAAGAAACATGGACACAAGGCATCAAAATGCAAAACAAAGACATTGAACCCTATAGAATGGTTGGGATTACAATACATCATGTAGATGTCATTATTGTGGAGAATTTGGACACATTGGTATGAATTGTGTTAAACATCATATGAGGAAAAGAGATACCACTAAAAGATGTTTCATTTGTACAGAACTTGGTCATCTTGCCAAGAATTGTATGAATACTGGTAAAATTGAAGATGAGAAGAAAGAAAAGGCTGATAACATTTAAAATTAGATGAGACAGTAATGGATTCCTAAGTCTATCGAGGATACTAGTCCAAGCAATGATGGTCAAGTCATTCAAGAATTGGGTGACTCTACCATTTCTAATTAAGTTCTCAAGGAAGAATTGGAACTAGGCTATCAAAGAAGACATCTAAATTAGTTTCAGTTGAAAGGTGACAAAGATCCAAATCTATATACAAGATATAAAGGGATGACTAAGAAAGATCTGTATTAGTTATTATCGAGTTACCTTCTCTATTGAGTAAGGTCAAGTCATTGACTCTACCAAGCAAGGTTGGGAGTAACAAAGGCACTTATGGTTATTGAGTCATGAAGACTTTGCCAAGTGATCAATACAAAGTAGTGGCTGATAGAATATCAAGCATAATGTCAACTTATCTATCTCCATACCAAGCATTAATGGAAAATTTTTAACAAAACGCATGGAATCAAATTTATTTCTCACAGTGAATTTTTGAGTGCTATTGCAAAGAGTTATTTCTTGTGTGATCAAGTGACTTGAGCGAATTTCCTACAAAATTTTTTGAAGTTCTCTCAAGCTATCGAGTGAAAATAGCATCCAGCAGCAGCAAGGTCAAGAAATGGTCTAACATCTTGGTTCGAGGTGTTGAATGGAAAGCATAAAATTTCAAGCTTGTGCCCATACTTGCTGAAAACCTAGACCCAAGCAAGGCTCAATCACAAATCCATCCAAAGGTACTTCTTCTTAATGACATTCAAACTCATTTTAAATGTACAATTCAAGAAATTGGTACTCTATAGATGGATGATGCCCTAGGTTAGTTATGTGTTGATGGAACCCTAAAACTCGAGCATCAACATTTGGAAGCAAAAGGATTAACACATATTCTCCATATGCCCTAGGAATTTCAAATAAAATGGATTAGGTATATCCTTAGCCAGGTGCATAATAGAAAACTATGTTTAGACCAGCCAATTTTGATAACCAAGAAAAGGATTCATCAAATTACTGGCCTTCCCATGCTTTCCAAAGCCAAAACAACTAAAACCCTAGGTCAAGTAGAGTTGGAGAAGAAAAACCTAGCCGAGTGGGATGGTAGAGCTATGAAAATAAGTAGTGTTACTGATGCAAAGTTGAAGTTTGATATTCATGTTATTGCTTATAAGATATATAGTTCAAGTCATCTTAACAGTGTATCATGTGAAGCTATGGATTTGGCGTATAAAGTGGTGAAGAACAACTTATCTTATGACCTTGCCAAGTTATTATTGAGGCAATTCAATAAGAATATGGAAAGTATTATAATTTCTAAGAATAACCTGTGCAAATTTGGTTCTCTATTAACCTATTTATTCTTTTATGTCTAGCCTATACTCTACCAAATAAATGAATGTATTGTAGAAATGGGTGAGAACTATGGCAGCATCATGGACAACTACTTTGATGTGTTCAAGGAGAAAATAAATAATAGGTTCAGAATTCTGATGAAATTAGTTGAAGACTACAAAGATGATGTCTGCTTCATGGTGAACTATGATAAGGTATATATTCAAGCAGTTAAGCCTAGAGTTGCGTGGGTCAAACCTCTTGGCTATGAGGTGAATATTGATGAGACCAAGGATATCACTAAAGCCCTTGTCAATGAACGTGTTGATCCCAAGGTCCCTTACTTTGGTACTTGTGATGAAGTTAAGGCTAGAATAGAGCTAGAGATAAAGCTCCCATAGACAGTTACCAAAGGGAAGAGGAGGATAGCCAAACTGAAATCTAGTGCACCTCTCTTGTTAACTGAGGGCAAAGGTGAGCATGAGGAATAGGCAGAGGATGAAGAATAATTTGAGAAAGAAGAAGAACCTTTGAAGAAAAATGGCAAGGGGATCATCACCATGCCTAAAAATTCATCCACTGCAGTCTTCACAAGGAGGTCATAGAAGAAAGGAAGTAACATTATATTTAGAAAACCTCCACCCATCTTCCAAGAAAAAATTGAAGCAAATTGAAGAAGGAGATGGAATAACAAATTTCAAATCTTTGAAATATGAAATCAGGATAGAGGCAAAGAAGAAACAAGTTGAAGAACTAGTGCTAAGAACAATGGGTAAAGGGAAGTACTCACCAGACTAGATCACCTCTCAAGTCTCTAGTGAATCACTAGAGAAAATAAAACCAAGATGGGATTTTTCCATGCAAACAGTCAAAGACATATACGCACAAACCCTGAGGCAATTACTATCGAGGATATGAGATGCTGAGGTGAAAGAGTCTTTAAAGAAAAATGAAGAAAAAATGACTCTAACATTTAATACTTGTTTACTTTTGATTAAGAATATAGAGCATGTTGTTAAAAATGCTACGAACACTTGGAAAAATACCTATCATCTTCATAAACCAAGTGAATTTCCAATTGAAGTAAAGGATGTTGATGAACAAGAAGATAAGGAGAAAGATGAGGAGGAAAATGTTGAAGAAGTGACTCATTTTGATAATGAAGAAGATGAAGAGGATCATGGTCTAGAAGCTACCAAGGAAGATAAGCAAGATGATGAGGAGACTGACCTAGTTAAGATAGATGCTATAGTCATTGCCTCACTTCCTCACTCCCCAATCAAACCATTGACTACATCAAGTATGGAGAAAATTTCAGCCAGTTTGGTTGTGACTACTACTGATACATCAAATGTTCAATCACTCTTTGCACCAACTTAACTCAACATATCATTGATAAAAGTGACTTCCACTTTAACAACTGAGTTGTTGACTCCTTCTTCATCTACTGAGTTGAGTTATTTAGTCTTCACTCCAATTTTGACTTCTACTATTTTGAGTGCATCCATGGTAAGCTCTCCAATTTTGTCTACTTTAGCTTTAGATTCTACAATTTTGACTTCATCAGTTTTGGATTCTTCAAGCATCTCTGTAAGTATTCCATCAGTCAGTACCATATCATTTTTTACTACAAGTCCAAGTATGTCCACTATTGTTTCCATTTTGGGTACTAAAGCAATAAGTGCAAGGACAGTTAAACCTAAGGTTCAACCAAATACAAAATTTTTGAAAGGAAAGGAGTTAGAGGAAGGTATAGATTTGGATGAGGAAATATAAATTCTCAAATAGGATATCTACAATCTTTTTATAGACCAAATGTACATATTTGGTGAACTCCTCCAAAAAAAGGCCAAACAACAAAGATTAAGAGAGGAAAGAGACAGAGAGTATAAGATTATAGATGATGCCAATAATATTTTGATCAAGGCAATAGGAATTGAGGTTGATTCTTCTCAACCTATTTTGTTTCAGCTTGGAGAGGTAGTCCAAAAGTTCAATGAGGACACCAAAGGTCAAGAACAGTTGGTTGAAAAGGCTGAAAAGAAATTCAACAATAAAGTGTTGGAGCACATTACTCAGCAAATAGCCATTCATCAAGTTGAGCTTTCAACAATTTTGGTCAATCTCGAGGCGTCATGTTCAAATGTGTCGTCACTTTTTGCAAAACTATGTGATGTCACTAAGTATACTAAGGAAGTAAAGGAAAAATTGTCCAAAATTGATATAGATCTTAAAGCAAGTGCTCAGCAACTTCAACTTGACCCTAGTTCAAGCTTTGCACATTTCAAGAAGATCAAATTTTTGTCAGACATGCAAGCTGAATTGTTAAGAGAAGAAGCAAGGATCCGTTCAACATTGGTTGATATACAACATATGATCCTTCCAATCATGGATGCTATGCAGATACACATTGTATGTTCAAAGACTCTGATCCATGATAGCAACTTCTCTGTTGCTGACCACATGATTGAACTATCAGTAGAACTACAATTTTCCATTCATACATGCAAAGTAGTACAAGAAAATTGGGATAAAACCTTGGCAATTACCCTCAAGGTACACTCTAGATTCTTATTTCATTTTGGTGTTTCCATGTAAATATATTAGAATAAATCTTTGGCATTACTATCAAAAAGGGGGAGATGAGATATGGGAGAAAAGTTATGGGGGGGACATGTTATGATATAAGAGAAAAGTTACACGTACATAGTGGAACACATAGTATGGGGGAGAAATATTCTATGGTGAAAAACTACTCTATATATACCTTACAAAGATCAATTTTGAAAAATCTCAAAAATAGACTGAGCTAGTATCGCATGGTGATGAATACAAGGTATTTAGTTTTGGGCTAATATGTGTTTTTGTCACTAATGCCAAAGGGGGAGATTGTTGACATGTTAGTCAAGTTTGTTATTAGTGACACACACATATTCAGATTTTGTACAGCTACCAAGCTCATTGAATAGTCTACAGTATTTTCCATGTAATTCAGTAGCCACCGAGTTCTACAATTGCTACTGAGTCTTTTGGACTATTCCCAGTAGTTACCTAGTAGATTCAGTTAGTGTGAAGTCTAGTAGTTCAAACCATGTATTTTAGTATATGGAAAGTTTATCAATGGTTACTGAGTTCACAGTTCATGTGATGCAAAGCCTATGTTTACTGAGCATTGAAATATCTATTGAGTTCGTAGTTTAGGTGATGCAAAGCTAGTGTTAACTGAGCTACTTCATGGTAACCAAGTGATTCAATGGGTTCTCAGTTGCACAATATCTACTAAGTCACCAATGCAGACTGAGTTCAAGATTACTTGAAAGTGAGCAGTATGGACCGAGATTCTACATCTGCCAAGAGCATGATGATGCGAAGTAGTGATAGTGGATGTCGGGTATCAAAACCTCATCAAGTTAGTCTTCAAAACCTAAGTGTCTTCATGTTGGCCAACCTTGTAATATTTATGTTAACTTGCGTCATGGCCAACTTTGTAATTTTGTAAATTGGATTGGTATATATATGTAATGTATTATATCATATCCAATGTAAGAAAGAGAAAGAAAATGCAAGAATGCAAATGTGTGAGCATATGTAATGTGGATGTGAAAAGTTCAAGTTATGATAGCAACAGATAAAGAATTATAAAGGCCATATTAGTACAAGGAACAATAAAGACAAATCTATCATAGAAAGGTGATTAGTACACTAAAAAATCTCTATTAGCAAACTCAGTTGCAAATCAGAGATCTATTGTTTCATCCTAACAAGTGAACTAGTCAAAACCCTTTAACAAGGTAGACCTAATAGTCTTTTATAAATCTCTTTACTGAGTGCATACTTCATTGTGTGTTTGTAAATCCTCTCACAAGGTGAACCTAGTAGTCCTAATTACTTCTAATAGGGTAGATCATCAGAAGTGATCAATGTAAGACTTAATAGGCCAACTTTATGCAACAGTACTAAAGTTTGTGGGTATCATCCCCACCCCAATTTTACTTTCTATTTGTAAGGTTTCTGGGTCACCAAATCTTTGTGTTCAAGTGTTATGGATGCTTTCAGGTTTTTAGTTTCTCATGCATGCAATTAGATCAAATGTGATGAATTAAGTGCTAATTGATTTATTGGATTAAGAATTAAAATTGTTAAAATTTTAGAAATTACTGATTTACCCCTCCCCTCTCGGTAACTTAGAATAGTCTTGGATATTTCCAACACATAAACACAATCCATAAAACATATTACATCTCTTAGGGTCCCATAACATTGAATCACATAATTAAAACTAAATGTGATTCAACATCATGGGACCTTTAAGAGATGTAATATGTTTTATGGATTGTGTTTATACATGTGAGTATTTCTTCCTCTATATTATATATATTATTTGATGTTATTATTATCTTTTTAAAAAATGTTTGACAAACTTAATGAAACTTTAGATTAATTTCTTTTGGGTTCCTTAGCGGGGTGTTACATTTGGTATCAGAGCCCGAGTTTCTACATTGGGAGCTCTAGGTATATTGGAATGCTACTATTGTCAACTAGTTAATTGAAACAAAATTACAACTATTATATGTATCTATTACAAACTTGAACACTTGAACTTCAAATTGAAATGTACTTAAACCTAGAAATAGGAAAAACTAAATTGGATCTTATGTACTTCAATAAGAGATATAGTATTTAGGGAATATCATATCGGGGGATGGTGTCTCAGTAGACCCTATGAAGATTGAAGAAATGGTAGACTACCTTGCACCTATTACCATGTTAGAGATTCAGAACTTCATGATTCTAGCTAGTTATTATCACAAGTTTGATCAAAACTTTTCCAAAGTAGCATATCCTTTCACTTTCCTTTAGAGGAAAGGAAAGAAGTTTATTTGGACTGAGAAATGTGAGGAAGCATTGGAGCTTTTGACCAGTGCATTAGTATGAGCAGTGTTTGATCTAGCATGTGACTTTATGGTGTGTACAGATGCTTCCCTAGAGGGGATTGGAGTAGTATTGATGCAGGTTGGATGGGTGATTGCTTATGAATCACACAAACTCAAGGATTGAGATTTTAATTATCCCACACATGATCTTGAGTTAGCTATAGTAGTTCATGCCCTAGTGAGATGGAGACACTTCTTTTTGGGACATCATTTTGAGCTTCATAGATATTGCCACAGTCTAGAATATATATTTACATAGCCTAATTTGAATGCTAGGCAAAGGTGTTGGATGGAGTTTCTTTATGAGTATGAACTTGAGGTGAAGTATATTCAGGGAAAGAAGAATGCGATAGCTAATGCTTTGAGTTGTAGGAGACATGAGACATTATGTTTGACTCTTAGTGTGGATTTGAGGAGTCATATAATTCAATAACTTCCTATAGATACCTGGTATTAGGAGGTGAGCAAGGAGATAGATTCAAGGAGACCATTGGAGGGCAGATTTTAAGGCTATGTTTTGGAGTCAAATGGCCTTTTGTGCTATTCAAAAAAGATCTATCTAGCTTCATAAATTGATCTTATCAGAAACCCATTGTGTACCTTACTTGACACATCTAAGTCGAGAAGATGCATGCAAATTTGTGATGTCTATACTTTTGGACAAGGATAAAGCGTGATATTGTTGATTTCATGGCTAGGTGTCTTAAGTGCCAAAGAGTCAAGGTAGAGTGCCAACATCCAATAGGGCTTTTACAACCTAATCTTACTCCTTCATAGAAGTGGGATATTATTTCTTTGGATTTAATTATAGGATTGCCTATGACTACTCCTTGTCATGATGCTATCATGGTCATCATTGACCGATTGACCAAGGTGGCACACTTTTCACCAACTAGGTCATCCCACACAATAACTTTAGTAGCTAATGTCTTCATGCATGATATCATGAGATTGCATGGTATTCCCTAGAATATCATTTTTGATAGGGATCTTGTATTCACATCTACATTTTGGACATCCTTGCATGATGATCTTGGAGTACAATTGAACTTCAACTTAGCTTATCACCTAAAGACAGATGGTCAATTGAGATAGTGAATTAGGTTCTGGAGGATATATTGAGGATGTATGTTATGGATAGAGAGACTCTTTGGGAGGATTATTTATACCTAGTAGAGTTTTCATATAATAATATAATCATAATTCTATTGGGATGACGCCTTTTTAGGATTTGTATAGTCATCCTTCTAATACACTGTTGAGTTGGGACAGTTTAGAGGATCGTATCCTATTGGGTCCTGAGATGCTTTGGGATATGGAGCAACAAATTTTTTTCTTGAGAGTGTGTCCACAGAAGAGTCTGATCCATAATGGAAAGAGTTCGAAGCTAGCACCTCATTTTTTGGGACTGTTTGAGATTCTTGAGAGGACAGGTCTAGTTTCCTACCATCTAACATTGCCACCCAGCGTAGCTCATGTTCATGATGTCTTCCATGTTTCTATTCTTAGACAATATATTCTAATGTGATACATGTCCTTGATCAGAATGTGTTACAGGTGAATGACGACCACCTAGCTTTGGAGCTAGTTTACATTCTATAGCAATGGGATTTGACCCTCAAGGGTCTAACCATAGAGCAGGTAAGGGTCCAATGTGACCCTACCACCCTAGTTTAATTTTCATATATTATTGCCAAATTATTTTAGGCTAGGTTTATGATTATGTTTGATGATTAGTGGTATTTTATTTTTGAATTGTTGGATATTATTTCATACTCAGTTGATTATATGATGAGTTACTTTGGTACTAGTTATTTCATGTATGCATGATTGTTCTTTGATGATGATGCTTGTATGCAGTGATTTTAGTTATTTCATAATGATAATTAGATGGATGATTTATAGGCAGTTTTTATGTATACTTACCCCATACTTGCATGTGTATGGTGTACATGTATGTGTTGTTTTATGATTGACATTTCTAATATGGTTGAGGAAGGGAGTCATAGTCACCTGCTAGTCAAGATCTACACGATGCACCACTCCCTACTAGTGCTTGTTTAGTTTATATTATATGTGTATGTACATGCGTGGATTCTATGCAAATTGTAGGTACTAGGCATCGACTTCCCTAAATTGCCAGGACGAGCCTACACTATCATAGTATCTCAATGGTAAAAGAGGGGAGGCAATTCTTGAGTCTAAATCCTAACCTAAAGCCAATTGTTCTAGAAAGTAGGAAAAGTATCTGAGTTGTTTACCCTTCCTAATTCGTCAAGTGATGTGAATTCATGAATTTGATCCTTGAGTTTGATCTAGTATTCTGTACTTTATGATGGGTTTTTGTAGTTTATTTTTTGAGTCTATTGTGATTCTTAGTTATAATTAAATCTAATTAAAAGATAATTTAATGGGAATTTTATAAAGAAAATCCAATATTTAATTAAATAAATAAAAGAATTAAATTTAAAGATGTAGTTAAAATTCTAAATTTGGCATAATCATATTTAATAATAATATATTTAGTAGTTTCATTTTTATAATAAAATCTAAATATTATTATTAGTTAAATTAATAAATATTTTATTAAAAATGTCTCATGATTTAATAAAAGAGAGAAAGAAATTGGTTTAATGAAGTTATTTTAATTAAATTGCAAAAAGCTTGCACATGAAAATTAAAATATAACAAAATAATTAAAAAAAAGGTTTCGTGTTATTGCAAAACCAAAGCCCTAATTGGGGAAAGCTCTTTATTAAGGAATTAGAGCTCATTTCTCCATACCAAGATTTGGAGGAGCAAATTTCTGAGAAGACGATTTTCGAAAGAAGGGGAAATTTCTTGCGAGCTTGACGAGTTTGTTGTTCTAGCATCAAATCCAGGTAGGATCTTGTGGGTTTTATGTAGTAGTTATCGTTCTTTGAATTCTCTATCTTCACTGTATTTGTGGATTTGTATTTAGAATTTATTTGGGTTGAAACCCTTGTTGTGAATTTCATTGTTCTTCATTTTGAAATCATTAGTATATGAATTGAAAATTAGAAACCCTCATTTTGTAAATTTTAGAGAATTGTATTTTGATATGGTACGGTTTGCAAAAGAAATCAAAATTTGAGAGGTGAAATTCGTTTGGTTATCAATATTTTTCCTATCATGTCTATCACAAAAATTTGTTTTAAAAAAAATATAATTGTGATAATTGTTATCAAATATTATTAAAAAAAACCCACCCACCCACAACTTCATAATGACTGCACGACAGCTATTGTTGTTGTCGTAGTAGCAGGTACTATTGTAACGTAGTGCATTATTGCTGCAGTAGTGACACTATCGTGACAGCGTACAGTCGATCAGCGGGCCTAAATACTTTATTGGGTTTTGTTTTGTTTTTTTAATTTTAAAGTTATTAAATTATAAATTAATAAATTTTATTAAATATAGTTTGTTTTTAATTATTATTAAACTAATTCAAATTTTAATTTATTAAATTAAAAGACATGGTAATATTAATTAGTTAATAATAATTTTTTATTATAGGAATGATGATTATTAATAAATTAAAATTATTTATTAATGGTTAATAAATATTATTTTAATAGTTAATATTAATTGTTTAATTTTGTTAGTATGAATTTAAAATTATATGTTAGTTATTAAAGTACAAGTTTTGGAAATCGTTATCCATTTTAAACCATAGGTTATAATTGAATTATTTATTGTTAAATCTAATATTGATTTAATTAAATGATTATTATGAACATTTAAGGATACATTGTTAAATGAAGTATGTAAACTTGAACCGTACAGTTTAGTCAAAATTATATGTTTTCAAAACCAAACAAAATCTATCAAACTACACTGCTATGTTATATGATTTCTTTTATGTTGAGTTTGGGGTTGACTTAGAGGGTTGACCAGTTTTGGATATCTACCAAAGGTTGGGAGTTACTATTTTGGTGATGTCATGTGATGTAATGGTTTTTCTATGTGAACTTCAATTTGGATCAGTCCTTGTAGGGTGATTGTATTGGTGAAATCTGTGAATTTTGATTAGTTATATTTTAGTGCTTTCCAATTGCTTGTTTAAGAACTGATGTGTGTTTTATGATCTTATGAGACCTTCTAGTTTTATTGAGCTTAGGTTATATTTATGTCTTGTTGGGAAGTGTCTTACAATGGAAGCCAGATGCCTAAAGAGGTTGCCTAGGTAACCATTTGTAGGTTATTTTAATAAGTGATAACATTTCATTAAAGGGGAGTAAAATAAATTAATAAGAGTCATTATTTTTCGTCACCCATGCCTCAAGTGCTAGTACAAGTTAGGCTGGGAGTAGAGAGGATTCTTGGTTGTGACCTTGATTCTTTAGTATGCCTTGTCTGTACAAAAGGATATTGGTGTTGGATAGAGAAACTAGGGTGGCAGAGTCCAAAGAGGCAACCAAGGTAACCTTAGAGTTGGCTCATGCGATGACACTTACCCGCTTACAATGTAGATTTCCTACATGTCATTGTCACCTATAGGTTTAGATGCCATTTTTGTCTTTGTACCTTTGAGATAGATTGCTTTCAGGTTTTCCTTGACCTAGATGTTGGTTATGACTTTTGGCTTGTTATCATGCTTAGGACTTGAGACTATCTCCTCAACATGGTGGGAGTGGGCCATTTAGGTTCCACAAGGTCGGGTGGTAGCGTACTTTTTTAATACCGTTGAGATCCAATAGTTGGATGTCGTTGTTGGAGTTCCTTGTATTATATTACCTTTCTTTCTAATCTCGTATTTCTATTGGATGGTTATACCTTGTTTTAATGCATTTGATTATTAGAGATCTTACAAGATGATGTAATTTATTTTATGATGTATATTATTTGAGCTTTCTATACCCTTTGATTTGTATAGTGGATGATTATGGATTCTGATTGTTGCCAAGTGTCATTCAATATAATTGTATATTATTTAATTAGATTTGTACTTGTAGTTATTCTTTGATATGGATTTTTTATGTATCAGATTTAGTATTAATTAATCTTAAATGTAATTCAATATTGTGGGACCCTTGAGAGATGTAGTGTTTTATGGATTGTGTTTACTGCTTCTGCTGTATTATATCTGTTATTTGATGTTATTTATTATCTTTTAAAAAAAATGTTTGACTTTAGTGAAACTTTAGGTTAATTCCTTTTGGGTTCCCTAGCGAGGCATTACAGAGATTATGTGTTTCACACACATTGCATAATATTGTTTATATTGTAATAGTTTATTTTATAATATAATATTGTACCTAAGAGCACCTAGATAGAGGTGCAACATATAGGATTCCCATGAAATATCCTTGATGAGTTGTTTTGACATAGTGTGATAATTTTTGGTGTAATTATTTAATCTTGGAGAAAAATAATTAATTTATTAGTATTAAATGTGGTTCAATGTTGGGTTTTGTAACATATGATTTTAAAACACAATTTATGTAATACCACTTGGTTGTTTTGTGGGAGATTTCTCCTATACAAGAAACCATAAGGGTAGTTATTGATGTGAGAAAGAACAAGACAAGGTGAGAAAGGTTATCCAAGGTAGCAGTTGTGGAGGTTGTAAGCATGGCATGGGATGTGTGGATTCATGAGTGTTCACATAGATTTCTTGGTTGTGGCTACAACTTAGAAGACTTACATGGTTGTATTACAATGGTGTTTTTGTTGAATAATACATGGTGATGGATCCTTTTGGAGGCTGGGTTTTTTTCCCTTGATAAGGGTTTCCTAGGGCATATCTTCTATCACATTTTTGTGGTTATGTTGTCTATTCTCTGACATGCGGATTTTAAGTGCTTATTTATTTTAGGCCTAATATGGGTTATGAGGAAACGATCATATTTAATTTCCTTGCAAGTGTTATTTAGCCATGGTTTTGTTGTTGTAACCCTAGATTGAATCCATGAGAATGAATAAAAGGATGAAAGAAAGAAAGGAAAATATATATGAGTTTTGTAGGTTTTTTTATTATCGATCTAAGGGTTTTAATTTTTTTTTTATAATGGGTTGTTGGAAGATTTTGGGCATATGAAATTGTTGGTGAAAAGTATTTATTAGATGTTTCATTTAAATGAGGGTTTTAAGGTGGAGTTTGCTAAAATGACCCGCTGGGGAAAAATAGAACTCACCATTGGATTTGGGTTGGCATTTCCATAAATTTTGATATATAATTTTCCCTAGTTTGTCCATGTTGAGAGAAAATGAAAAGCTTTTTTAGTTTCAGGTCATGGCAGTTGTCAAATTTAATCGTGTCAGAATTTAATCATTAAAATTTTTTAAAATGGTTTGTATTAGAAAATAGATGTATTGGTAAAATGACAATAACTTTCACTCAAGATGTCAAACTTCATAATTCTTATAGTAGTTCAAAAGCTAATTTAGAGCAATACTATTTGGCATAGATTTGATTTTGTGATTTTGACACCTTTTTAGGTTTTGTGAGCCCAAAATCCAGATGTTATTTATTTTTAGCACAATTTTGGACATAATTTGGGCATACAAAGTTGGATTTTGGACTTTGAATAGTCAACATAAATATGTTGGAGAGCCATACACATTGGTTTAGATTTGGTGCAAGTTTCACATGGATTATAAGGTGATATATTGATTTGAGAAATGTATTATTTATATTAACTATGGTAACATTGTGAATTTATGGCATGGTATTTTGGAGATTTGGAGTTTAATGTACTATAACACTCAAGATATTTTAGATTGGTCTCATGATGATCTATGTTTACCAGTGTTTGATTTGGATATGTATGATGACTTGTTGGGTGTACAAGTTGTGCAGTATTGTAAGTGGTGTATACTTATAGGTTGCATTTATATCTTGGATATGGGTTGTCTTTGCCCATTGATATTTCATTATTGATGCATATTGAGATTGGTAGCTTGGATTTGGGTTATCTATTGCCTTACTTACATATAATCTGTTGATTTGTCTTCATGTAGAGGAGATGAGATGTTGTTACAAGGTACAATCATAGTAGAGGATTGTGGTTGACTATTTTATGCTGACATATTAGATAATTTGAGAGTTATTTTCTCTATTCATGGATGTCATCATGGTGCCATGTATTTTGGCATGCCATTATTAGATATACAAGTACTTTGTTGATGTTAATTGGTCTGGATTCCTAATTTAGTCAAGGTGATATATCTTCTTGGTTAAGGATCATGGTTTTGTTACCTAATTTTACCCCGCCAAAATTTGAACTTCAAATGCAAGCCCACCCATTGGCTACTTCCCATCTTCTATATTATTTAAATGCCCGAGAAATACGAAAAAACAAATGTTTTTAGCCTTAGGTTATATTTCATTTCCTAAGTGACCATGCACTTTAATATTTCTGCGGGCCTGCAACTTTCCCCGCTGTTGGATCTTGCATAAATCTATGGTCATCGTTATGTCATTATGAAAAGCTGTGAGGATGTTTCTCATAGCGACATAGCGAATATGGGACCCACCAATCTTTAGAATTCATAATGTGGTTTCTTCACCCTTGGATTGACCTCAGATCAATGGCTTTTGCTATCTCACTATGGGAAGCTGCTTGAAGGATATGTATAGAAAGATAGTGGTTTGCCACCGCATGTCTTTGTGGGGCTAGGTTTGTTCCATAAGCCACAAGGTGGACCCCAAACCACTGATGCGTCAGGAATGAGTGTACAAATTAATGACACATTGGCAGTTAGTTGATTTCTCATTGGCTAGGGTGATGACGGTGCAAAATGTGGGCTAGTCCCTTTAGTGTGTCTTACTCACCATCAGATCTTCAAGGATCAAGGGCTAGCGCTTGCCTACAATATGAAAATGCATGACTCTTAAACAATGTAGGCAAGCTCCTTTGCAACATGTGTCCCGGCGGGCCCGGCCAAGGTATGAACAGAAAGGTTGGCAGTTAAGGTCGTGATTTCCTGAGGCAGTCACGGTTAGGTTGGGAGGTGGTGCAATTGGTAAAGAAGATATAGTCAAACGTATGAAGACTCCACAAGATGGAAAAAAATAATGAAATCATTGGTCCACGTGGCTCATCCTGGTGCTAGAATCCAATTGACTATTTGACCTTACTGATTCACGAGCCAAAAATAGAGGATATCGGGTTTACTTGCATGATATAATCTTCATGATTGATTTCAACCACTTCTGAGTGAATGTTGTTCTTGGTAAATGAAGGAGAACACTCCGCCACCTCTAATCCTATCCATCTACCTGGTCAAAATTATTTAATGGTGCCATTCTGTCTTTTCAAGGCCCTATTCCATCAAAGATTAGATTTTTTAAGCCTACACCAAGGTTGGATTTTCCCTAGATCTGGATGATTATTCTCTGTAAGACTTAATGGCAGTGGTTGTAGAGTAACTTTATTTAGAGGACATCTTAGTTATGCCTGAGATATAAAGGCAATTTTTGTAAAAAAATTTTGAATCAACTCTTCTTTGACTTCTATGATATTGCTCTGCAATTTCATGTGTAAATTCCCTTTGCCTCTGAACTGTATGGCATTCTACCTTATCTCCTTCAGCCATTGATGTAAAGTGCAAGAACTACTTTCCTTTCATTGGTGTTTTGTAGAGATCTGCAACCTACATGATTGTATCTCTTTTGGCCTATAAATGATATATAAGTGAATCTTCTCTTTCCTTGTGTCATTCATCTGGGTTTTTTGATCTGCATGTGGTTGTTAGATTAAAGCAAGTCTGAATGCATATATCTTTTGGTGTCATGATGGTTCAATAGTGCATGTATGGACAGAGATTGGTTGAACACTCTATTTTTCTGCATCACCACTTTAGATTAGAATAGGTAGATTTGTTTTTCATGCATTCCTTCTCCCTTTTCCTCTCCAAGAGTAGTTAGGTGCACCCTGATAGTAAAGGAATCTTGCCTTCTCCAGAGACTCAACCTCATAGTTCAAGTCCCATAGCTTGGAGGTTGTTTCCATGTTTCACAAGGTTGTCCTTAGGTAAAAACTTTGGACAAGGGTGCTAACCTCTATGACAATAGTTTTTGGCACGCTCCGTGGGACAAAAAATCAGAAAATTTCAAAGTCTACTGGTGTCAAAAGGAAGATTTCAAGATTAACCTGAGGAGATAGTACTGGCTTCAGTGTTCAAGCCTTCAAGAGGCTCATTCTTCAAGTACTTGGTGACTCTGAGCTTCAAATACATCTGGTTCCAGATGAAAGTTGCAGTAATTCATGCCCAAAGTTGAAACAAGGGCATCTTCTAGAGGTAAATTTTAGTACCAAGAGCTTTCATTTTCAAATCCTAGAAGAAGGACTAGGGTATCTTTATCACTAGTTAGGAGTAAAATAGCAACAAATACACCTACAAGATCTATTTCTACCCCTCCTACTATTAGATCTTAGCCTAGATTTCCATCAGCACATATCAATAAATCACTGGCCTATATGGCACAGCCTAGAGCTTATACTTTTGCCACCTTTAATGGTGGGAGTCCTCTTTTATTGGCTCAAAGACATGACATACCAATAGCTGCACTCAAGAGTATACCAAAATTTACTGGTGAAACTTCTATCTCTCCTTCAGAGCACATTCAAGAGGTTGCGAATGTCTACAATATCCATGGTATTACAGAAGATGATGTTACAGTTAGGCTTCTAGCCTCATCTTTGAAAGGAAAAGCACTACAGTGGTATAGAGGTTTGGCTCATGGTTCTATAACAGATTGGGATGGATTAGGAGCAGGATTATGCAAACACTTTGAGGACAAAAGTGACCATTTGTCACTTTTAGAACAATTGACTACTATAAAAAGAGCCCCTCATGAATGTATGACTGATTTCAACTATAGATTTCAAAAGACATGGGATAGAATACCTACTTCAGTAAAACCTACCCCTGGTAATGCCTTCTTGCATTACTTCAGAGCTCTTAACAGTGGCATTGCCACTACAATCCAAACTATGGGAGGAAATACCTTGCTTGATGCTTATGATATAGCGATAAAGTTAGAAAACATCCTAATACAAGGAGGCAAGCTAGCCCTAAGGCCTCTCATGTGTTTCTTTCCTAATGTTCCAAACCACCAACCGGCAATGGCTCCTCTTCCCACAACTTCCACATCACAATCCCTTGCTCTAGTCCCTCAAGCTTCCACATCTTCAAATGGAATAGATGAAATCAAGGAGATGATGCAATCTATGATGTTGAACACAGATAAAATATTGCAAGGTCAAGAGAAGAAGCTAGAGGATAGCTTCTCTGTGATGCAGAAAATGAGCAATAAGGTGGTGACTTTGGAGAGACAGCAAGCTCAAGGTAGTAAAGCTCATCAATTGTGGCATCAAACTATGAATAGTGGTAGGCTTCCAAATCAAAATTATGGGAACAATTCTTTCAATCAAAATAGCCAGAATAGCCATGCTTCAATCTCAAATGTAAATCAAAGTAGGGCCACAATTCCTCAAAACAACATGGCCCAAGATCAAGATTTGTGTCCCTCCTGTAACTACTCTTCAGAAGGTTGAATCTTATTTTGCTTTGACCATCCAAGAGCCTGCAGCAGGACAATCATACAAGGAGGACCAATTTAAGGAGGCCTCATATACGCAAGGATAGGGTGATTGCTCCTTCATGAATCATCAGGTAGAGGAACATTGTAATGTAAACCAGGATTCCATTGCTCACAACACTAGGAGAGAAAGAATAGCTATTGAAGATGCTACCCCTCCTCCTCCCAATTAGGCGTCAGCTTCAAATGAAATACCTCATGATCAATTAGCAAATGATCAATCAAACACTTTTCAGCAGTAGAGGCAAGATAATGGCAGAAGGAATGTAAATGATCCTCGGGTTGTTCCATCTCAACCTCCTACAAATGCAGCTCCTAAGGCTTCAACCAAAGCACCTACTATGTCATTTAGTGTGGTAGAACAAATGAAGAAAACAAATGTGAATATTTCCATGTGGGATGCTATTGCTACTATACCCATGCAAAAGAGGTTGATGCAGCAAGAATTGGAAAGTATTGAACCAAAGGATCGGCCACCCATCATGGAAAGTGCCACAAGCCTAGTATTTCCATAAAGGGAGGAAGAAGAAAGTAAAAAGGTTAGACCCCCTCCATTTTATATTTCTTTAATTATAGGGGATAAACTAATCCACAATTGCATGATTGATTCAGGGGCTAGTAGTTCAGTGATGCCTAGGTGTGTTGTTGATACTTTGGGAATGAAATATGTGCCCATTGTTAGGGATGTGTTACAATTGGATGGTAGTACTATCAAGACTATAGGGATCCTTAGGAATTTAGAAATGGCCCTACATGCATGCCCTAGTTGTACTATAACTCAAGATATATCTGTTGTTGAAGTCAAGCCACATTTTGCCATTTGCCTGTCAAGAGACTTCACTACCCAAATAGGTGGTTACATATCTTATGATTGGTCATATATGTTTTTTAGAACAAGATATGGAACCAAATCTTCAATTAGAGTAGAGCCTCTAGCCCTCCATCATATTGAGCCCTACACCCCTAATCTCATCAAAATGAACTACACTATCCTAGAAATGGATGAGAATGACATAATGAATGAGCCTACCACTTCCCTAGCAGAGATACCTAATTTTCTCTTAGATGAATGGGCTAATGCATATCAATTTGATCATATGCTAGAAACCCTTGAAATAGGTCTCAGTACATAATGTATATTATAGAGGGATGCTCTAATTCCCAATCTTGTGGAGAATAAAGAAGATATGAGCGGGAAATGGAGTATGTACTTTGATGGATCAAGGAATAAAAATAGATCAGGGGCTGGTGTGATGTTGGTTTCTCTTGCACAAGTAAGGTACTACTTCTCCTTTAGGCTCCAATTTAGTTGCACTAATAATGTGGCCGAGTATGAATCCTTGATTCAGGGTCTCCTACTTGCTCAGAAAAAAGGAATCCAAGCTTTAAGTGTATATGGAGATGGTGAGTTGGTGGTTAACCAAGTGAGAAATTAGAATATCACCAAGAACGGTTTTCTCAAGTCTTATAAAAATAGGGTATGGGATCTACTTGAAGGTTTCAATGCATTTAATATTCAAAGCATCGCAACAAGAGAAAATAGACATGCTGATAGACTTGCAGCAATAGGTGCATCTTATGATGTGCTAGGGGATCTTGAGGAAAAGAAGAAGCAACAAATCAAGATGGTAGTAAGGCCTACCATCCCTGACAACAACATCCATTGGCAAGTGTTTGAATCTGATGAACAAATTGTAAGCTTCTTGCAGAATGAAACAAAATTTCCAGACAGAAACTAGTCAAGACTGCAGGATCAGTATGGTGATCAAATCATTAACCTAAGTTCCAATAGATTTCCTAAGGGCCTCATTACCTTAGAGAGTGTTTTCAATCCTGATGACCAAGCAATATGTAGAGTCATGAACTTAGTTGCTGACCAAGATGATCAAACTCCAATCATGATTGCTGATGGGAAATCCTTAAACATGGGGAATGTATGTTCTGAGACTGAGCAGAAAAGTTTTATTCCGCTATGTCAAGAATTTAATGATATATTTTCATGGACATATGATGATTTAAAGGGTTTTTACCCAAGGTTGTTTCAGCATACCATAGATTTAATTGATAATGTCAAACCAGTAAGACAAAAATAGAGGCCAGTGAATCCCAAGATTGAGCCCTTAATGAGAAAAGAGCTATCCAAATTGATTGAGGCCAATATAATTTTCCCCATCAAGCACTCATCATGGGTAGCAAACCTTATCCCTATTAGGAAGAAGAATGGAGAAATTAGATTGTGCATGAACTTTAGGGACCTTAACCAAGCTTCCCTTAAAGATCACCATCCTCTCCCTTCCATGGAGCAGATTTTGTCCAAAGTCAGTGGTTCAAAGAGGTTTTCATTTCTTGATGGATTTTCTGGCTACAATCAAGTACTAGTCAAAGAGTCTAATAGGTACAAGACTATATTTACCACCAAATGGGGTACCTAAACTTATTGTAAAATTCCATTTGGGCTAACCAATGCAGGTTCTAGATTTTAGAAGGCAATGGAGATGGCCTTCAAAAAAATGATTGAAAAGTTTGTATTAGTTTACCTTGATGATATCACAGTGTATTCAAAAAATTTGGAAGATCATTTTGATCATTTAAGATAGGTATTCTTAAGGTGTAGAGAGTTTGGGGTATCCCTTAACCCAAGCAAGTGTGTCTTTGCCACTAATCAAGGAAAATTATTAAGACACATTGTATCTGAGGATGGTTTAAGCATTGATCTAGAAAGAAAAAAAGCAATACTTGCTCTTCCCCTTCCTAAACATAAGAGAGGGCTGCAAAGTTTCCTTGGTAGGATAAATTTAGTGAGAAGATTTATCCCTAATCTTGCTACCACGGTAAAACCCCTTAC
This sequence comes from Cupressus sempervirens, assembly GCA_028749045.1. NCBI lineage: Eukaryota > Viridiplantae > Streptophyta > Pinopsida > Cupressales > Cupressaceae > Cupressus > Cupressus sempervirens. Next base: position 529,695,216 of record CM053790.1, read on the forward strand.
ATCTATGCTCAAGAAAAGTATGGTCTTTGCATGGACCAAGGAAGGGAAAGAAAGTTTTCAAGAGATCAAGGTAGCCATAGCCTCAGCCCCTACTCTCATGAATCCAAACTTTGAAAAGGATTTCATCCTTTATACCCTAGGTGGTGAGTCAAGTATTTCTATTGTCCTGACTCAAAAAAATGGCAAAGATGAAGAGTAGCCCATAGCCTTCTTTAGTGAAAGGCTTAAAAAGTATGAGGACAAATACAGCTATGTAGAGAAGCAAACCCTTGTAGTCATCGGAGCTTTAAATAAATTTAGACACTTCCTATCTCATAATAAAATTCATCTGTTAGTACCCCATGCCAGTGTGAAAGATTTCCTTTTGAGCAAAGATATTAGTGAGAAGAGGGTTGGCTGGATTACTAAAGTAATGGAATATGATGTTGACATCCAGATCACCAAGCTGGTAAGAGGGAAGGGGTTGTGTAAACAAATGATATCATCTCAGGAATCCGATGAGGAAGTTGTTATGATACTAACAGAACAATAGGAGGCAAGGAATGATGATCCAAGAAATTGGATGGATGATATGAAGAATTTCTTATTAGGCAATGGATATCCTTAAGGATTAGATAGAACTAAAAGGAGATAGTATAGATTACAGTCAATTCCTTATTTCATAGTTGATGGTATCCTTTTCAAGAAAGATTTTAATGGAGCCCTATTAAGATGCATTGGCAAGGACCAGGCTGAAAGAATGATCAGAGAACTTCATGATGGCCCTGATGGTGGTCACTTCTTAGCAAGGACAACTACAATGAAGATCATGAAAGCTGGTTACTATTGGCCATCCCTGTTCCATGATTGTCATAAGTATGTGAGGAACTGTGAAAAATGTGCCTTCTTCTCTAGCAAGCAAAGGCTTGCAGCTCTTCCTCTTCATCCCATTCAAGTGGACTAGCCTTTTGCTCAATGGGGATTGGATTTCATAGGCCTTATCAATCCTCCTTCTAGTTCTGGTCACAAATGGATTTTAGCTGCTACAGATTACTTCACCAGATGGACAGAGGCAATTAAATTGAAGGATGCCACAGAATCTTTAGTTGTTGAGTTCCTTGATGGAATTGTGACTAGGTTTGGTGCCCCTTCAACTATTATTTCAGATAATGCAAAATCTTTTGTTGGAGCTCAGATTTGTGCATGGGCAGTTGATCATAATATCTACTTAAGCACATCCTCAAACTACTATCCTTAGGGTAATGGTTTGGCTAAGTCATCAAACAAAAACTTAATTAGGATCATGAAAAGAACTATAGAGGATAACCAGAGGTGTTGGCATCAAAAGTTTAGGACTGCACTATGGGCTGACAGAATAACACCTAAGAGGTCAATAGGAAATTCACCATTTATGTTGGTATATGGTAGGGAAGCAAGGCTTTCAATTTCATTAGAATTCCCATCCCTAGAACTAGCTCATCAGCTAGAGCTAATGAAAGATGATGCCATGACAGTAAGAATGGAAAAGTTGATGGAGTTGGAAGAGAAAAGAAGTCAAGCCATGCAAACCCTAGAAACACATCAGCATTAGGTGAAAAGGAGCTTCGACAAGAAGTCTAGGATCAGAACCTTCAGAGAGGGTGATTTAGTTTTGAAATGGGATGTAGATAGGGAAAAACTAGGAAGATACTCAAAATTTGATGTACTGTGGAGTGGTCCCTATCTGATTATCAGTTGCAAGCAAGCCAATGATTTTCAGCTAAGCAAGCCTGATGGTGAAATTTTGCATATCCCAGTCAATGGGATCTATCTCAAACTATGTTTCTGATAGGGCTTGAGGTTTCATGTACATATGTAGCTTATGTTTTGTTTCCTGTAGTTTCCTTTTTTCCAAGAAGTGCACGAGTACAGGCTGTCTCTCTGTGAGGCAGCCAATTTTTGGAGTTTTGAAGGTTGCAGAGTTGTAGAGATAGAGTTTTTTGAGTGTTTTCTCCCGCAAAGGTAGGGTTAGGGTTTTGCAGTGCACTGATCCAAATATTTTGTAACTCTACAACCCAATGGATACATAAGGACACTGGTCACATGCATTGCTGGCTTGCGTCCCCTCTAAGTCGCCAAAAATGTTACCTAATTTTATCTCACCAAAATTTGAACTTCAAATGCAAGCCCACCCAACGGCTACTTCCCATCTTCTATATTATTTAAATGCTCAGGAAATATGAAAAAACAAATGTTTAAAGCCTTAGGTTATATTTTATTTCCTAAGTGACCGTGCACTTTAATATTTTAGCGGGCCTGCAACTTTCCCTACCGTTGGATCTTGCATAAATCTACGGTCGTCGTTATGTCATTATGAAAAGTTGTGAGGATGTTTCTCATAGCAACATAGTGAATATGGGACCCACCAACCTTCAAAATGCCTGATGTGGTTTCTTCACCCTTAGATTGACCTCAGATCAATCGCTTTCACTATCTCGCTATGGGAAGTTGCTTGAAGGATATGTATAGCAAGATAGCGATTCACCGCTGCGTGTCTTTATGGGGCTAGGTTTGTTCTATAAGCCACAAGGTGGACCCCGAACTAGTGATGTGTCAGGAATGAGTGTACAGATTAATGACACATTGGCAGTTAGTTGATTTCTCATTGGCTAGGGTGATGACGGTACAAAATGTGGGCCAATCCCTTTAGTGTGTCTTACTCATCGTCAAATCTTCAGGGATCAAGGGCTAGCACTTGACCACGATATGAAAGTGCATAATTCTTAAACAATGTGGGCAAGCCCCTTCGTGACACATGTCCTGGCAGGCCCAGCCAAGGTATGAACAAAAAGGTTGGTAGTTAAGGTCGTGGTTTCTTGAGGCAGTCATGATTAGGTTGGGAGATGGCGTAGTTGGTAAAGAAGATATAGTGCAAGAACTATTTGTCTTTCATTAGTGTTTTGTAGAGATCTACAATCTACATGACTGTATCTCTTCTGGCCTGTAAATGATATATAAGTGAATCTTCTCATTCCATATGTCATTCATCTGGGTTTTCTGATCTGGATGTGGTTGTTAGATTAAAGCAAGTATGAATGTGTATATCTTTTGGTGTCATGATGGTTCAATAGTGCATGTATGGGCAGAGATTGGTTGAACACTCTATTTTGGTGCATCACCCCCTTAGATTAGAATAGGTAGATTTTCTTTTCATGCATTCCTTCTCGCTTTTCCTCTCTAAGAGTAGTTAGGTGCACCCTAATAGTAAAGGAAGCTAGCCTTCTCCGGAGACTCAACTTCACAGTTCAAGTCCCACAGCTTGGAGGTTGTTTCCATGTTTCACAAGGTTGTCCTTAGGTAAAAACTTTGGACAAGGGTGAAAACCTCTGTGACAATAGTTATTTGATTGTCTTAGGAGCTCATGATGTGCACTTTAATTTATTTGATGGTTTGATACCTTGGTTGATTCTCATGGTTAGAGGATGGTTTACATCATGATGTCATGGATGTCTTGGAAACATGTTTTAGTGGGATCTTGTGGCAGTGATGATGTGGTGGTGTAGGAATAGCTCCTAGTTTGGTTTGTATCTTCTTGGCTTGGAGATCTTAGTTTAACTTAGTATTGACATTTTGGTTGTCTGTGTAGACCTAGAGGATCTTCATGTAGGAGATGGGTGTTATGATTCCATGGGTGACTCGGTACCATGATTGAGTGAGAGTTGTTGGCATTGATATTTTTATTGACTGTTTCCAAATATTGGAGGATGTCTTAGATATAGTGGCTCTCATGTTTGTATTTTGTACCTTGTTATATTTTGATTCAAGAGATACTTGTACTCATGTATATTTTCCATTTGAGATGACCTGAGGGTTTTATGTTATACCTATATTTCAGTATCATAGATGTTATGCTACTATGTTGTTCAGTTTATCATATCTGCATGATGATGTCATTTTGAGATGACAGTATGTTCTATGATGATAGCTAGTTATTTGGTATTTGGACATGTCTCTGATTATGTTATGCAATGGATTTAATGTTATGGTTGTTTACTTCATTCTTGCTTCATTATGCCATATGTGAATGTGAGTGATGTAAATGGATTATTTCAATAAGATTGAATAAATGGTTAAATTAAATAATTTAATGTATTTATTGCTTCAACTATGTTATTATATGCAATTGCACTTAATCGTGTGTTTTAGTGTGTAGGATTTATATCCCTAGCAGTGGCACATGGAGTTAGTGATTCAGCTGTTCATATTGCCAATGTCATCCCTACACGGTTGATGTATCCTTGTTTAATTGTTTAAATTAAACCTTTCAGTGATTATTAAATCTGAAATCATTTGCATTGTGTGACTAGACCTATGAACATGTTTGTGCATTTAAAGGTTTGCATTTGTCATGAAATATGTTAAGAAATTTTTGTGATTTTGGGTTTTTGGGCTTTATTTTATTTATTTTATTTATTTTATTTTATGGCAGCTTTTCCATAGATGAACTCCTATTACTATGAATAGCCTATTTTCATTTGGGTTGATTCAGGGTTTAACTAGGTTGTCTAGTTATTTACCCTAATTGATTATTCACTCAAAAAGTGAATAAGTATTGAAAAAGGAAATTAAATCCTCACTTCTCACTTTTGGAAATTGAGAATTTGAGAGATTTTTCCAAAATCCTCTTATGGAGGATTAGAATTATGTTTTTTGTGAGAGTTGCGAGCGTAGGATCTTCACGAGGTCAATCTTGTTAGATTTGTCTTGAGGAGACCTTGTTGTTTCATGATTTTTGGCAGCTACTGTGAGTTATTTATTTTATTGTGTTGTTTCCTATTTTACCTCCTTTTTCTATTACGTAGGGCTATCCCATTTTCATGTTTCAACTTAGTTTTTGGTTATGTTTCTAGTAGTTGTTTGTTAGGAGGCTGAGAACAAGTGTTCCCTCCCATTTTTTTTTGTTGATTCTGCCTGGTTGGTCAGGTATGAACATTTTCCCTATTTTTAGGATGAGGTTTTTGTTGAGCTATCAATTTTTATGATGCTTAAAAGTAGGAATCCTTTTGAACTCCTCTCTTGAAAAGCTGATGTGGGATAAACTCCAAGGTTCTAATCAATCTTGCAACCTACTAGAATTTTCTCAGTTGAAGATAAATGTATTTGTTCACAAAGAGGCTTTTGTTAGTTTGAACCAATTTTGGATAAGATGATCAATTTGTGTGTTGTTTCAAAATTAACAACAAAAAGAGATATATTTTTTATATTTGGTATTTTTAAATAAATGAAATCTAACAATGCAACTATATGAATTCCTAATTTAACAAGGGTTGGCAAAGAAAATAACAAAGATAAGGTAACAAGAGATGAATGTAAATAACATGAAAGGGAAATTCCTAACAGACATAAACCATGGTAACAACATGTTTGTGAGTTAAATCATTAAAAAGATCAGGTAGGAGACCAATGAAAATAGGAGTAGTGCTTCCTCGAGTCTACTGATGCAATCATCAATGGGAATTTAGTAAAACCAAAAGATGTTTCACTTCTTATCAAATCGCAAGGCCATAGAAAGTGTGCTCATGCAATACATGAAGCTATGTAGGAACAATAAGTTGATCTCTTCTCCAACTAGGTATGTTAGTGGAATTTTTCAACAAGCGGCAAACACTAGAACTAAAATATTGCACAATCAAATCAACACAACAAAACCATTGGCTCCATTATTATCATGAAAAAAAATTCACAAAAATAACACACTCTAACAAGAATAACTACTCTCAAAATGAGAGCACAAATAGCATATATTATTGCATCAAAATAACAGCCTCGAATACATGTTACATTCCTGAATTTTTAAGAAATCATCTCCTTAACTTGTGTTGAGAGTGAGAGATCTCTTTATGTAAACATATGCTTCTAAACTAATAAAACAAATCTATTTATGTACAAAATGACTCTCTAAATGGTGCTCAGTAGGACTCCACCCTTGTTTATATCAATTAATGGGTGCATGAGCCTTTACATGTCTCAAAACAAAGAAAGAACTAATAGATAATAAGAAGGAAGTTGTAAGAGGATTTGAGAGTCACTAGAAGCTCTAAAAATGGAAGCTTGGCCTTCTCTAGGTTTTTTTGGGAGTCAAAAAACCATCATAATGCATTTTCGGTGCATGAAAAGCTATAAATTTGGAACTGGTAGTTAACTGTTGGCACACCTCTAGAAAAGTGCACCTTGTGCACTTGCACACCTATAAGGAATTAGTGCAAGGTTCTCAATTTACCAAAAAATCAAAGTTCTTTGTTTTGAAAACGGTTTTTGGATTTTTCTTAGACGAGGTTTGGGAGAACTCTTATCTACTTGTTTTGCCCTTTTTTGATGATTTACACCATCTTAATAGCCCAACATTGTCATTGATTTGAACTCCTTCTGCTTCTTCTATCTGAACTCCCAAAGTACATGTGTTGAATCTTGTCATTAATAGTTGCATAAGATGAGAAACATGTTTTGGTTCATGTGTCCAACCTCTATATCTTTGATCTTTAGTGAAAATTCATTAATCTAAACTTACATGTGACTCCTTTGAAGGTGAAGTTTACCACCTTAGGTGAGATCTCTATTGTTGTTGATAACGAAGATGTTATGATGATCTCTACACTTGCACAGTATGCACCATACCTTCATGTTATGCGCACTTGCCCACCTTTGTGTTATGCACATCTTTGTGCATTATGAAGTCTATTCTTTGATTTATTTTTTCTCTTCGACTGCCCAATTATTCCCGATCAAAGATCAGGTGATCCAAATTATCCAACGATCAAATGTTTGAAACTTTTTTCATTTTTGTTTTAACAATTTTTTCTAGGCATTTTAAAGTGGCTTTTTTAGAGGTCTTCAGCTCAAAATTTAAAATTGAAATTTTAATCAATCCCTAAAATTGGGTAGCCATAGGCTCACTATTTTAGGGATTGAAATTATATTTTTAGTTCTTCTTTCCAACAGTGTAAACAGTTTTGAATTCCAAGCTCTAGGTCAAAAGTTATGACCCCAACAAGTTAAGGATGTCTTCTTATGTGCACAAAGAAGCAAACATTAGTTATCTCATGTTGGAGGACCAAAAAGAGAACTCCACAAGACTTAGACTAACAAAAAAATTGGGTCAACACCAATCAAAATAGACAAGACTATGGATTTTCCCCTCCAAAAGCAAGTTTTGCACACTAGCGCACTTAGTGCACCTTGGAAGGTGTGCTAATGTCCTAATTTTCCTTTGAAATAGAAAAGTATACATCTATGCACTAGCACACATCTGCAACTTGACAAGGTGTGTATGGTGCATATGTGTGCAACTATGCACTTGTGCATTGTGGCATTGTGCAAGTGGGGGGGACTAGAGTGGACACCTCTGTAGGTGCGCACCTTGTGGTGCACACCTCTGAGGGTGTTCACATGTGCATGTCCATATCCCCAAAGCAAGGGTGAAGTGTGCATGTATGCACTTGGTGCACCTACGCAAGTGCACATGTGCGCACTTTAAGCACATGAAAGTCTTAAAATTAATCCTTTTATCTATGTCTAACTGCTCGACCCTTCTTAATTAGAGATTGAGGTTTGACCTAGACCTAGGGGAGGGTCCAAAATGATTGAGGCTTTTGACTAGATGCCTCATAGGGAATTTTGAAACCAGAGGATCCCCATTTTGTGACTCAAAATGGGGCGTGCATTGTGAAACCACAATAGGTTTGGGATTTCACATTGTTATGCTAGTCATTTTTTCATATAGTGTCTAAACCTAAATTTTATTAAATTTTTGTGGCTTTTAGACCCTAAAACCAATTGGGTTTTATTTTTAAAGTTTTCTAGTTTTGGGGTTTTTACCTCATTTTGTGTGCTTCCCTATTTTCTTAGGTTTTCTTGGCATGATGTTGGTCGTAGACTTGGATCATCCATTGGGATGCCAATTAGATCATTGTTGCACTTTTATGTTGCATTGGGATGCATGTCACATCTATCCTCCCAAGCTTGTTTTTGATTGGGTGATATTTTTCTTATATTCTCATCCAGCCCTTGTGTTATGATCTTCATGATGGTGGTGTACCAAACATGAGCACGTGCATGCACATTTTTCAGGTGACTTGTGAGGCCCAATCTTTCATGGTACATCTGGGAGTTATGAACATTTGGGATTGTGTTGGGAATATGCATGCCTACGGGCACTCATTGTTGGATGAGCATGGGTATAGTAGGGTAGGGTGGCATATGGAGGAGGCTTCTATCTCGCAGATTGGTGATCATTGTGCCCAAAGGGTTGGCAAAGGAAGTTTTACTCAAGGGATAACTAAATAAAACACTGGGTGGCAATTTTGTGGTTTTCACAGATGCTTCATTAGAAGGTGTGGGTGCAGTGTTGATGGTGGATGGTTGTGTGATTGCATACGAGTCTAGAAAATTTAAGGACCATGAGCTTAACTACCCCACTCATGATTTGGAACTTGTGGTCATGGTGCATGCTCTTGCATGTTGGAGGCATTTCCTTTTGGGACATAGGTTTGAGTTGCATAGAAATCATAGAAGTTTGTAGTATATCTTTACTCAGCCAAACCTAAATGCATGATAGCATTGCTAGATGGATTTCTTGTGTGAATATGACTTTGATGTTCACTACATTAAAGGGAAGAAAAATGTCGTCGCAGATGCCTTGAGTAGGAGGCGACATGAGATATCAGTGTTTTGATTTGGGGTGGATTTGTGAGGCCATATCTTGGAGGCTTTTTCGAGTGACACTTGGTATTAAGAGGTTAGAGAAAAGATTGAGTTTGGACGTACCCTTGAGGGGAGGTTTTTAGGCTATTTCCTTGAGTCTGATAGATTGTTGCAACACTTGGGGCATATCTATGTACCCATGTCGAGTGATCTTTGTACCTTAGTTTTATTAGAAGTGCATTGTGCACCATATTTTGCACATCCCAACATCAAAAAGATGCATGATGACCTTAAATGATTGTACTTTTGGGTAGTGATGAGGCACGGTGTTGTTGATTTTGTTGCTTGATGTCTTGAGTGCTAGAGAGTGAAGGTAGAGCATTAACATCTGGTGGGTCTTTTGCAATCGCATATTAGTCTAGAGTGGAAGTAGAATGTGATATCTATTGATTTCATCATTATCTTGCCTACATCATCATGATATCATGATTGTATTATGGTGGCAGTGGACAAGTTGTCCAAGGTAGCACATTTTTCACCCATGAGAGCATCCTACACAACTTCTATAGCACATGTTTTCTTGGATGATATTGTTCATTTTCATGGGATTCCTCATCGGATTATTTTGGATAGAGATCCAATGTTTACTTCAGCAATGTGGATGTCTCTCCAGCATGCTTTGGGCATGCAACTCAATTTTAGTTTGGTTTATCACACAAAGACTGATGGTTAGACTGAGAGAGTGAACCAAGTTTTGGAAGACATGCTTCTCATGTATGTTATGGACTGGTAGGTGAAGTGGGAGGATTATTTATGCCTTTTTGAGTTTTCATACAATAATGGGTGTCATAGTTCTCTTGGCATGTCACCTTTTTAGGCCTTGTATTGTAGATCGTGTCTTACCCCTTTGTGTTGGGATTGTTTAGAGGATCGAGTACTTTTAGGTCCAAAGATGCTTTAGGATATGGAGCATCAGGTTGTTCATATTAAAGAGCATTTGGCTACTACCCAGCATAGGTAGAAGAAGTATGTTGATGCCCATAGGTTGGATTGTCACTTTTCTATTGGTGATAGGGTGTTTTTGAGAGTGCATATGAGGAAGAGCCTCATCCATTATGGGAAAGGCTTTAAGTTGGAACCACATTTTGTTAGACCATTTGAGATCCTCAAGAGGATTGGTCCTATTGCTTATCCACTAGTGTTGCTACCTAGCCTATCATGCATCTATGATGTTTTTCATGTTTCTATTTTGAGACAGTATATTCCCAATGTGACCCATGTTCTTGATTGGGATGCTTTACAGGTGGAGGACGGGAACCTTTCTTTGGAGCCCATTCATATCCTTCAACATCAGAGGTTGACCTTGAGAGGTCAGGAGATAGAGCAGGTAAGGGTTCAGTGGGACTACAATGATGAGACCTCTACTACTTAGGAAGATGCTACATGATTGAGGGGATTGTACCCCTATCTTTTTGTCGGCTTCCAAAAGTAAGCCTATGCTAGTGGGAGAGGATGTAGTGCCTCTCATGTTTGCAATCTATACCTTGTTATATTTTGATTCGAGAGATACTTGTACTCATGTTATATTTTTCATTTGAGATGACCTGAGGGTCAGATGTTATACCTAGATTTCAATATCATAGATGTTATGCTACTATACTGTTCAATTTATCATATCTGCATAATGATGACATTTTGAGATGACAGTATGTTTTTTGATGATAGATGGTTATCTAATATTTGGGCATGTCTCTGATTATGTTATGTGATGGATTTAATGTTATGGTTATTTACTTCATTCCTGCTTCATTATGCTTTATGCGAGCATGAGTGATGTAAATGAATTATTTCAATATAATTAAATAAATGGTTAAATTAGGTGATTTAATGTATTTATTGCTTTGACTATGTTAGTATATGAAATTGCACTTGATATTGTGTTTTAGTGTGCAGAATTTATATCCCTAGTAGTGGCACATGGAGTTAGTGATTTAGTTGTTCATATTACAAATGTCGTCCTTGCATGGTTGATGTATCCTTGTTTAATTGTTTAAATTAAACCTTTCGGTGATTATTAAATCCGAACTCATTCACATTATGTGACTATACCTATGAGTGTGTTTGTTCATTTAGAGGTTCACATTTGTTGTGAAAGATGTTAAGGATTTTTTATGATTTTGGGTTTTCAGGCTTTATTTTTATTAATTTTAATTTTTGGCAGCTTTGCCATAGATGAATTCTTATTACTAGGAATAACCTATTTTCATTTGGGTCAATTTGGGGTTTAACCAAGTTGTTTGGTTATTTACCCTAATCAATTATTCACTGAAACGGTGAATAAGTATTGAAAGAGGAAATTAATTCCTAACTTCTCACTTTTGGAAATTCATAATTTAAGAGTTTTTTTCCAAAATCCACTTCTAGAGGATTGTGTTTCTATTCATTGTGAGAGCTATGGGACTAGGATCTTTGCAAGGTCAGTCTTGTTGGATCCAGCTCAAGGAGACCTTGCTATGCCATGATTCCTAGTAGCTATTATGAGTTATTTAGTTATTGTGTTGTTTCCTATTTCAGCCCCTTTTGCTGTCAAGTAGAGCTCTCCTATTTTCATGTTTCAACTCAATTTCTAGTTATGTTTCTAGTAGCTATTTGTTAGGAGGTTGAGGACTAGTGTTCCCCTCTATTTTTGTTTGTTAGTTCTGCTCAGTTGGTTAGGTATGAATGTTTTCCTTGTTTTCAGGATGGGGGTTTGGGATTTTACGCCATTATGCTGGTTATTTTTGCATACGGTGTTTGAACCCAAAATTTATTGGATTTTCATGGCTTTTGTGCCCTAAGACCAATTGGGTTTTATTTTTTAAAGTTTTCTAGTTTTGGTATTTTTGCCTCATTTTATGTGTCACCTTGTTTTCTTGAATTTTCTTGGCATGATGTTGGTTGTGGACTTGGATCATTTGTTGGGATGCCAATTAGATCATTATATCACTTTTATGTTTCATTGGGATGCATGTCGCATCTGTCCTCCTGAGCTTGTTTTTAGTTGAGTGATATTTTGCTTGTGTTCTCATCTAGTCCTTGTGTTATGATCTTCATGATGGTGGTGCGCCACACACAAGCACATGCACATGCCTTTTTTTGGTGACTCGTGTGGCCTGATCTTCCATGGTATTTCTAGGAGTTATGATCATTTGGGATTGTGTTGGGAATATGCATGCCTATGGGCACTCATCATTGGATGAGTATGGTAGGGTAGGGTAGCATATGGAGGGGGCTCTATCTCACAGCCTAGTGGTCATTATGCCTAGAGGGTTGGCACAGGAAGTTTTAATCAAGTGATAACTAAATAAAACATTGGGTGGTAATAAAACTTAAGCTAATAAAATGTGTGAGCATCTGATTAAGTTTGAGGACACAATGCGAGAGCCTTCCATTGAGGAGTTGAACTGCACGATCTGATCTTGGGCTTTCTAATGCCAAGTGAATCTCCATGATGCTATCCCCTACATAGTAACCCATTGAGTTTCTGAGCAGGACCTATTGCACTTGCATCATCTCATAATCTTGGTTGTAGTCCTATTATTGTTTGGTGTGAGTGTTAGCCATAGATGTTTTCTTTATGTGAGTGTGGTTGGATCATTATCTCCATCAGTACAGTGGGGGTGGACCTACGGGTTTCACGTAGTTGGGAGGCATAGCTACCTTCACCACTACTAGGGACCAGTGTATAAAGATGGTTTGTTGTTCCAGTGTGACCATTACTTGATGTTTTCACTTAATACTTCGAGCTCCAAAGTATGCTTTCTTATGATTTCTGCTTTCATTGGAATGCTTGGATATCATGTTTAGTTGATGTTGGTTAGTTGACACATTCCCTTATTATGATGTTTAGCATAGGATTTAGATGATGTGTTTTGATTAGTTGGAATTTCTAATGCTTTACTTTTAGCATGATTAGATTTTGTTGGTGTAAATATGTACTTTACTATTTACACTTACTTAAGTTTACGTAGGTTAATGCATTATTTTATTATTTTTATTTATGAGACACTCAGGAGTTTGCACACCTTTTGAGTTGTCATGTTGTCAACATAGGAGTATGCAACTCTATTTGAGCACATGGTGTGTGCAACACTATTTTGCGTGTCCCACCCTTGTAGACTTATCCTCACATCACTGCACTTACTTCCGTGCTTAATGGAGGATAACCCATATCTAGTGGACATGTGCTTAGTTGTATAACACTTCATGGTGCTAACTTCTATGCATTCTAGAAGCTCTCTTGAGGCCTTTATATTCAGGCACTCCTAGTGTACTCTGTGAACCAAGTTATTGAATACATTGTTATTCTGATCATACTCTCTCCATTTTTGGTCTACAGTTGTGCTTGTGTTTGATTTCTTAGTTCTTGGGTGAATTTTACCCTTAGAAAAATTCTTACATGGTATCAGAGCATAGAGACTTTCTCATCACAAGCCGTTCGAGACCTCTCTCTTGCTTCATCACCTTAGCCTGAATTTGGAGTGTTGCAGAAATTGGGAGCATCCAGCATCAGATCTGACCTCTCCATTGCATTCAGAATGTTGGACCAGTGAAAATTGACTATAAGCATGCCTACCTTGGCCCATAGTCAACCGTGAGCCAAATTTTTTTTGCAAATTGAAACTCGGAGGCCTGATTTGCAATATGGGTATGATCTCTCGCAGATTCATTTAATTTAATTTTTGGATCTATCTTATTTCTTTGTTTTTTCCAAAACATTTTTCCCTTAGGGCACACGTCAGAGAAAAAAAATTTGACAAATCGGGTAGTGACACCCCGGATCTGTCATTTGGAGGTTGTTTTTTCACAGGGTTCCTTATTAAATTTTTCGAGCCTATAACTTGGTCGTATCACCTGCGCATGTAATTCCTCTTGCACAGAGTGCACATACCGGCAAGCGAAATTTCATCAGCAGTCTATCACATGCGGCCCAAACCTCTGACATCCAAATGATCGACGGATTCAACAATTTTCAGGTCATTCATGATTTTCGATGGGCAGTAGCTCTTTGTTGAAGCGTCTGCGAAAGTTTTCTTATATTGAGCGCATAAATCGCTCATCTCTTGCATGTGGGATTAATATCCCAACTGCGAACTAGTTTTCGACTGTCGTTGATGCTTTTCGGCCCTGCATTGACATCCCAACGTGACAAATCTTTGGCAGCGGTAACATCATTTTCCTTCGCACCACTGCACATTCACCTAGCGACCTACAACCTTCGGCCATTGCTGCACAATCCGACGAAGGCTAACACTTCTCCGCCCACAGTGAAGTCTATTCTAGCAACAACATCAATCAGTCTGCTTCTTTGACTCCTAGAAAGAAATTTCAAACTCGATGGAAGGCATCAATTTTCATTTTTTGATAGTCAAACACTATTTTTCGACAAGCATCCTTTTTTCGGCGGACAGACAACTCACCTGCGCAGGACCTGCCACCTATCCTTGCCACCTGTCTTTTAACATTGACATGCAGGACTTATCCAAGTCTACCGAAATTACCACGTAAGCCTAGTGGATAGCCAATTTCGCAACGTTATTCCTACATATTTTTTCCACGTGTCATATCCATACAGTACGGACTGTTGACTCATCTCCCACGTCAGCCCCAAGCACGAATTTTTTGCTGACGTCAGTAGAATACTCGGTTAAAATTGATGCCCGTCTAGACATCATTCTTGGTCATTTTAAAACTATACTGATGGTTGTTTGACCGTCAAATTTAGACTCACAGTTTCTCCTCTAGACCCCTTTCCATATTGCTTTTCAGTTTGGTAGCCTGACTTTCCGAGCTCATAACTTGGACATCTGGACTCCGATTCAAGTGCAATTTTTTTGAAATCAGGTAGAATTTCTTAAATTTTTCAGTGGTGGTTTTTTTTCTAGTTTTGGTGCATAGATTTTGCATACATTGAATTTTTTGGCGATTGTACCTACATAATCCTACATTTCGCAACTTCAAAAGCTCCGTATGGGCACATCTGATCAGTTTTCCAGGTTCTATTTTTTTTGAAAGTGCATGTTTTTTCATTTGCTTTCTAGATCTGAAGTTAGATTCTAGGGTTGTGTTGACCAATTTCTCACTTTCAGAATTAGGCCTTCTTTGGCATTGTATAGCTTTCATTCTTTTTCAGAATTGTTGTAAAACTAAGCTACAGTGCTTAAGTGATAGATTTCAGCCTCATAAGGTCATTGTAAAAGAAAAATTAGAAAGTCCACTTTGTTCATTTTGACAAGTGGCCCATTGTAAACACACTACTTATAAAGTGCCAACAAAATCTCTTTTGGGGGGGTCTTTTGATTGAGTGAAAAGAGGGGGGGTGTACTATGTTTCTTCTGTCTCTTTTGTGCTCTTTTCATTTCTGCACCATGGGTTTTAAATGTCCTCCTTTAACTTCACGCAACTATTCTACATGGAAAGATATTGCATGGAGTAGATTAATGGAAAAAGGATATAGTTTGTATGTTGATGGTACAATTACCAAACCTACTGATGCTAAAGAACTCATTGAATGAAAAAGACAAGACCAACAAGCTTTAGGTGTAATTAGGAGTTGTGTACAAGGGGATCTTCTCTTTCACATTAATTTTTTTTCACAATCTAGGGAAGCTTGGGATAAACTTGAACAATTGTATGGTAAAGTGGATGAAGAAAAGGGATTTCAGATTGAGGATGATCTACTTCTCTTGGATCCTAAGAATTATGACACAATTCAGGATTATATCATTAAAGTCAATGAGTATAGGGCACTTCTAAAAGATTGTGGAAACCCCATGAAGGATGAAAGGTTGATACATCACATCCTGAAGAAGCTACCTTCTGAGTATGCCAACTTTGTTTCGAGTTTTAATACTCACAAGTTGACCATGGGATCTACTTACCAGAAGCCTTCCTTTGATGGATTTGTAGACATGTTGATTGTTGAACAATCTCACTTGGTGGAATTTGGACTTCTCAAGTCATCTAAGACCAAAGCCTTAGTGGCTAATGATGATCCCAAATCTAGTCAAGGGGGGAAAAGCAACAACAACAAGAAGCAATGGAAGCAGAAAACATAATCTGAGACACAACATGACTCCTCTCAACAAGGCGATTCTTCTTCAAACAAGAAAGGAAGTAATGAAATGAAGGACAAACTCTTTTGTGCATATTGCAAAAAGCCAAATCATGACAAGCATCATTGCAAGACAAAAAGAATCGATGAGTTAGAAAATCTACTCAATAAGAATAGAATTCAAGTGCCAGGTACTTCCAAGGATTCTACTCCAACCTCTTTGAAGGGTAAAGTTCAAGCACTTATGGCCAACACAAGTTCTTCTTCAGAATGGATACTTGACTCAGGTGCCTCTTACCAGATGGGTTCTTCAAAGCAAGATTTTTCTTCATTGAAGCAGCCACAGGTACCACACATCTTCGTGGGAGATGATGCTAAAATGGAAGTTGAAGGGAAAGGACATGTAGAAATGGAAGATGGGGAATTCAAAGATGTTCTCTATGTACCAAATCTAAGCTCTAATCTCCTCTCTGTTTACCAAATCACTCACCTTGGAGATGGTCATAAAGTTGAGTTCCTTCCTAATTCAGTGATGGTGCGAAATCTCAAAGATGATTCATTGGTAGCAGTTGGGAAAGTAAATGATGATAGGAGGCTTTATTCCTTCTCCAATTTTGTGCCTAAGAGTTCTTCTCAAGCCTTGTTAACTCACTCTAATTCAAACATCAACTTATGGCATGAGCAGTTTGGTCACCTTGACTTTTTCTCTCTTCAGCAACTTTGCTCAAAACATATGGTCAAAGGTCTACCTAATATCAACTTTTCTAAGGAGGAGTGTTCATCTTGTTCAGTGGATATGAATCTCAAGGAGAAGTATGATAAAGGGAAGTCTTCTCGAGCTCTAGTTGTTCTTCAGCTAGTTCACATAGTATTAGCAGGACCGTTTGTAGTGACTTCAGTCAGCCAAGGCCGCTACATACTCGTATTTGTTGATGAATTTTCAAGATTCACTTGGGTCTTTTTCCTTCATCATAAGAATCAAGTAGTTCATAAGCTTCAAGACTTCAAGAATCGTGCTGAACACAAGTCAAGGAAAGCCATCAAAGTATTAAGAGTGGACAATGAGAACAGATATGTTGACAGAAGACTTAAGAACTTTTGCAAAATTGAGGAGATTGATCTTCAGAACTCACCAGCATTCAGTCCGCACAAGACAAATGTTGCAACTATGAGGATTAGGACTCTCAATACCATGGCAAGTTGCATGATTAAGGCCAAGTCTCTTGATCCTACATTAGAATTTGAAGCCATTAGCAGTGCTACTCACATACTTAATAGGTCTCCTCATCTAGCCTTAGATGGCAAGACTTCTTTTGAGGCATGGTGCGGCAAAAAATTGGTTGTGAGTCAGCTTAGATTCTTCGGTTGTCCAGCATGGGCAAACCTATCTTCCAGGAGTTGCAAGGCACCGACACCTAGGCCTTGTACCTTTATCAGTTATGAAGAAAATGTGAAGGCTTACAGACTGATGGATCCAGAGACTCATGAGATTTTTGTGGAGAAGGATGTTCACTTTGAGGAAAGTTCTACCAGCTTATCCTCTACTCCTCTCCACACTTCATACACAGTGGAAACTGATAGTGACACCAACGATAGTGCTTCACCAGGTTTAGACACGTGGGGTTCTATCGACAGTTGCAGTGAGAGGTCACATCAGTCCAGTCCATGTGCTTATATTGCCACAGTGAAAGGTCCATCACAACATGGTACATCTAGTCTTCCAACTGTAGCTTCACTTGACTTGGGAGACAAACTTGAGGACATACATCTCCTCATTGATGATGATTCTTCTACAGTTGTTGCGAGGGCTCACTCTGACCCTCATGTCCATTCTCTACATGATCAATCTACATAGGTTGGTGTGATTGTGGATCCTTATGAACAGAAATTAGTGGAGGTCTCTTTGTCAGTAGAGGAGATAGATGGTTCAGTGGAACAAGTTCAACAGACATCTTTGACAGAACTGCATTCATTCTTTTCAGCACAGTTGGAAGGGGTGAACTTCAGCATCAGTACATGGATACTTGAGCAGGTTTTCGGGCTAGCATACATCTTTAGGATAGTACCTTGGGCATTGTTTCTTCCTAAGGGGAGGAACACCATTATGCATTCTTGGACCAGCTTCTTCCTCGGAGCAGCTTTCACTTGTTGGCATTCTTCTTTTGGGGCGGGGGGGGGGGGCTATTCTGTCTCTCTTCCTTCTTATTCTCTTTTGTATATACTGGATGTATGTCGTAATGGGGGGGTCTTGATTACTCCATCCATCAATGCATCCTTACTTATCTCTCTTTTTGGGGGAGGGTTTTTCCCATGAGGTTTTCCCTCTTTCCTTGCTTTATGGGATATTTGCATTTTCATTGTGTACTTGGGTACCTAATATGGCCTAGTAGCTAGGACCCATTATGCATCTTCATCCTAGTTCGTAAGCTTAAGGGCATTCCCCTAACTTGCACTTAAGGGGGGGTGTTGGTGTAAATACGTACTTTACTATTTACACTTACTTAAGCTTACTTAGGTTAATGCATTAACCTATTATTTTTATTTATGAGACACTTAGGAGTTTACACACCTTTTGAGTTGTCATGTTGACAACAAAGGAGTACGCAACTCTATTTGAGCACATGGTGTCTACAACATTGTTTTGCATGTCCCACCCTTGTAGACTTATCCTCACATCACCGCACTTACTTTTGTGCTTAATGGAGGATAACCCATATCTGGTGGACATGTGCTTGGTTGTATGACACTTCATGGTGCTAACTTCTATGCATTCTAGAAGCTCTCTTGAGGCCTTTATATTCAGGCACTCCTAGTGTACTCTGTGAACCAAGTTATTGAATACATTGTTATTCTGATCATACTCTCTCCATTTTTGATCTACAGTTATGCTTGTGTTTGAGTTCTTAGTTCTTGGGTGAATTTTTCCCTTAGGAAAATTCTTACAGATTTCCTTATTCCTATGGTGTAGTACATTTTAGTAGTAATGTCCTCATAAGACAGCTCTGACGATCTAGTCGATAGTTTGGAATGTTATGCACAAGGGATGGTTAAGACCTTTGAGGTTTCATGATGCTATTATGGTTGGGAGAAATCACACACGATTTTTGTTATTCTCATTCATTACAATGTTGCTTCTATACACTGCGATGTTGCTTTTAGTACATTCTTTTACTGCTATGTTTCAAATGGTTAGATGTAGTTTCCATCTTGTAATTATAGTGTTTGAGTATCTATGCCTTGATTTGTAGATCCAGTACTCCTTGGTGTGGAAGAAATTCATTTCTTAGCTTTTTACCTTAATATTTTTTGGCTTTCTAATTTGTTTCCTCAGGCAAAATTGTACTTTCTCGTGCGAGAGTGTAAAAGTTCATGTGTGTGTTGAGTTTCTGCATGCAATTCTTAGTGCTTCCTCGCGCAAAACTCCACACCAGTTACAGATGTTTTGGTTATTGGACCAAGCATTTCCTCACATTGTTTGGTGCATTTCCTTGTCTGAAAGGTAGATCCTCACATGGTGTGTTATATTTCCTTGCGCAAAATTTTGTCAGTTGTTTTCCTCGTGCAAAAAATAAGGGGCATCTGCACTAGTTTTTGGTAAATGCAATTTGGTTTTTTAAGTACCCTTTGGGTTTTCTTAAGTTTCCATGCTTTGACAAATCTGAGATTCCTTGTTTTGTTGCCATCTTTGGTCTTTGTTTCTCTATTTGAGGGTGTCAGTTTGGTAGTGACATTTGGAGGTTTTTTGGTGGTTGGGATTATGGTTAAGTCTATCGTTGTGATCTTTGTGATCCTCGTATGTTGAGTGTCATGTACATCCATACTTGTTTACAAAAATATATATCTTCGCTTGTATTGAATCCTTGTTCCAAGGATCTCCAAGTGGGACATTACATTGGATCCTATTGTTGCAAAAGCATCTTTGATATTTGCATGGTGCACTTATTGGTGGTGGTTATCTTCATGGTGTGTGGTGATGGTTGCATCTTGAGGATTCATGGGGTTCTTGGTAAAGGCATGCTTTATGCTTTCAGTTGACATGTTCTCCTTGGTATTATGATAGTTCCATTATTATATCACGATTTACTCTTGATACATGTTTATAGTTGTGATATGTTATGGTATGTTCTTATAGAGCATGTTATCTCTTTGGTTGAGATAAATTAGACCATGTTGTCATGTTTATGTTCTTGGGGCCATGATTCAAACTTTGACATTGATCTTGATTTAGCTTATTTCCATTGAGTATATTAAGCATTTGTTGGATATTTCATGATATTGTTATGTTTCATTTTGAGTTGGCATGGATTGATCAGTTACAGGTGTTCATGGATACTTAGAGATGGTGGTGATGTTGTTTTCCCTTGGATTAGAGATGTATTTGTTGGGATGATTGATAATTTCAACAAGAAGTCTGCGAGGAATTCACCTGATATGGACTTCAGAGGAGAATGTTCTTAGATTAGTCTTGGTTGGAGACTTGGATATCTTGATGAACATTCCCATTCCCCACTCTTAGTCTACTCGATAGTTTACTACTTGAGAGGTATAGACAATGTTTCTCTTAGGTGCATTATGTTTATGGTTGTCTTTCATTGATATGATCTTGAACTATAATACATGAGTTAGTTCTAGAATGTTCATTTGAGAGATGGTTTAACAGTGGTTATCTGCTTGTGCATATGTTGTTGTTATGTTGTTTGAGTTGAGGAGATGGTTTATATTGAACATATTCCCTATATTAGGAATGAATTTTCCTTGATTTGGGAATGGTTTATGAGTTTGATCTTCTTGTGAAACTTACATCCATGATTGGTTATATGATATGGTTTGGGTGTTGTTATGGCTTCTTAGTTGGAATTTTTTGGAGGAGATCTTAACTAACACAATTTACATCTAGAGGTGTGTGTGTAGAAGGACATATACAAATTTTGATTTGCATGATTTCTATTTAGTCTTAATTATCTTCCTAGATGTTCGATTTTACTTACATTAGATTTTGGATTGGTCAGATCTTGTGATCACTAATTTGTGTTCATGTATTTATTTTACTTACATTAGATTTTGGATTGGTCAGATCTTGTGATCACTAATTTGTGTTCATGTATTTGTTGTGAGAGATGACATGGTTATTCCTTATCTCTTTCTTCTATTGGTCTTGAAGAGCTTGGAAGAGTGTTGGAGACTTGTTATGATAGTTATTCTTGCAGGTTATTGGTTTATTTGTTGTGGATGTCCTTGATACTACATGGATTTACTTTTGTGAGATGTTGTGAGTGGATTAGTTATAAATTTGACCTTATGTTTTGCAATGGGAGCTTCTTAGTGTATATGTGGTAGGTATTTCTCTTAAGGAATGTGATCTCAGGTTATAGATTGGATATGTTGATGACGTGAGATTCACTTGGTATACCTATGGAGTTATGGATAGTTGGATGGGTCAGGACTTGTTGTGGGTGTTATTTCAGGTATGGGTTTTGATAGCTACAAATATATTTGATTGCTTTTAGATAGGGTGTTTGTGTTTGGCATTTCAATTGGTATAAGATTTTTTGATTCTTATGTGATAGGTTGGGTGAATTTCTCTTTGGATGGCTTCTATGTATGTTAGGTGGTAGTGACATAATATGAGGTGGGATTATTCATATTTGAGATGTTGGATACTTTGATTTTGTTACAAGTACCTCTAGATGGAGCACATGGTGTACTTTTATCCATGGTGGTGAATGTGCTAGGAGATATTTTTGCCTTGTTCATTTATGTGGTTATGACCCTATACAATGTATACCACAAGTGGAGGATTGTTGACATTATATGTGTTACACACATTGCATACTATTGTTTATATTGTATTATTTAATTTTATTATGTAATGTTACACCAAGGAGTACCTAGATGGACATGCAACATGTAGAGATTCCCATGAAATATCCTTGATGAGTTATATTGACACGTTGTGATAATATTTGATGCAAATATTTAATATTGGGGAAAATTTATTAATTGTCAAATATTAAATGTGGGTTAATGGGGGTTTGGTAGCGCATGGTTTATGTATTATCACTTGGTGGTTTTGTGGGAGCTTGCTAGTATAAAAGCAACCATGATGGTAGTTCTTGGTTTGAGAAAGATAAAGACAAGGCAAGAAAGGTTAGCCAAGGTACCATTTGTGGAGGTTGGAAGCATGACATGGGATGTGCAGATTCATGCTTGTTCACATGGATTGCTTGGTTGTGGCTATGACTTTGAAGGCTTCCATGGTTGTATTACAATGGTGTATTTTTCTAAATAATACATTGTGATGGATGCTTTTGGAGGTTGGGTTATTTTCCCTAAATGAGGATTTCTTAGGGTATATCTTGTCTCACATTTTTGTGTGTATGTTGTCTATTCTCTTGCACATGAATTTTGAGTGCTTATTTATTTCGAATCTAATATGGGTTGTGTGGAAATAATGATATTTTTGGTTGCAAGTTTCCTTACAATAATTAGTGTTCGAAGTCATCTAACAAGGATACTCTTGACTGGGTAAATCTCTTAATAGGGAAAGAGGTAAATCACTTTATTAGGTGAAACTTAATAGTCTCTTTATAACTCCTAATGGGGCATGCTTCAAAAGAGTGCACATTTTGTGGGTACTAATTTCCACTATGGTTTTCAACCAAGTTGGTTTTCAATGTGACCAAAATATCTATGTCAAGTGTTGTATTTTTTTTGATGAAGGGTGTTCCCCTTAACAACACAAACACATAACATAAATACAAAAATAGCAATTTGTGAGAATATAAAGTTGGCTTCTTATTATGTCCAAAAGTATAGAATTAAAAATTTCAGAAATAAAACATGTGCAGCCACATGGGAATTTTTCTTTCATTATTATATAAGCTAAAGCCACCACCAACAACCCAAAACTTCCCTAGACAACCCTACAAACCTTCTTTATATAGGTGATTTTGAACTTCTAAAAAAGATTGTAAAAACTTATCCCTAACCCTTGAGGGTGACCAACCCTAAAGTATAATTATTTATCATATTTATTTCATTAGAGTCTACCCCAATAATTTTATTTTTATAATTTCAAGTAGCACAATTTCTAGAGACCATAAATTTTTAACTGTAGCTCTGATTGACTATGATAACCACTTTTTAGAAATGGAACCTCCTAAACTACAACACCCTACTTGTGTAAATGTTGTCAATGAGGTTCAACCTTTCTTAGAGCCTCTAAGGCCTTCAAAATTAAGGTCAAAGATTTTGCACCAAACATTTTCAATAACTTCACCAATACGCTTGGTATTGCAATGAAACTCAACTGGTAGGTTGATATATCTAAAATGAACCTCCATGTGTGAAATCAAAACATTCTAAGCTCAAATAACAAACTTACTAAAATCAATAAGTTTCTAAAATAACAACTTTGCACCAAAATAATCCTTATTGAAAAAGATAAAACAAAAATATTTTTGGGTGATACAAAATTGCCCTTACACCAAAGATGCTCCTACATCAGAAAATGAGGTAATTTGGGAAGTTATTGTGTTATATCTCAAGTTTTTAGAGGGAAACCAATCTTCTCCCTCTTCACCATGATGAGTCTTCTATGGTGTAATGTGTTTCTTTGTAGGATTTTCATTATTGATATTCAATTTTGTTATTTATGCATGTTTATGGTTTATTACTGAAATCCATATTTGAGAAAAAAGTGTTGGAATATTGATTCACCCCTGCCCCCTATTTCTAACACTGCCCTTTCAAGCAGCATTTTATATTACTTTCTTGAAGAAGAATTAAGAAGGTTGTATCATTAACAAACTACATGTTGATCAAATCTTCCTTATTAAGGAGGGTAATTCTTTTCACCAAACAAAGTGACTACTATCCCTCAGCAAGTAGTGAAGTGCATGAGTTGGTAGGACAAACAGTGCAAGAGTCAAGTGACACTCTTGCCTAACAAAATGAATGGATGAAAAAGACTCTCAAAAAATATAATTTAATATAAAAATATTTTTTTTTCTTATTTACATTCTACATATAATTTCCTATCAACTTGTATCTTGAACCTCCTTAAGTACAAGTCATAATTAAAAATATCTATTGACCTTTCCCTTACATATTGAATGTAATTATTATATTTACTAAAATATAATAGAAAATGAGTGAGAGAGTAAATATGTTAGGCATCTCTTAGTTATAACTTTATAGTAAACTATAGTATAATATTTTAATGTTGATGATAAATATTTGGCACTTGTTGACTTGAAATACTTAACTAGTTTTGTATTGTAGTATCAATATATCAATGCTAATTTATTTAAAGAGTCACATCATTTTAACATTGATAATAAACAATTGAACTTAATGAATTTTGTATTATATTATAAAAAAGTTACTACAAATATTCTTATAGAACTACATCACCATAATATTGAGAAAATTAATCATACATATATGAAACTTGATAATCTAAACTCTTAGTCAAATTTGCATTATATTATTAAAGAAGATATTGTCAAAGATTTACATCACCTTAATACTATAAAAAAACTAATATCAAAGTATAGTATTATAAAAAAATATTATCAAATGTATATGAACTCACTTTTATAATGTTCAAATGTTAATATTAAATATGAAATATTTAATCAATTTTATATTTTTACTATAAAGAAGTTATTCTTAATATTTTTAAAAAGTTACATCACTGTAATGTTAATAATAAATATTTAGCATTTATAAAAAATATTTGCAACTTGATGACATTAGAATTTTGTGCAATATTATAAAGAAGCCTCTTTTAATATCTTTTCAAAAAGTCACATCAACATAATGGTGATAATAAAAAATTACAACTTGAAGACTTAATCATTTATTTGATTTTGTATTCTATTTTTAGAAAAGTGACTATCAATATTTTAAAATGTCACATCACCATACCATCAATAATAGATATTTAACGTTGATAATAAATATCCATACTTGATGACTTTTATACACAATCAATTGTGTATTATATTATAAAGTTCTAATTATATAAAATATTTTTAAAAGGTCGCATCACCTAGTATTGATAATAACTTGAAATGCTTAACATTATTGATGTTTTTTAATCTGTAAGACCTCAACTTTTTTAAATATGATAATATTTGAGATGAACAATATTTTAGTATTAAATTTTGTCAAAGCAATAAAATAAACGACATAAATTTAAAAATTGATCAATTATATTATCCCACATTTAAATTAACTTGATCTAAATTCAATCTTAAATTTAGTTCATAGTTGAATGTGTACCAAATGAGCTAGAAACAACTTGACCTAAGCTTGTTATTTATCTTTAGTATGTTAGATACATCTCTATTGATCAAATAAGTCCTATAAAATGTTATTTTATTTTTTCTTGAAATACAATATACCAAATGAACTACAAAAACATATTCACCCACCAAATAAACTAAAAACAATATCATAATTGTAAATACATTTCCACAATCCATCATAGTAATAATTTTGTGCTTCTGGATTTTAATTGTGTGAATCTTTTGAGCCAATGTTTCAGTTCACACTCTGTGAACCATTATCGGGGCAAGAGAGCAGTAAGGAGATAAGAAACACAAAATGATGGCTCATAGAGTGTGACCCGAAATGTTGGTTCAAAAGATTCACATAATCAAAATCCAAAAGCATAGAATTAATAATATCATTTTATTTTATATATGAAATATACACTCATTCCCCATTAAAATAAAAATGTCCAACAAAGGAACTTGCCCAATTGAAAATAATATTGATTTCTAATAAATATGAAATGCGTGTTCTCTTTGCATTATAATGATGGATCAACATGAACTGATATATTACTAAAAACTATCACACAATCAATCCAAAAAAAGTTATATAAATGTTGTCAATGAGTTTCAACCTTTCTTAGAGCTTCTAAGGCCTTCAAAATTGAGGTCAAAGACTTTGCACCAAACATTTTCAATAAATTCACCAATACACTTGGTATTGCAATGAAACTCAACTGGTAGGTTGATATATCTAAAATGAACCTTTGTGTGTGAAATCAAAACATTCTGAGCTCAAATGACCAACTTACTAAATCTAGTAAGTTCCCATAATAACAACTTTGCACCAAAATAATCCTTATTGAAAAAGATAAAACAAAAATATTTTTGGGTGATACAAGACTGCCCCTACACCAAGGATGCTCCTGCATCAGAAAATGGGGTAATTTGAGAAGTTACCATGTTATGTCTCAAGTATTCTTGAAGGGAAACCAACCTTCTCCCTCATCACCATGGTGAATCTTCTATGGTGTTATGTGTTTCTTTGTAGGATTTTCATTATTGCTATTCAATTTTGTCATTTATGCACGTTTATGGTTTATGATTGAAATCCATATTTGAGAAAAAAGTGTTAGAATACAGATTCACCCTGCCCCCTATTTCTAACACTGTCTTTTCAAGCAATATTTTATATTACCTTCTTGAAGAAGAATTAAGAAGGTTGTATCAACAACAAACTACATGTTGATTAGATCTTCCTTATTAAGGAGGGTAATTTCCTTCACCAAACAAAGTGAGTATTATCCCTCAACAAGTAGTGAAGTGCATGAGTTGGTAGGACAAACAGTGCAAGAGTCAAGTGACACTCTTGCCTAACAAAATGAATGAATGGAAAAGACTCAAAAAATATAATTTTATAAAATAAAAAAAAATTTAAATCACATTTAAACTCTACATATATTTTTGTATCAACTTATATCTTGAACCTCCTTAAGTACAAGTTATAATTAAAAATATCTATTGACCTTTCCTTACATATTGAATGCAATTATTATATTTACTAAAATATAATAGAAAATGAGTGAAAGAGTAAATACGTTAGGCACCTCTTAGTTAAGTAGTATAATATTTTAATGTTGATGATAAATATTTGGCACTTGATGACTTGAAATACTTAACCAGTTTTGTATTGTATTATCAAGATATCAATGATAATTTGTTTAAAGAGTCACATCATTTTAACATTGATAATAAACATTTGAACTTAATGAATTTTGTATTGTATTATAAAAAAGTTACTATAAATATTCTTATAGAGTTACATTACCATAATACTAGAAAAATTAATCATAAATATATGAAACTTGATAATCTAAACTCTTAATCAATTTTGTATTATATTATAAAGGAAGACATTGTTAAAGAGTTACACACCTTAAAATTATTTTTTAAAAACTAATAGTAAAGTATAGTATTATAAAAAAATATTATCAAATGTATATGAACTCACTTTTATAATGCTCAAATGTTAATAGTAAATATGCAAAATTTAATACATTTTATATTTTACTATAAAAAAGATATTCTTAATATTTTAAAAAAGTTACATCACTGTAATGTTGATAATAAATATTTATCATTCATAAAAAATATTTGCAACTTGATGACATTAGAAATTCGTGTAATATTATAAAGAAGCCTCTTTTAATATCTTTTCAAAATTTCACATCAACATAATGGTGATAATAAAAAATTACAACTTGAAGACAATCATTTATTTGATTTTGTATTGTATTTTTAAAAAAGAGATTATCAATATTAGTTCTTGTTAGTTCTTGTTATGTAAGTGCTAATATCACATAAACACTAACCAATTAAATCAAACAATTTAAAAGATTACATGAAATCTCAAATGTTTATGTCTTTTCTAATTTTTCATTCTTTTATAAATCATATTTTTCATTCATTCTATTAGTTCATACTATTTTTGGTAGGGGAGAAAATTAATTTTCTTCAACAAAAAATTACAAATATATTCTAACCATTAATGTATGCATTAATTACAACTTTACCTTTTCTACATTTATGACAAGTTGATAAGATTTCTTTTTTTTTTCAATCATTTTATCTTCCACCTCACACAATATGTCTAATCAATATTAATTCTTAACAATATAATTTCAATATGTTATATCTTTGTATTTGAATTTCTAATTTTTTTTAAATTTTGATTTTTTAATAAAATTAGTTAAATTATTACTATTATTTTACTTTTATAAAAATAAATTAAACAATATTATTTTCTAATTAGATTTAATAATAGTATTTGTAATATGTATAATTGATAAGTGTTACAATTTATAAATTACATCATTTATTATTAGTACTATTTTTTATTTAAACAATTTATCATTTAATTTAAATATATTTAAAACTTAAATATATATTTTAATATTAAATTAATAATTAATTATATTTTACATTAAAAAAACATACTAAAGAAAATAACCACAAAAAAGAAATAATTCAATTCTAAAAGATATATAAATTATTATTAAGTTTTTATAAACTATGTACTAAAATTAAATAGTTATATTCTAATTCTTATTTATTACATCATATTTATTCATCATTATCAAATTCATATGTATTACATCTATTTGTTATTTACAAATGTACATATTAAATTATATAGATATTATTTCATGATTAAAAATTACTTAATTTTATAAAAATTTTGGAAATACAAAACATTAAATAGTAAACCTTTTCTAATTGTGTAAAATTAAACAATTAGTTTTACTTATAAAATATTTTTATATTTCAATACATTTCATTTTTCCTTATACAGATGTCAGCTTTAATATAAAAATTAAATTCTTAGTTTCATTAATTAAAATATAATATATTTTAATTTTTTTATTACAACAATGATTTTATTTTGACTATTTGTTTTATTAAGAAAAATAATTATATTTACTTCTCTCTCTCACACACACATACACAACTTATGTTGGTATCACTCTATCTTACTATTTTATCTCTCTTCATCTTCCTCCTCTATATTATCTATCATTTTTTCCTCTGCATATATGTTTATGGTGTTATTGTTCTATACTACTATTTATCTCTATCTAATGATTAAAAATAGTGTGACTTCCATTTGATAATCAAGATGAGAATAATATATAGTCGGGGGAGTTTTTCCAACTACTTATGGTTCTCTAGTAGGATGCTTAACATACTTAAACATATAATGTGATACTCCAAATGCTTCATCACTTCTTCAAGTTTTATAATTCAAATATTGGTATGGATATCTTTCCTCATTGCACATATTTTAAGTTGTCAATGTAAAAGGTGCAAATTTGTCTGAATCATATGTATTGATCGTAGTATGATATTAAGTACTTAGTGTCGTATTGGGGACTTTGGCCTCATATTCTTGGGCTTAAATGCCCAAAGATATAATAATATAACACGAGAACTTAACAACAAAATATGAGCTATCATATCATATCACAAGTGCATTTCTAGGACGAGAATTTAACAACATATGAGCCATCCTATCAAATCACAAGTGCATTTCTAGGCAAAAATCAATGCATTCACAATGTTAATTTAGAACTATTTAACCTTTTTCTTACTCATCTACACCTTTATAACCATTAAGCATTAGGCAGGAACTATGACGCATTGCGTCTCTTGTTTTAAAATGTCACATCACTATACCATCACTAATAGATATTTAACGTTGATAATAAATATCTACACTTGATGACTTTTATACACAATCAATTGTGTATAATATTATAAAGTTCTAATTATACAAAATATTTTTAAAAAGTCGCATCACCTAGTTTGATAATAACTTGAAATACTTAACATTATTGATGTTTTAAATATGTAAGAACTCAACTTTTTAAATATGATAATCTTTGAGATGAACAATATTTTAGTATTAAATTTTGTCAAAGTAATAAAATAAACTACATAAACTTAAAAATTGATCAATTATATTATCCCACATTTAAATTAAGTTGATCTAAATTCAATCTTAAATTTAGTTCATAAGTTGAATGTGTACAAAATGAGCTAGAAACAACTCGACCTAAGCTTGTTATTTATGTTTATTATGGTAGATACATGTCTATCGAGCAAATAAGTCCTAGAGAATGTTATTTTATTTTTCTTGAAATACAATATACCAATTAACTACAAATACATATTCATCAACTAAATAAACTAAAAATAATATCATAATTGTAAATGCATTTCCACAATCCATCATAGTAATAATTTTGTGCTTCCGGATTTTGATTGTGTGAATCTTTTGAGCCAACGTTTCGGTTCACACTCTATAAACCATTATCAGGGCAAGAGAGCAGTATGGAGATAAGAAGCACAAAATGATGGTTCACAGAGTGTGACCCGAAATGTTGGCTCAAAAGACACACAATTAAAATCCAGAAGCACAGAAATAATAATGTCATTTCATTTTATATATGAAATACACACTCATTCCCCAATAAAATGAAAATGTCCAACAAAGGAACTTGCCCAACTGCAAATAATATTGACTTCTAATAAATATAGGAAAGGAAAGGGAAAGGGGACTTTTATAGTCCATGACACCGGCCATAGGTGTATGGGTTAACATATGGTGACAGTGTATGAAATGCATGTTCTCTTGACATTCTAATGATGGATCAGTATGAACCGAGATATTGATACTAAAAACTATCACACAATCAATCCCCCAAAAAAAAGTTATGTAATATAAGGTTGAACTAAAAGTTATCGACTAAAAAAGTAACAACTGTCCACCGTATGTACTTAGTTTAACTCTCATTTCTATTAATTAAATCAAATAAAAAACTTAAATTAGAGTAAATTAAAAACTACAATCACATGGGCGTCCAATATAGTGGAAAGAAGCATTATTTATATACGTGAGACAAACAGAAGAAAAGGCTTATAAAAGACCAATAATTGGAGGCTCAATTTTCCCAATTATTAGAATATCCCATAAGGCGAGAAAAACAAACCTCCCCGAACATGCTTTCGTATGGGGGCAATGACTGTTTATTCGGTCCAGCCTTTTCAGTGCATTACACGTCACATAAAGCGTGCGAGGCAAATTTGAAAACATAAAGAATATCCGGTTCTGGCGAACGGAATATTCGTAACGTCACCCGTAATTTTTTAAAATTAGCGTATCAGATACGCAATCTCCACATTCGACAATGTTAAATTGTAGGATAATGAATTATCCGCGTTCACAAGCAACGGAAATATTGGTATTTGTAGGCGCGCATTTACAAGTTTAGAGATGTCTTGGCTAAATAAATGGCGACAAGGATGCCACGTGGCGGGAGAGCGAGGCATTAAACCCACTACACGAAGTGTACCGTTGTGAGTTAATGCACATGGCTTCTGTCGGTTTTGGATCCAAGGTGTTTTAGATGTGTAGAAACAATGAATGGGTGCTATTTTAGTGGAGCGCCGCTAAAGTTAGAGGGGGTTTTAGTGGGAAAACTGAGAAAAGACACGCTATCTGTGAACGTGTGCGTTCCGTGAGGCGTTTGCAGCTACTTCGCTGGACACGTTTCAGTTGATTACATTGTTATTATAAATATGGGATTCCTGCGCCCTGCCTCGCATTTTTCTGTGCTTTGTGTTTGTCACTGTTTGTTGGTTCTCTGGTAGCGGTTTTTACAGTTTGCTGCGTTGTTGCCGACTTCGTATGAATTGTGACGGTAAAAATCGAGGCTAGGGTTTGGAATTTGGGCGCGCCGGTGAAGAATTTTGTGCAGAATGTCGGGGAAAAGTGCGTGGTTGGAGTCGAATTGCTCGGATGAGGAGATTGTTGAGGAATCTGAGTGTGAGACGCCAAAGCGGCAGCAAATTTCCAACACGCTTTGTCCGTCTCCTCCTAGAAAGAAGAAAGCTGTGCTCAAATCTCGAGATCCTCCTCCTGGCGGCTACTTTAACCCTCCGGAGCTTGAATTGATGTTCGCCAAGGCGAATAGAAGGGCTTCCTGTGTGTAAAAGGTTGCTATTGTGCGATTTTTTGGTTTATTGCTGTAAATATGAGGCTGTGTCTCTTGGCTGTACAGTGACATCTGTTGTATTTTGCATATTGTGCAATTTTGTATTTTAACTTGAAAAGGGTTGGATTTTCGGCAATTTTGGCTTCTTGTTGTAAATATGAGTCTGCGGCTCTTGGCTGTACTGTGACATTTGTTGTATATGCATATTGTGCAGTTGTGTATTTAAATTTCGACAATGTTGGATTTTCGCCGTAATTTAGGGTGAGTGAGGGTTAGCACTGTTAATTTTCTGAGATTTTGACATGATAATAACGCGGTTAGGAATTCAGAAGCCTCTGCTTGAGAAAGAGATGTTGGTTTTTTTTTTAACTGTTTGGGATCTGTGAAAATATTTTAGAGGTTGTTTACGACTTGTTTAATTATAGAGAAAAATTGTGGTGAATTGAAGCGACAAATCGATATTTTTTTACCATTGTATTCTTTGGTTGTCGGTCGGCGCTACTAGCCGACGATTTTGCATTTGCAGGAGAATTCATTAATTATAAACAGCTTTGTTTGTTTTCATAATTTCTAAAAGACACGATATGTACATGTCTCGTTACGCTGAACTGTGATTTGTTCCAGAAGTCTGGTATGGAAGTAGAAATAACTGTGCACAGGCACGAATTTTCTGGGTAGAAATTGGAAATTTGCTCAACATACATGGACCCTACCGGCCAGGGATTTGTTGCAGAGTTCTGGTAGGAAGTAGAAATACCACATGAATTCTCTGGTAAGAAATTGAAAAATTTGTTCATCAGACATGGACTGTACCCCAGACTTCATATTTTGAGTCCAAGCACAGTTCTCTCAAAAGCATTACATTTTCTGATTGGATTTGCGAAATTTGTTCCCTGGACTCGGATGTTTTCTCAGTCCAATTGTCCCATCTACATTCAAGTCCCAGTCCTTAAGCGCGAAGTGAACTTTCCACAGTCCATTCGCTGTCCCCTCAAAAGGCATGAAATATTCTAGTAGGAAATTGAACCATTTGTTTGCTAGACTAGATATTTTCAAAATCCATTTATAGTCTTCTTTACACTGCATCCGCAGTTCTTTACAGTAGGGAAGCAACCCGTTCACGGGCCTAAATTGTTCTGGGAAGGAGTTGAAAAACTTGTTCACCAGAGATGATATTCTTTCAGCCCATTCATACTGTACCCCATACTGAATTTTGAGTAAATTTACAGTGAGCAGTGAACTAAAATAATATATAGTACGAAATCGAGACTTTTTGAATGTTTTTACAATCTGTTCAAAGATTTCTGGTCGGAAACTGAAAATTTTGCTGTCATACAATGTATTGTCGGAGTCCATTAGACTAGTCTTTCAGAGTCCTAGTCGGAATTCACTGCTGCTTTGTAATGGACTTCCACAGATCTTTTCAGTGAGCAATGATTCAGAAAGATTTCTAGTAGGAAATCGAGATGTAGAGATTTTTGTAGACTGTAAATTATAGCTCATTAGAAGGTGAATCACAAACATCAAATTTCGTTCTCAGATATAATATTTCCACAGTAACTACATGATAGGGAAGGAAATTCAGAAATTTGTTAACAGTAAATTAGAAAGACTTCTGGTAGAAGACTCGAACCGACTTGATCTACCAGAAGTTTTCTAATGGTGACGTCATCCGTTTGAACCCCACATAAGTAGAGGCGGAAAGCACTGAGGAAGCTTCTGTGCGCTGTCTCTGATATTTTAAGGGACAGAGGGGCTGTACGTCTGTGAGGTGTCCAAAGAACCTTTTAGAAAGTTTGACTAGGGATTTGGATCATCATTGGCACAACTTTTCTCTATTTTTTTTACAAACGAGGTGAAAGAAGCTGGGCAAAGTGACCATCTCATTATTATCAATGAGATACATGCAAGGTGATGGGAGGTTGCATGTCATTGCTGGAACTTTCCAATTTTCTAATAAAAAACTCAAATAGTTAGGTTAAAAAAGCGTTCGATTTTTGTGCTTATCCGATGATTACATCCTGTCATTCCATTGATGTATATCTTTGCAATACCTAATCGCACTTGCACATTCAGGCTTTGTGTAGTTTGCTACTGGTACAGAATATATTATTCTTTTCATCTGTGTACTGTTTTCTCTTTTAAGATTTCTGCGTACTACTCTAGTTGCAACTTGCCTGCCTTGCCTTCCGAGCGTCAACAGATACAGGGATCGTACGACGAGAAAATAAAATATGATTTCAAAGGAAAAAATAGAAAGTTTTGCCGCGGATTTCTGTGACGGGAAAAATAAGTCGACATTCACGTAACACAGACTATGGACACAATTTCCAAGCTGCTGCCAAGATGTTATTTAGTTTCTTACACAGATATCGTTTGCTTATTTGCATGGACAAGCTACCCCCTACGATCCGATTTTTCATACGGAGAAGTTAATCCTGTCACAAAGGCATTAATAAATATCCTATTTAATTAAAGGATGTATGGAATAGCATTAATAGATACACGAAGAAGCCGACTCCCACTTTCATTTTAATTTCAATTAAAACCTTCAAAAAGCAATTTTTTTGGAGTGAGATTTTTTAAATTAAATTTTAGAATTAAATATTTTAAGTAAATATGGTAAATTAATTAATTAATTTGAAGAGTATATATTTAGTTTTAAGTAAATATAGTAAATTTATTTATTTTTATATTTCAAATAAAAATAAAATGAATATATAGGTACCTTCAAAAAGCAATTTTTTTGGAGTGAGATTTTTTTAATTAAATTTTAGAATTAAATATTTTAAGTAAATATGGTAAATTAATTAATTAATTTGAAGAGAATATATTTAGTTTTAAGTAAATATAGTAAATTTATTTATTTTTATATTTCAAATAAAAATAAAATGAATATATAGGTACTTATTATTTATTTATTGAGATTAATTATTATATTATTATTTTATTTTTATATTTCAAATAAAAATAAAATGAATATATGGGTACTTATTATTTATTTATTGAGATTAATTATTATATTATTATTTTACTTGTAACAGAAGTAAGGAGTGTGAAAAATAATTAAATATAAATTAAATTTTTATATTTAAAGTAAATATTAAACGAATACATATTATTATATTTAATAATGAAGTTGAATTATTATAATTTAAAAATATAAATAAAACAATTAGTTGATTTAGCAGCAAGAGAAAGAAAAAATAAGTTTATTCTTTTAAGTTTTTGTTAACGAATTGGTGGGTAACATAGAGAAATGGTAAATCTCAACATTTGTCGAACCCCTACCATATTATGCCCCGAACCCCTACCATATTATGCCCCAAGCCTTATAATTTGTAGGTATGGATCAATAATCAATAATATTTTGAGGTACCATATTATGCCCCAAGCCTTATAATTTGTAGGTATGGATCAATAATCAATAATATTTTGAGGAAGTTGGGGGCACCCCTTAGAATAATATAATAATAGGCAATAATCTATTCGGGGCCTTACAATAAAATAATAGGCCCTTAGCCCCCTAGCCTAAAATTTTATGGGCCCTACTATTATATGGACCCGATTCCTTTTATGGTCTATCGCCTATCATTTTATGGGATGGGCCTTAAATGAAAAGAATAGAGCCATACCCATCATCACAAAATTCTAGGCCATCTTATTAATTTATCAATTTGGGGGCATAAAATTATAGGCCATAAAATTTTAGGCTAGGGCTAGGGCTCCCTAAAATGATAGGACACCCCATACCCATATGTCGAGGTCCTCCATACCCATAAAATTTTAGGCTAGGGGCTAGCTACGGGGCTAGGGCCCATAAAATTCTAGGGGTAGGGGCCCCCTAGCCGAAAATTTTGAGCTCCTTGGAGAGAAAGATCCTAATGAGGAGGATGCTTGAGGTGGTTTTCCGAAGGATTTTGTGTAGTGGATGAACTGTTCCCATTTCCAAATATCTGAGCTGGAAGAGGAGGTGGATTTTCATAGTTTGAGCTCCCTGAAGAGGATGATCCAAGTGGTTTAGAAGGATTTTGCGCAGTGGATGATATGTATAAAAATTAAATGAGTACACATTATTATATTTTATAATGAAGTTAAATTATTATAATTAAAAATTTATAAATAATAGGAGATTTGGACACTATATTTAGGACTTATTTAAAATGAATATAAAAATTAAATGAGTACATATTATTATTTTAAAATAAATATAAAAAATAAATGAATACATATTATTATATTTAATAATGAAGTTGACTTTATGAAGTATTAAAACAAAAAAATTAATAACAAACATATCTATCTACAAGCTAGATTTTACAAAGTATGAGGGAGAAATCAAAAGAATTGTTAAACCCAATTTGTATATAGATTACAATACATCTAACATAAAAGAGGCACTCAGCAGCATAAGAATGAATAAGAATAAGGAAATAACAAAGGAATCAAAAGTTTAGAAGGAAAAGAAAGCAAGGGATGGTAAGGGTAAGCAGGAAGGATATATGGGCAAGTGTACCAAGTTGTGGTGCCAAAAAGATCACACCTTCTTTTTCTTTTTTCAAAATATCCAATAGCACACACGCACTATAATGTGCGCACACTATGGCTTGGGCTTAGGCTTGTGGAGCCCAAGCCATAGTGCGTGCACACTATAGCACGTACGCATTATGGATTCTCCATAGCGTGTGCATTATAGCATGTACGCCCTCTCCACTCTCTCCCTCCCTTCTTCCCTCTCTCTCTCCCCCCTCTCTCTATGTGTCCCCCTCTCTCTTTCTATGGATCCCATCTAATGTACTCTTTGAACCCGCATCCCCTATTGCCTCCCTCCCTCTCTCATCCCCTACTCTGTGTCCCTTTCTCTCTTTCTATGCATCTCATCCAATGTACTCTTTGAACCCCTATCCCCTACTCTCTCTCTCTCTCTCTCTCTCTCTCGTACTCTTTCCCCCATCCCCTACTCTCTCCCTCCCTCTCTCCTTCCCTCTCTCTCTTCCTCCTTCCCCCCCTCTCTCTCTACCCCCACCTCTCTCTCTCTCTCCCCCATCCCCTACTATGTGTCCCTTTCTCTCTTACTATGCATCCCATCCAATGTACTCTTTGAACCCTCATCCCATTCTCTCTCTCATTTGTCTTCTCTCTCTCATCCCCTACTTTATGTCCCTTTCTCTTTCTATGGATCCCATCCAATGTACTCTTTGAACCCCAATCCCCTTCTCTCTATGTGTGTCCCACACTCACCCACCCCCTACTTTATGTCCCTCTCTCTCTCTCTCTACATCCTATCCCATGTGCTCTTTGAACCCCCATCCCCTACTCCCCCTCTCTCTCTCATCCCCTACTCCCTCTCTCTATCTATCTCTCTCGCACACTCGCCAATCCCCTACTTTATGTCCTTCTCTCTCTTTTTATGCATACTATTCAATGTACTCTTTGAACCCCCATCCCCTAGTCCCTATCAATCCCTCTCTCTCTTATCCCCTTCTCTCTCTCTCATCCCCTACTATCTCTCTCTCTCTCTCCATCTCTCCCACGCTCGCCCATCTCCTACTTTATGTCCCTCTCTCTCTTTCTATGCATCCTATCCCATGTATTCTTTGAACCCCCATCCCCTACTCCCTATCAAACTCTCCTCTCTCTCTCTCTCTCTCTCTCTCTCTCTCTCTCTCTCTCTCTCTCCCTCCCTCCCATCCAATGTACTCTTTGAACCCCCATCCCCCCTCTCTCTCTCTCACTCTCTCTCTCATCCCCTACTTTGTGTCTCTTTATGCATCATATCCCATGTACTCTTTGAACCCGCATCCCCTCTCCCTCTCCCTCTCCCTCCCTCCACCTGCCCCCACCCTCTCTCTCTCTCTCATTCAATGTACTCTTTGAACCCCCATCCCCTACTCTCCCTCTCTCTTTCTCTCCCTATCCCTATCCCACCCTCTCTCATCCCCTACTCTATGTCCCACTCTCTCCATCTATTTATCCTACCCCATGTACTCTTTGAACCCCCATCCCCATCCCCATCCCCCCCTCTCTCCCTCTTTCCCTCCCTCCCTTTCTCCCTCTCTCCCTCCCTATCCATCCCTCTCTCTCTCTCCATTTCTCCATCCCTCCCTCCCTCCCACCCTCTCCCATCCCCTACTCAATGTCCCTCTCTCTCTTTCTATGCATTGCATCCCATGCACTCTTTGAATCTCCATCTCTCTCTTTCTATGAATCCCATCCCATGTACTCTTTGAACCCCCATCCCCTACTCCCTATCAATCTCTCCCTCTCCCTCTCTCTTATCCCCTACTCCCTCTCCCTCCCTCTCCCTCCCTTTATTCCTCCCTACCTCCCACCCGCCCCCACCCCCCCGCTCTCTCTCTCTCTCACACACACACACAAACACATCTCTCTCTCTCTCTCTCTCTCTCTCTCTCTCTCTCTCACACACACACACACACACACACACACACACACACACACACACATCCCCTACTATGTGTCTCTTTCTCTCTTTCTATGCATCCCATCTCATGTACTATTTGAACCCCCATCCCCTACTCTCTCTCTCTCTCTCTCTCTCTCTCTCTCTCTCTCTCTCCCTCCCTACCCGCCCTCTCTCTCCCTCTCCCTCTCCTTTTCCCTCTCTCTCACCCTCCCCCCCTCCCTCTCTTGAGATCTATCTCTATTTATCTCACTCTCCTCCCTTTCTCCCTGTCCATTCTCTACTCTTTATTACTCTCACTCAACCTTAATCCTTCTCTCTCTACATCCTATCTCGTGCTCTTTCTCCATTCCCTTCTCTCTCTCTACCCTTCTCTCTCCATCCTCTCTCACTCTACATCCTATCCCCTACTCTCTTCCCATCCTCTAGTCTCTCTCACTCTCTACCTCGCTCCTTCCCTCTCTCCCTATATATCCTCTCTTTAAAATAAAAGGCTTACAAAGCACATGCACACTATAGCGTATATTTAAGCCATGAATTTTAAAAATATTTAAATAGGGCTTACACACTATAGTGCGTACACACTATTGTGTGCACGTACTAAATAAAGCATTGGATACCACCAAGCATAAGGCCTAGATTTTCCTTGGGATCCAACCTAAAGGTTGGAAGGTTCTAAACTAGTCTAAGACATGTTTTTCTATAAGCATACAAAAAATGCTTAATTTTTCTTTTGTGTTCTCCTCAATGTTTCATTGTGGTTGAGCATCGATAAAATCAGGTTACACGATATTGTAGATCTCTTTATTAGCTATATATAACCACATAATTTAATTTGAATTCATACTATTTCAAGCCTTTCAACTATAATTTCTTTTGAGCATATGTCCCTTTTCTCTCAAAGACCAACATGTACTAATTGGGGTGCATATTTTAGCTTGTTCATCAAATTTTGAAATAAGTTAGTTTTTTAGAAACTAAACTGCATTCTACACATGAAAAAAAAAAAGTTTTGATTCTGGATTAGTTTTCAATCATTTCTAGGGGAGCACATAGATATTTCAAGTTTTTGGGATATGTTCCCTTACAAAATTCATTACAAATAAATACACTTTATAAAATTACCCGAAAACTCTAGAATAAGTTACACGATGTTAGGTAACTTTTGACTAGAGCGATTAAAGAGTTAAAAAAATAATTTTAAAAAAAATTAGGGTGCCACACTTTGTACTATGTTATACTTTTTCTGAAAAAATAGTACCACTTTCTATGGCCCCCTTTTTTGAGGACCTAAAACTAAACCATTTTGGAAAAAAAATAGTAGTTTAGAAACTAGATTCAAAGGACTACTACTTCTGTTTTTGTCATATCTTAAAATTGAGTGTAACTATCTTCAAAATCTTATCAAAGTTTAGAAATTATTGATTTCAAAAGAAAAGAAAAAAACAATGGCCACTTATACCCCCGCCCCATTTGGGCACCACAACTTTGTGCACTTACCCATATAACAGAAAGGGAAGTCATTGGTCAAAATAATCAATCAGTAGAAAGAGTAATAGAAGAGAAAAGTACAGAACAAAGAGATATGGGAAGTAATGGGGAAACATAAAAGAGAATAGTCTTCAAAAGACTCATATCAGATTTACCACTCTAAAGGAATGTAAGGTATGTAAAAGGGAGAATAAAGCTCTGGAGGATACAGAAAGGAGTATTCAAGAATTAAATAGAATGACTCGTGATATTCTATTACTACAAAATGACATTTAAGACCAAATTATGATAGGTGAACAATATCACTTCAAGCATGGGTATAGACTACAACAGGATGAGAAAGAAAGTAAAGAGAAAGACCTAATTGATTCAGAACTAAAGGGGAAGAACTTAAGAGGCATGATCAGAGGAGAATTTCCAAAAGAAATCTAGAATCAGGAAATAAGTAATAAAGAGAATCTAAGCGAAGAAAAAGGTATACTATTTAGACAAGGACCCAACTAGGATTAGACTATTGATCGAAAAATAGTATCAGAACCCAGCAGTCAAGATTGCAGTGGAATAGAAGAGAGAAAAGAACATCAAGAAGGTGGAATCTCAGTCCCATCAGCTGACTCAACTCATTGGAGCAACATAACAATTCAGAAAAAAGCAAAGTAAATGAGCTATAAATTCTTGTAGACACTGATGGATGGGAAAGACGTCTTTGGAGAAGAAACAAACATAGACCTAACTGGATCAAAGGGACATTTGATTCCCTTAGAAGTAGCAACCTTTATAGAAATTCAAGAGTAGGAGAACAAATTGACACATGTAGAGGAAAACACAAAAATAGAGCACATTGGTAATAGTCAGAATTGGGAAGAATTTGGGATATTGAATGATATATTTAACTCACAGGGAAGAGAGAAGGCTAACAAAGAAGAAGAAGAAAAGAATAATGGAGAGGATAATGAATCAGTTGAAGAGATAATTAAAGAATTAATAGATGAGGATGAAGACTGGGAGGAAGATATTAACCTAAATATCAATAAAAACATAATGGATAACTTGAGAATTTCTATAAACCAAGAAGGCTTCAGCACTCTAAAATGTGGCAAACAGAAAATGAAGAGAAGAAGGAAATCACTAAAGGAGCTAAGAGAAGTAGATGGACAAGCTAAGGAGTAGAAAAAGATATTTGAAGTTCTAAAAATAGGGAAGGGGAAGAGCCTTCGCAGTGATCAATGAGGATCATAACATGGAACGCTAGGGATCTGAACACCCCTAGTAAGCAATGGTTGTTAAAGCATATTATAAGCTTATTTGAATTAGATATAATATTGATACAAGAAACCAAGTTAAAAATTAAAGAAGAGGGAGACAAATCAAAGAAAAGACTAGGTAGATGGAAAATAGAAATGAAAGAATCAAATGAAGCTTTCGGAGGAATGAGAATCATATGGAACATGTGGTCAGTAGACATCAAAATTATAGAATCCAATAACAATTGGATGGGGAGAAAAGTAATCATCTATAGACACAACCTCCAATTAGTAGTTATTAATGTATATGGACCTACACAAACAATATATAAGAAGAAAGTATGAGATGAAATCAATATATTCATGAGGCCATACCCTAATGAAAATATGTTTATTGGTGGAGATTTTAATGCCATTTTGAATCACAATGAAAAATTTGGAGGAACCCAAATGACTACTAAGGCAACTATAGACTTCATGAACTAGGCCAGGGACAATAAGTGATTAGAAATTTCAACCAGCAATAGAATTTTTACTTGTAATAATAGAAGGAAAGACTTCAATTATATAGCAAATAAATTGGATAGATTTTTCTTTAAAGGATAAGTAGTAAAGTTGGATTTGATGGTCACAACTAATATTATAGCCTATAGTAGGTTAAGATCATTTTCTGGTTAGAATTGAAATTATAGACCCTAAAAAATCAAATAGGAATCCTTTTAAGTACAAAAAAATGTGGTTCCTAGATAAAAACTTATGGAAAACATAAAACAATGGTGCAAAGAAGATAATTTTAAAGGTTCAAATATGTATTATTTTGTATCAAAATAAAATATGATCAAAGAAAAAATACTAAAATGGAACAAAACACACTTCAACAATATTTTCAAAGAAACATTCAAAACTGAAGAAGAACTCAAAAATTTAATGAAAAAGTTATTAAAAATGACATGGATAATGAGAAATTTAACAAAGAATAAGAACTGTTAGCTGAGCATGAAGAAATTTTAGCAAAAGAAGATTTTTTTCGAGGTAAAAATCAAAGGAAAAATGGCTTGCAGAAGGAGAGAGAAACACTAAATTTTTCATAATAGCACTATCCATAACAGAACTATCAATATAATAACTCAAACCAAAGATATAGATGGAAATGTGGTTGATAATTCATCAAGAATAGCTGAAACTGTTGTTACATATTATGAAAACTTACTTAACAATTATGACTTCTCTAACCAAACTACTCAAGAAAAAGTGTTAAGGGTTATACCCAAAGTGATAACAAAAGTTGATAATACAACACTTAATAAACCTTTTACTAAAGAAGAAATTAAACTAGCCCTCTTTAATCTTTTCCCAGACAAATCTCTGGGGCCAGATGGATTCCAAACATTTTTCTTTAAAAAATGTTGGGATATCTTAGGAGAAGAACTATGGAAGGAAATTGAGGCTACTAAAAATGGAGAATCAATTCTAACTGAAATCAATCGTACATTTTTTGCCCTAATTTCCAAAAAATTAGTAGCAGACTCACCTTTTGATTTTTGACCCATTGCGCTATGTAATATAATCTATAAAATATACTTCAAAGCATTAGCAAACAGAACTAAATTTGTTCTCCAAAGGATAATTTCTAAAGAACAAACTGGATTTGTGCTAGGAAGATCTATTATGGATGGGATATCCATAATTCAGGAAACTACCAATTCAGAAGTCAATAATAAGGAAGCATGCATGTTCATGAACTAGGTATTCAAAAAGCATATGATGTAGTGGACTAGAGATTTTTATGCAAATCTCTAGAAGCTTTCAATTTCTCTCGCCAATGGGTTTATATAATCTTCAATTTCATATCAACACCTAAGATATCTATTTTAATCAATGGTAGCCTAGAAGGATACTTTAATATCTCAAGGGGTATCTAGAAAGGTGACCCCATCTCGCCTTTCCTATTCATTATCATGGCTAAAGCTTTTGGGAGATGAATAAAAAAGGCTCAAGAAGAGGGTAAAATAAGAGGAATCATGGTGGTAGAAAATATTTCCAACATTACTCATCAACAATTTGCCGATGATACTATTCTTCCTAGGGTCAGCACTAGGGAAGGAACTCAAGCCTTTAAACAAATCATTCTAGATTATATTGGAGCCTCCGATCAGAAAGTGAACATGGAGAAGTCGAAATTTTTTTCTTCTAAATACAACAAGAGATATGGAAGAATATATATGTAATCAAATGAGATATAAGAAAGGTAGCTTCCTTTGTAAATATTTAGGGATTCATTTAGAAAAAGGCATAAGGAAGAATAAAGGATGGGACACCATCTTAAATAGAATTGAAAAACAAACAGAGACATGGAAAGGAAAATGGTTAACCAAAGTAGGCAGAGCAACTAAAATTAAATCCATTCTCTCAACTATCCCCACTTATCAACTTTCATGTCTTCCTTTACCTAAGAAGGTGAACAAAAAATTGGAAGGAAAACTCGTAAAGTTCTTTTGGAGTGGAACAAAAGAAAAAAAGAAGCAATCATTAATCAAGTGGGAAAAGATTTGTCGTTCAAAAAATCAAGGGGGATTAGGTATTAAAAACTTCAGCTGTCAAAACAAGGCAATGGGAGCAAAACTAGTATGGAGAATGTATCAAGAAAGGGAAAACAAATGGGCAAAAATTTTGTATAATAGATATTTATATCTGAATGATCCAACTTCTCTATTTAAAGTTGGGAATCTTCCAACACATTCAGGAACCTAGAATTTAATGGTAAGATGTCAGTTAATGATCATCAAGTATTTAACCTAAGATCTGGCTAAAGGAGATGAGGATTTCTTTTGGGAAGATTCCTAGGATGGACAACCTCCACTCATCAATTCAAACATCCATAGAAGAGTAAAAAATGAGCTTATCAATTTATGGGGTTTGAAGGTTTCAGACTACATAACCCTTAAAAAGATAGATGGGGAAGATATATGAATATGAGAGACATTGGAGAATGTAGATATATCTCCTATAGACAAAATAAACTTTGAAAACATTCTCAAAGATCGACAGGTGAATCAAAAAAATGGGGAAGACAAATTTATTGTTGGCAATATGGTCAGATAGATGTCTTGATGGTTGTCATTTATGGCAACATACATTCAACATTTCATTTATGCATTTAGAGTTTGAAAATTGTCTAAGAGCTAGACAGTTTATAGCAGCACAATATACAAACGTTAAGTGTATGGATGACTCGTTGAGAGTTAGCTCATGTGCAGTTAAGGATAGCTTCATGACAATATCATGATGAAGTGTGCCAATGTGTAGATATGTACGAATAGTATGATGCAAGATATAGTTAGAATACCAATGTAGGGACTTAAGAGTATAGAACAAAGCATAGCAAAGAATTGGATTTTATGACCTTAGAAATTATTTTAGTTATGGAATAATTACAAATTTATTATGAGCCAAATCTATGGATATTAATCCATAAGTTATTTTATATTATGTCAAGCGTGTGAACACTTGAAGGATGACTGAGCATAGTTTTGTAAATAAGTGAGGTATAAGTATAGATCTTATCTTGTGAAGATATGTGTGCTATCTATGATAGACGAGAAAGTGTTG
The DNA here is from genome assembly GCA_028749045.1 of Cupressus sempervirens. NCBI lineage: Eukaryota > Viridiplantae > Streptophyta > Pinopsida > Cupressales > Cupressaceae > Cupressus > Cupressus sempervirens. Next base: position 529,739,567 of record CM053790.1, read on the forward strand.
TATGATACAAATTATTGTACAGAGAGCTTGAAAGAATTGCGAGCCTTATGTGATGCAGATTATGATTTATGATTAAAACAAGTGCAAAGTAAAGAAGACATCAAGTATTGTATGTATATCTATTCTTGTGAAGAACTGAATGGTATTATTTCATGTTAGGGAAGTGGGCTCTTCTTGCATACATTATATTTTTTCTACCAACTCCTAATAGGGTTGAAGCAAATCCTAATAGGGTTGAGGCTTCTAAAAAGGCCTAGTCTTCTAATAGGGACTCAAGACACTATATGTATTTCATAGACTCCTAATAGGGTCAATATCCTTAACAAGATCCTATTGTTTAGTGAATCATCTAGTGGGTATCATCCCCACTAGGGTTTTCCCTTGTCCCAACTTTCCCTAGTTAACAAATAATAGTCTTATGAGTTATCTATGTGGATGGTTATATTTGTTGGATTGTCTTGTTGGAAAGAATACTTCTAAGAGGGGGGGGTGAATCAGAAGTACTAGCCTTTTTCACTGTTTCAAATCCTTAATAACATATTTTTGAAATGAGCATGCATGCATATAAAATTTAAGCAATCATAAGAAACAAATATGCATCACCACATAACACTTAAGATTTGGTAGCCCAGAAACCCTCCAAAAATAAGAAGGTAAAACTGGGGTGGGGATGATACCCACAAAATCACTGCAGTAATAATGTTTAACCACTTCTGATGGTCTGCCCTGTTAAAGGCCTGCCCTGTCGAAGGCTTTACACTGTATCAATAGTGACCTGGTTAAAGGATTTCAAACACTTTACATGAAGTGTTACCCTGTTAAAGGATTTAATCACCTATTGAAAGGATTTACAAAATAGCTGCTAAGCTACCCTATCATCATAGGGTTTACTTTCTAATACAATGGCTAAAGAGTATTAAGTATGATAAACTTGATGGCTTACAATCCTTCGATGGCTGAATACAGGCACTTGATCTGCTCTTCTATGATCTTGGTCCTCTTTGAGATCTGATACTCTTTTCTGTGAAATAGTTTTCTTTACACACCTTTTTTCATTTGCCTCTATGTCTAATCTTGATCTGATTTTGTCTTCCTTATAAAGACACTCGAAGACTTAAGGTTAGGTATGGATCTACGATCCATATTTAATCTCTGATATTTTCTTATTCCTTGCACATCGCTTATTTTTTGCATTCCTTCTCCATTTTTCTTATTGGCTGCATGTAGATTGCATAGGAAATATAAATGATTTGATCTTATCACTTAGATCCTTCGAGATTTGTCTTATGTCGGCTATGAAAATGTTTTACATCTGAGTTTCTGAAGTTTCAAACTCATATGTTGATTTTGTGTTACTCGGCACTTACTGCTTCCTGATGCTCGGCACCTTTTGTAACTCGACTTTTGTACATGCTCCTATCTTTCTCGGCATCCTTTAAGATTCGGCACCTGAATGATGCTCGGTACTTGGATCATGCTTGGCACCTATACTCACTCGGCACCTAATCTTCACTCGGCACCTGAAGATTACTCAACACCTGATGTCTTTTCTGACTCGGCTCATGTTGTGGCTCGGCATACATGATGTACTTGGCTCCAATGTAGAATGTAATTAAGTGTGTTGGCACTCAATTGTCAAAAACCATTATGAGGTTAACAATCTCCCCCTTTGACATGAGCGACAAAAACACTTAATTGACCTTATGAGTACATGTACTAAACTTACTCAGTATATATAGAGGTTGAAAAACCTTACTCAAAATTGCAAAATGTATATATATACCTCAAAATTTGTGTAACTCCCCCTGAGTTGATTGTGCCAATATCTATGCTATCTTGTGTTGTGTATTATGCTCCTTCATTAACTCATTATTTCCCCCTGTGTATAATATCTATATCCCCTTCATTATATCTTTTCTCCCCCTTTTTTGACACTTATGTCAAAGGGTCCTAAATAGTAATGCCATGTTTGGCGAAAAATGTCTTGTTTACCTCAAGGAGTATTTGGAGAGCTGCATCCTAGTTATTTAGGGCAATATCCAATGACTTTTGTTGGATTGCAAGCTCTACTGCGAGATCAACAAGTCCTTCATGTTTGGAAATGTTGGGATCCTTCTTCAGGACTGTTTTTGGATACAATTGCTCCTTGTGCAATACTTCTAAGTGAGGAGTTATGGAGGCTTGAATTTGCATCAACTTTTCTTTGATAGTGGCCTCTTCTGCTGATAATGCAGCTAATTCCCTCTAACTGTGTAATGTATGAGAAATTTGCTTTTCACTTTGTGTAGGATCTGAGGGTAGTTGCATGCTAGAGAGTTTTAATTTACTCTCAAGGTTCAAATTTTTTTGATTTATTTCGTGTGTGAACCTGGAAAAATCATACAATTTGTTGTAAAGGGAAAATATCTTCCCTAATACACTTTTTAAATTTTCCAATTTCTTGGCTAGGTCAACTTGTCCCAAAATTATGTTATTAGCTATTTTCTGGTTGACTTTGCCTAAAAACTTCTTTTATGACCATTCCAATAGTTTTGCATTAGTATCATGGTCTTCATTATTTACTTGGTCAACTATATTAGATAATTGTTTAAGTATTGGCCTATTTGCATCTGAAGGTTGAAGACTAAAAGCATCCATGAATATATCTTTTATTTCATTCAATGCTTGCTTGTATTTGTAGTCTTTTCTTGTTACCTCTTGTTTCCTCCTTTTATCCAATGCACTTTGTATTTCATTCATCTTATCCTCATTGAGAGTGCTTGAATCATAATAGGGTATTTTGATTTCTTCATCAAGCTCAGGAATACCATAATGGATGGTCCTGGCTACCCTTGTAGAACTTGAACTTGGAGTACTGACATGTAAAGTTATCTTTTCAGTACTCTGTTCATGACTGGATTTGGTGGGAGTTGCTATTTTTGGTCATTCTACCAAAGTTTGTATTGCAGACTCCTTTTTATTCTAGGTTTCTTCCTTCTCCTCTTCTTCTTGCTTGTCTTCTTCTTGATGTGTTACTGCTGCTGGGGGTGTACTCATTGTCTGAGCTGTTGTCCCTGTGATAACCTTTGTTGTTGCACTCGGCTCCTGATGAGTTTGAGTGCCTAATCTTGGTGGTGACGGAGGTGGTAGAAATGTAAGTCCAGTAGTTTGAGTGATTTGAGGTGGTTGTTGTGATGGCACCTTGACCTCTTTAAGTTTATCTACTAACTTTTGAAGACTATCCACACTAACCAATATGGGATTTGTACATAATTGTGCTTGTAGATTCATTTGGTCAAGGATCTTGGTAAGATCTGCTGCAGTTAGTGGATTGATGTTTTGACAAGTGGTGTCAACAACATCCTTAATCTTTATGATTTCTGTAGGTGTGGTAGGTGAGTGAGGCGAGCTAGGAGGTGAAGGATGTCTGTCTTGCACACTTTGTTGTTAATCAGTTCCTTTTTCTTCATCTTTCCTTTCCTCCTCTCTTTCTTTCTTATTTTCCTCTTCTTCAACCTTTTTCTCTTCTTCAGTTTTCTCTTCTCTCCTCTTCCTTCTTTCTTCCGATTTGGCAACAGCTTCTTCTTTGTATATTTCTTCAAGAACATCTTCAAATGTTTTGTATAAGTTTTTCCATACTCTTGTTCTCTGCACAACTTCTTCAATTTTGTTTTGTATGATGGAGAATGCCCTATATTTGGGTGTAAACCTTTTATTATGCCTTTTGACTTCCTGAGTTACCTATTCTTTTGTCAAATCAGGTAGTAAGTTTGCTAGGGTTGATTCCCTCATTTCTTTCTCCATCATTAGGCAGAAATGCCATCTATCTTCTACAATTTTAGACAATTCCTTTGGTAATTGTCCATCTAGTTCAAGAGGTGTATACTTGAACTGTGCCATAAATGCATAAACTGATTCTTCTATGCTATTTTGTTCCTCTTTACTGAACTTATTGAAATCAAGCTTTTTAATTTCATTTAAGTCTCCACTCCTAATCTTCTTACATAATATATCAATTGAAGATTTAGGAGGACTTACCTTTTCAATTTGATCTTCTTCATCAGTATCAGGTTGGGCCACATATCTTTTCCTTTTCTTTGGCTCTTCTTGTGACTTTGTGTTTTTCTTCTTTGTGGCTTCTTCTTTAGCCTTTTGGGTAGAGGCCCTTGTTGTAGCTCTGGTTGTTGGCTTCTTTGGTGTTTGCATGATAGATTTCTTTGGTGAGGACTGAGAGGCAGGAGAGGTCTTTGTTTTCCTTTTAATGACTTTGCCTCTGATAGGTGCTTCCTTGGTTTTTGTTTCCTCGGCACTCTCATCTTTCTCTTCACCTTGTTTTTGAGTCAGTTCAGGTGGCTCTTGTTCTAGTTCACCTTCTTCTTCTCCTTCACTGATCTCTTCTTCTTCATCTGCTGCACTTGATTCTTCAATACCAAATTTCTTCTTTATCTGCTTTACCAGCTTGTCCTTTTTCTTTACTGCTGACACTGTCTTGAGTTCTGTTACAACTCTTGATTTTATAGTGTCATATGTCCCAAATGCCTTGGCAGATTTATCCATTTCTTCTACAAGTAAAGTTGTGATGGCTACAAAAGCTAAGTCAACATCAAGCTCATATCCTAATGGTCTTATCCATCTTTTTCTAGGAAGGATTGCTTGTATGTAGGTGTAATCAATATCAACAAGAAAACATGTCATTTATATGCTTTTCTACCAGTGAGACTGGTATTCTCATTCTGTTCTTCATTGCATTTTTGAAATCTTCAAAATAGACAGACATTTGATCATCAAAGCTATCTCCCATTTGTGCAATGAAATCATTAATTTGATCAACAATTGTTTTATTTTGACTCTAGTTGACTTTTCCAAATGAAGGGAATTCCTTCATTACATAGAAGAACATGCAAACCAACACTAAACCAAATTTGCACTGTGCTCCCTTGGATTTTCTAATAGCTCCAAGATTTTCATTAATATGTTGCAACAAGAGTTCTGCAAGATCATAAGTGTGGTCTTTCTTTACAATTTTGTATGCCACATCAACTGCTATGCAAGGTACACTATTTAACCTGCTGGATTGGTAGAACTTATGTGATATGATCCTTACAGCAAAATCTAAAAGAGGATTAGTAACAGTATCTATGGTCATTCCTCTGTTGTTCCACTTTGCACCTGTATTTTTCTCAATTATTTCCTTCTTTTTGCTCCTCAATGTTTTTGGCCGATCTAGGGTTGGAAAACTAGTAACCCTATGAACCATTTTCTTAGTAATATTAACTTTCCCTTGTTCTAACCAGAATGATCCATCATGGATTCTGTTGAGTATAATGCGTATCCACTCATTTTTTAATACTATTGGAAAGACTAGGGCTTTGGTTAAACCCTTCTTTTCTATGATAGAAAACTCATCTTTCAGAATACCATTTTCACAGAGTTTTTCATAGGCATTGAAGATTTCCAAATCTCCTATTGCTCCTATTTTACAGTTGTAGCATTTTCGCACATCCTGAACCATAACGACTTTTTTAGGAATGGCGGATAGGGCACCAGTGGGATCATTTTTGTATGCAACCTCTGGTATTGGTCTAAACTCAGGTTGCTTAACTTCGTTGCTGACAAGTTGAATTTCATGACTCATTTTCTCTTGGGTCATTTTTAAGCTTGTCGCCATTTGTATCCGAACTAGGGTTTTAACAATTTTAAAGAAAAACTTTTCAAACTGTAAAACTCAGCACTTGTGAGAAATACCTGAGTAGATACTTTGATCGCTTAGGTGGATGTTGATTTGCTGCAAATCACTGGTTGAAAGCTTGAAAATCGCTCAGATGTGCTCAAAATAATTTCTCTTTCTTTGAATGACTCAGGAATGAATTGAATTTTACTTTTAAACAATAGAAGAAACTTTTGCATTTAATGCATTTTAGTACCTACACCTATCACTCGGCATCCACTCGGCAGCTATGCTTACTCGACATCTACTAACTTTGCTGATAACTCGACATCCAAATTAGTTTCACTCGGCATCCAAAGACAACTCGGCACCATTGTTCCAGTTTAGTCTTAGCATCTTATCTTATGCTTAATTCTTCTTTTCAGTGCTTCTTTGTCTTGGGACTGATGTATGATATAACTTTGTATATCAGTCCCATACATCTCCCTTATGTTTAGTTTGATGAAGTGTGATCACTTGACCCATTAGGTGAAGTGATCCCTTTGCTTGATGTACTGCACTCATGTTTCTTCTTCCAAGTCTTGTTCATTTGTCCTCTTATGTCATCAATCTTTTCTTTTCCTTTGTTGGCATCAGTATTTGGTGCTTTGGACCTTGTTGGACAGTTTTTGCTAGTATGACCAATTTTCAAGCAACTGAAACATGTAGTTTGACTCAACCATCTTTTATAGTTTCCCTTGAAATGTGTTCTTATACAATTTTGGGGTGTATGTCCATATTCCTAGCAATAGTGACAACTGTACCTGGTATTGTAATCCCAATAGTAGTGACTTTCATTCCCTTTTGCTGGTTGATATGATGTCCACATGGGCTTTGATCTGCATTCAAATGCCCTATGTCCATATTTCTTGTAGTTATGACAATGTCCATCAAATCTTTGTGTTCTTGGGATTTTGAATCTACAGTCTTGTGTCATATGTCCTTGCATTTTGCACTTGTGATAGTAACTCTTTCTTTTATGTGTGTTATATTGATTGATTCTTTTACTCCTACAAATATTAGCAGTATGTCCCTTTTTATTACAGAAATGACAAGTGGGTTTAGACTCCTTACCTTTGTCACTTCTTTGCTCAATACTCTTTGATGATTCTCCAACTTTAGTGCTGTTGTATCCAAGTCTTGATGTATCATGGGTTGATCTTGGGAACTTCAGTAATTGTTCAAAGTACTTTATGGCTTCGCTTGACTTGTTGAGATTTTTTGCTATCTCCTTTTCTATGTTTAGTTCATTCTGTAATTGTTCATTTTACATCCTCAGAGTAGAGATCTCAATATCTTTCATATTAAGTTCATGATGAAGGTTCATCATTTGAGCAAGTGTATCCATCTGCATGTTTGAGATCCTTGTTAATTCAGTACTCTTTTCTTTGAGTCTGTTTGCAAGATTTCTTTTGTCATCTTCCATCATGACTTTGTCCTCAACTGTTCTTTTCTTTTGTTCAGTGATTTCACATAACATTATGGCCTATGATTCATGTTCCATCTTGAGAGATCTTATCTCATTTGCTTGATCTTTGTTTTTCTCCATCAGTTTTGCTATTGTTGCATCAAATTCTTTAGTGTCTTCATTGGCAAACACTTGTGTGGTATCAATCTCCTTGTAGTGTATGTCATTTTCATCTATGGCTATCTCCTTTCTTCTTTTTAAAGATTTTCTTAATTCCACTCTAGCTTCCTCTACCTTTTGTAGAGCGAGATGCACATCTATCACCTGGTTTTTAATGATCTTTCCAAGTTTGAAGACTTCCATCTTTAGATCTTTTCCTCCAAGCCGGTAGGCTTCTCTTTGAGAGAAACTAAGCTCTGATACCAATTGTTAGATTGTCTTGTTGGAAAGAATGCTTCTGAGAGGGGGGGTGAATCAGAAGTACTAGCCTTTTTCACTGTTTCAAATCCTTAATAACATATTTTTGAAATGAGCATGCATGCATATAAACTTTAAGCAATCATAAGAAACAAATATGCATCACCACATAACACTTAAGATTTGGTAACCCAGAAACCCTCCAAAATAAGAAGGTAAAACTAGGGTGGGGATGATACCCACAAAATCACTGCAGTAATAATGTTTAACCACTTCTAATGGTCTGCCCTGTTAAAGGCCTACCCTGTCAAAGGCTTTACACTATATCAATAGTGACCTGGTTAAAGGATTTCAAACACTTTACATGAAGTGTTACCCTGTTAAAGGATTTAATCACCTATTGAAAGGATTTACAAAATAGTTACTAAGCTAACCTATCATCATAGGGTTTACTTTCTAATACAATGGCTAAAGAGTATTAGGTATGATAAACTTGATGGCTTACAATACTTCAATTGTTGAATATAGGCACTTGATCTGCTCTTCTGTGATCTTGATCCTCTTTGAGATCTGATACTCTTTTCTATGAAATAGTTTTCTTTACACACCTTTTTTCATTTGCCTCTCTATCTAATCTTGATCTAATTTTGTCTTCCTTATAAAGACACTCGAAGACTTAGGGTTAGGTATGGATCTATGATCCATATTTAATCTCTGATATTTTCTTATTCCTTGCACATCGCTTATTTGTTGCATGCCTTCTCCATTTTTCTTATTGGTTGCATGTAGATTGCATAGGAAATATAAATGATTTGATCTTATCACTTAGATCCTTCGAGATTTATCTTATCTCAGCTATGAAAACATTTTACATCTGAGTTTGTGAAGTTTCAAACTCATATGCTAATACTGTGTTACTCGGCACTTACTGCTTCCTGATGCTTGGCACCTTCTGTAACTCGGCTTCTGTACATGCTCCTATCTTGCTCGGCATCCTTTAAGATTCGGCACCTGAATGATGCTCGGTACTTGGATCATGCTCGACACCTGTACTCACTCAGCCCCTGAAGATTACTCGGCACCTGATGTCTTTTCTGACTTGGCTCATGTTGTGGCTTGGCATACATGATGTACTCGGCTCCAATGTAGAATGTAATTAAGTGTGTTGGCACTCAATTGTCAAAAACCATTATGAGGTTAACAATATTTATTGTTCAACATTGTTGGTTTACTTTCATATGCAAGTTATAAAGTAATTAACAATATTCAGTTGTGAGAAAAAGTTTGTAGAATACTGATTCACCCCCCCTCTCAATATTATCTATTTCTAATAATTGGTATCAAAGCCCAGTTACTTTGAAGAAGCTTAACGACTTAAGTAAGATCCCTGAAGATATAGAATAGTTGAAGAAAAACCTTGAAGAAGCTCTTGAGCAAATTGACCTTCTTACTGAAGAAAGAGGTAACATAAAAGACAGATATGAAGATGCAAAAGTTTTCATTGGCAAGTTAAAAGATAAGATTGATGATTTATAATCTGGTAAGGAATATATTACATAGACTAGTGATAATGATGAAGTAGGAGATCTTCAAAAGGAAAATGAGATCTTGAAACATGAACTGAAAATTGTTGAACTTAACTTGAGTCTTAAGAGAAATGGTAGCAAGAATGAACCAGAACTGAAAACTAAGAATGCAGATCTTAGATCCCAGTTAAGTCAAGTTACTTTTGAACTAGATACTATCAAGATTAAACATGTTGAGTTAGAAAATTACAACATCATTGTGAATGGAGAATTGAGACAATCTAAGAAATAGTTAGAGAAACTTTATTCCAATAGTGAAAAGATAGATCAATAGATATTTCATTAGAGACCTTCTTATGTCAAGACAAGACTTGGATATCTAATTGGAGTGAAATCAGTCAAGAAAGTTGAAATTAGAGGAGAACTAGATCTAGTTATTGAATCCCCTAAGGAATCTGATTTGAGTAAGGTAGAATCAAGTACATCTATTGAAGTATCAAAGGAAGTTGAGTTAATTGATTTATTAGCTGAACCTGATGAACCTAAGAAAAGAGAGCAAGTTGATAAACCTAGGCAAGATTAATCATTCAATGAAGTAAGATGTGAGTTTAGAGGTAGATTCTTCATATGTAATAAAGTTGGACACATGAAAAGAAATTGCATAATTAAGCCTTTTAAACCCATTACTAATTTCTATTTTTATAATTTTCATGGCTATGGTCATAAAGAAGTTTGATGGTAATAATAAAAATAGTAGAATGTCAAGGAATACTAACCTTGTAGGTAATGAAAGAGGAAGATCATGTAAAATATCTAATGATGGAGAGACATCTAATGGAGAGAAGAACCAATTCGTGTGTTACAAGTGTAACAACCCTAGACACATTGCAAGGAATTGCAGAGAACTTGAGAATCAAAGGAGAAATGCATATGTATGTCAATTATGTAATAACTTTAGACACACAACAAGATATTGTAGAATGGACAGAAGGGAAATTAACAAAAATTTGAATAATAGAAGGAACAACAACATAAATGACAGAAGGAATGTTAATGGCAAAGACAATAGTCAAAAGGAAGAAATTAAGGAATGCGTTGATGAATTCAAGGAAGCATTTGTGGTAGCTAAAGATCTAGAAAGCTCTTATACAATTTGGAGGAACAATTCTTTGATGCACTTGATAAGACATTGAAGTCACAAATTGTTGGTGACTCATCCTACCTGAATTAAGTAGTTTCAGTTGTGGAAGGGCATCAATTGATCAAAACAAATGTTAGAGAGAGAGTTGGAAGTTGCACAGTTAACATGCAGTTAAGGAGATAGAGAGAAGGCTATGGTCAAGTGCACAAGTCCTGATATGTTTGTAGTGAGAAGGAATTGAGAAATCAAGCTTACTGGTATACAAAGACAATATTTGAATATGTGGTAGATACAAATTTAATGTGCAGTGTGATTTGAAATGATTTAAGGATTGCAAGAAATATTGTATGTATCATTTGTTCATGCAAAATGTCTTGAGCAAATTGAAGAGCAATTTGACAATGAATTGAAGTGTGAAGTGAAGTCTGAGAAGCAAAAATTTGTAGAAGCCCTAAATCATGTTTTAAGGTATTTTACAAAGCTTGAATCCATTATTTTAGTGTTTATAGTTGAAATGAAAAGCTAGAAAGTGCATGATAGAAGTGATAGACCATGTTATGAATTCAAGAAGCATTTGTTTGTATCAATATTGGATGATCAGATGGGCGCATTTTCACAAGTTCTAAAAAATGTGTTACATGTCAAAGATATAAGAAGCTACATTCACTGTAAGATTGAGAGAATAGGTGATGATGCAATTTGTGAGGATTTGAGAAATATGTGCAACAATGACTTATATCTAAAGTCTAAGTATGCGCACCTAGAGAATTTAAATTTGGTGATGTATATGTTTTACATGGAATTTGATAATCACGACTATACCTAAATTATTTTGAGTAGGGCACATGATGATATGATTTGGATAGGAGATGAGAAGATTGTTATTGACAATGACCTAATTCACAAGGTCACATGATTGAGCAATGAAGGATGTAATCCTGTAAATGAGAAGAATGTCAAGAAAATAGTTGAGATGAACCTAAAGATGAAGTTCAATGAAAGGAACATGAAGGTTGAACCTATTTAGCATAAAATTGTTAACCAAGATATTTAGTACTAGCTAGATTTCTTCATGCGGCTTATGTAATGGTATTTAAAGGAAGAAAGGTTAGCTTATGTGAGATTTTTAGAATGTAATTGTTGCATAACATTACAAGGTTGAAGAAAACTAAGAATGCAATATTCAGATTTGAGTCCTTGTTGACTCATATATTTTTTTATGCTACAAGGTTTCCCGAATTGGTAAATTGGGATAGCAGTGAGTGTGCAATGAAATTGGATACTTAATGCTACAGATCCAAGCCAAAGAATGTCTGGGATGATGATATTGATATAATGATGAAGAGTTTCCAATTAGAGATGAAATTGAAGTATAGAGTACCTCCCTCTATGGTAGAGATGTACAAGGAAGATTTATGCTTCATGATGGAGATAAAAAACACCTGCATAGAAGTAGTGATCCCCAGAGTCAAATTCATTGAGCCTATGGGTAATGAAATGAGTGCAGAGCTCGTAGAAGGTTATGTGAAGGTCATTTTTGAATCTGAGCAGGAAATAGAGTGCCTTAGATGGAGAACCTATGAGGAGAGATCAAGAATAGTTCAGTCTGAATTATATAGAAAAAAAAGAAGGAAAAAGGTTGAAAAGGAGATAGATTCCATTCTTAAGGAATTTGGCATGACAAGACAAGATTTCAATGAGATTAAAGGAACAGTGTTGGAGATGAAAGCCAGTGATCAAATTGAGGTGTTGGCAACAACTCTTATTGTTATGGCAGGACCTTCAGAAGGAGTAACAGTGGTACAACCTTGAGTGCAAGCTCCTATTTCACCTTATGTAGTATTTGTGCAAGTGCAACCAGTGAGTACAAAACATGAACAAATTAGAAGGCATCCAAAGGTGGAAGCACATACTGCACATAGGAAATCAGTGAGATTAGTAAAGGTTAACCAAGAACTTGCACCACAAGCCAAGAAAAGGGTCAAGAAAATTGCCAATAACCTAGGAAAGAGGATGAAAACAATGTAGATAAGTAGTTTAGAAAGTTCTAAAGATGAAGCTGAAGATAAACCTATTGAACAAGATGCTCAGGAAGTAAGGACTGCAACATGAAAGAAAGCTTGGAAACCCAAGGTAGAGAATCTAAATATGCAGATAATAAATGATGATAATTTTGTATACTTGAATAAATATTACAGTATGTATAGTAATATGGATAGAAGGGGTATATGCAAGATCATGGTCAACCAAACTATGGCCTTAAGTGGTAGTGAAAAACAAACAAATCAAGGTTATGTCAACTTGACACATAATTTTAAAGTGGCTCTACACTTTATATCAAAAAGTTGTAAGAGAATAATCTATAGGAAATTTAATATAGTTTCTAAACTACTAGGCCTTATCTAGAGGAAAAATATTTGATTGGTCAAAAGTTTGGATTTCAATGCAGTACTACAAAAATTTCAGGGCGAAAATAAAAAGTAGGTGTATGTTTGACCACCTCAACCAAAATCAAATGATAATATTTTTTAATATAATTATAGATATAAAAATTAGACTCATGCTCAGATGTGACGCATATTTTTGGGTATTTTTATTCCAAATAAATAATTAAATATAAATTTCTGACTATAACTTTTCCAGAATAAAGAAAATCCCATGTCTGACCACATTAACTAATTGAAAATTTTACCAAATTAAATTTTTTATTTATTTTTCCTTATACTAGGTGAAGCATAGAATGTGACGCAACTTTTGGATTTCAAAAATCTTATACCATTTGAAAGTTATAGCTATTTTTCATTCAATATGACAATCAACACTTTACAATCATCTTTCATTAAAAATTAACTAATAAATACTTATTGAACTTAGAATTTGACAGCAATTATATCGATGGAATCTTGAGAGCGCTATAAAAAGGCCCTTTTTGTTTCATTGAATTTCGATGAAAAGAATATTGTCAAATGACTACTTGAAGTCTGAATATTAGTGAAACCCTTCTCAAACACGTTTTTTGAGTTGACCAAACAGGTTTGGTAAATACCAAGCCTAATCGGGTACCCAAAAAGTCCCAATTTTTCAATTTCTAAAACTTTGGAGGGAAACCACCCACATTGGAAATTTTGGAGGGAAACGACCCATACTAGAAGGAAACAAAAATTTGGGAAGTGTGGGCATTATTATTGTTATATATGATTATGATTATTATTATTATATATGATTATGATTATGTTTATTATTATTACATATTATTATGATTATTATTATTATTAACTATTATTATTATATATGATTATTATTATTATTATATATAGTAATATTATATTATTATTATATATAGTAATATCTATGATTATTATGATTATTATTATTAAATATAATATAGTTATATATCATTATTATTGTAACTAAATATAATATAGTAATATATATGATAATTATTATTATTAAATATATACAGTAATGTTATATGATTATATAGTAATATATATGATTTTTATTGTTATATAATCTAATATATATATGTAATTATTATTGTTATACAATTTAGTAATATATTATTATTATATTAAAATATAAAGTATTATATTATTATTATAATAAAATATATAGTATTATATTATTATTAAATATAATATTGTCATGAAATGCATCGAAAGGGGTCATAGGTTAGCCTATGACCCCTTTTGACACATTGGAACCAACCAAATGGGACCCTAGGGGTCCTAGGGCCCCTAGGGATGTATGTTGTCATGAAATGCATTGAGAGGGGTCATAGGTTAACCTATGACCCCTTTTGATGCATTGGAACCAACCAAATGTGTCCTTAGGGGTCTTAAGGCTCCTAAGGACATATGTTGTCATGAAATGCGTCGAGAGGGGGTCCTATGACCCCTTTCGCAGCATTCGAACCAACCAAATGGGTCCCCTAGGGACATATATTTTCATGAAATGCATCGAGAGGGGTCATAGGTTAACCTATGACCCCTTTCGACGCATTGGCACCAACTAAATGGGTCCCTAGGCCTCTAGGGACATATGTTGTCATGAAATGCGTTGAGACCTTTTGACGCATTAGAACCAACCAAATGGGTCCCTAGGGGTTGTAGAGCCACTAGGGAAATATGTTGTCATGAAATGTGTCAACACCCTTTCGACGCATTCGAATGAACCAAATCAGTCCCTAGGGGTCGTAGGGTCCATAGGGACATATGTGGTCATGAAATGCATCAAGAGGGGTCACAGGTTAACCTATGACCCCTTTTGATGCATTTGAACCAACCAAATGGGTCCCTAGGGGTTGTAGGGCCCTTAAGGACATATGTTGTCATGAAATGTGTCGACACGGGTCATAGGTTAACCTATGACACCTTTCAATGCATTGGAACCAACCAAATTGGTCCTTACAGGTCGTAGGGTCCCTAGGGACATATGTTGTCATGAAATGCATCGAGAGGCTCATGGGGTTAACCTATGACCCCTTTCGATGCACTCAAATTGACCAAATGGGTTCTTAGGGGTCGTAGGGCGCCTAGGGACATATGTTACCATGAAATGCATCGAGAGGGGTCATAGGTTAACTTATGACCCCTTTCGATGCATTAGAACCAACCAAATTAGTCCTTAGGGGTCCTAGGGCCCCTAGGGACATATGTTGTCATGAAATGCATCGAGAGGTGTCATAGGTTAACCTTTGACCCCTTTCGATGCATTAGAACCAACCAAATGGGTCCTTAGGGGTCATAGGGCCCTTGGGAACATATGTTGTCATCAAATGCATCAACAGGGGTCATAGGTTAGCCTAAGACCCCTTTCAATGCATTGGAACCAACCAAATCGGTTCCTAGGGGTCATTGGGCCCCTAGGGACATATTTTATCATGAAATGCATTAATAAGGTTCATAAGTTAACCGACGACCCCCTTCGATGCATTCAAACCAACCAAATCGGTCCCAAGGGGTCGTAAGGCCCGTAGGGACATATGTTGTCATGAAATGCATCAAGAGGGGTAATAGGTTAACCTATGACCCCTTTTGATGCATTCAAACCAAACAAATGGGTCCTAGGGGTTGTAGGGCCCCTAGGGACATATGTTATAATGAAATGTGTTGTCAGGGGTCATAGGTTAACCTATGACCCCTTTCGACACATTGGAATTGTTAGATTGTGGTGACTAATCAGGAAAGTACTATACATACTTCATAATTTTTTTGGGGCTTGCGGCATTGCCCCAAAATAAAATAAAATTGGGCCCTATTTTATCATGAATTTGGGCTAACATGTAATTATTAATTATAACCCTAAAGTGGTAAAAATACTTGTATAAAAGAGGTTAGGGTTAGGGACTATTTCATTGTTGTGATGCAAAAATTGTTTCTTGCAGCATTATTGAGCTATACAGGATTAAAGATTCTAATCACATTGTAATCACTAGATCGTAATAATATCAAACTTGCTATTTGGTGGACGTAGCCCAAGAATTGGGTGAACCATGTTAAATCTTGGTGTCTTGTGTTCTTTTTTGTGTGATCTATTATTTTTTGATATTGTTTATATTTGCATGTAACTGTTATTTCTGTTTGTGGTTTAATCCTAATAGGAACCAACCAAATCGATCCCTAGGGTTTGTAGGGCCCCTAGGGACATAGGTTGTCATGAAATGTGTCGAGAGGGGTCATAGGTTAATCTATGACCCCTATTAACACATTCAAACCAACCAAAAGTGTCCCTAGGGGCTCTAAGGCCCCTAGGGACATATGTTGTCATGAATTGCGATGAGAGGGGTCATAGGTCAACCTATGACCCCTCTCAACACATTGAAACCAACCAAATCAGTCCCTAGGGGTACTAAGGCCCCTAGGGACATATGTTGTCATGAAATGCATTGAGAGAGGTCATAGGTTAACCAATGACCCCTTTTGATCCATTAGCACCAACCAAATGGGTCCCTAGGGGTCGTAGGGCCCCTAGGGACATATGTTGTAATGAAATGCATCTAAAGGGGTCATTGGTTAACCTATGACCTCTTTCGATGCATTCAAACCAACCAAATGAGTCCCTAAGGGTCATAGGGCCCCTAGGGACATATGTTCTCATGAAATGCGTTAACAGGGGTCATAGATTAACCTATGACCAATTTCAATGCATTGGAACCAACCAAATAGGTCCTTAGGGCCCCTGGGGACATATGTTGTCATGAAATGCATCGAGAGGGGGTCATAGGTTAACCTATGACCCCTTTCGATGCATTAGAACCAACCAAATCGGTCCCTAGGGATTGTAGGGCTCGTAGGGACATATCTTGTCATGAAATGCATCTTGACGCATTCAAACCAACCAAATGGATCCCTAGGGTTCATAAGGCCCCTAGGGACATATGTTGTCATGAAATGAGTCAAAAAGGGATCATAGGTTAACCTATGACCACTTTCGATGCATTCAAACCAACCAAATGGGTCCCTAGGGGTGCTAGGTCCCCTAGGGACATATGTTGTCATGAAATTTGTCAAGAGAGATCATAGGTTATGTTAAACTATGACCCGTTTCAACGCATTGGAACTAACCAAATTGTTCCCTTGGGGACATAGGGCCCATAGGGACAGATGTTGTCATGAAATGCATCAAGAGGGATCATAGGTTAACCTATGACCCCTTTCGATGCATTGTAACCAACCAAATCAGTCCCTACGGGTTGTAGGGTGCCTAGGAACATATGTTGTTATGAAATATGTCACAAGGGGCTATAGGTTAACTTATGACCCCTTTCGACGCATTTGAACCAACCAAATGCATCCCTAGAGGTCTTAGGGCCCCTAAGGACATATGTTGTCATGAAATGGGTCAAGAGGGGTCATAGGCATAGGCTAACCTATGACCCCTCAACGCATTCGAACCAACCAAATGGGTCTACGAACATATGTTGTCATGAAATGCATTGACAAGGATCATAGGTTAACCTATGACCCCTTTCGACACATTTGAACCAACCAAATGGGTCCCTAGGGGTCATAGGGCCCCTAGGGACATATGTTGTCATGAAATGCATCTAGAGGGGTCATAGGTTAGCCTATTACCCCTTTAGAGGCATTCAAACCAACAAAATGTCTCCCTAGGGGTCCTAGGGCCCCTAGCAACATATGTTTTCATGAAATGCATCAAGAGGGATCATAGCTAAAACTATGACCCCTTTCAATGCATTGAAACCAACCAAATGGGTCCCTAGGGGTCCTAGGGCCCCTAGGGACATATTTTGTCATGAAATGCATTGAGAGTGGTCATAGGTTAACCTATGACCCCTTTTGACACATTGTAACCAACCAAATCAGTCCCTAGGGGTCGTAGGGCCCCTAGGGACATATGTTGTCATGAAATGCATCGAGAGGGATCATAGGTTAACCTATGACCCATTTCAATGCATTTTAACCAACCAAATGGGTCCCTAGGGGTCCTAGGGCCCCTAAGGACATATGTTGTTATGAAATGCATCGAGAGGGGTCATAGGTTAACCTATGATCCCTTTTGACACATTCAAAACAACCAAATAGGTCCTTAGGGGTTATAGGACCCTAGGGACATATGTTGTCATGAAATGTGTCGAGAGGGGTCATAGGTTAACCTATGGCCCTTATTGACGCATTCAAACTAACCAAATGCATCCCTAGGGGTCCTAGGGCCCCTTGGGACATATGTTGTCATGAAATGCATTGAGAGGGGTCATAGGTTAACCTATGACCCCTAAGAACAGATTTGGTTGGTTTGAATGCATCCAAAGGGGTCATAGGTTAACCTATGACACCTTTTGACACATTTGAACCAACCAAATGGGTCCCTAGGGGTCCTAGGGCCCCTAGGGACATATGTTGTCATGAAATGCATTGAGAGGGGTCAAAGGTTAACCTATGACCCCTTTTGACGCATTCAAACCAACCAAATGTGTTCCTAGGGGTCCTAGGGCCCCTAGGGACATATGTTGTCATGAAATGTGTTGCAGGGGTCATAAGTTAACCTATGACCCCTTTCGACTCATTCGAACCAACCAAATGGGTCCCTAGGGGTCGTCGGGACCCTAGGGACATATGTTGTCATAAAATGCATCGAGAGGGGTCATAGTTTAACCTATGACCCCTTTCACTGTATTTGAACTAACCAAATGTGTCCCTAGGAACATATGTTGTCATGAAATGCATCAAGAGGGGTCACGGGTGATCCTATGACCCCTCTCAATGCATTGGAACCAACCAAATGGGTCCCTAGGTATCCTAGGGCCCCTAGGGACATATGTTGTCATGAAATGCATTAAGAGGGGTCATAGGTTAACCTATCATCCCTTTTGTCACATTCGAACCAACCAAATGGGTCCTTAGGGGTTGTAGGGTCCTAGGGACATATGTTGTCATGAAATGCATCAAGAGGGGTCATAGGTTAACCTATGGCCCCTTTCGACACATTTGAAATAACCAAATGCATCCCTAAGGGTCCTAGGGACCCTATGGACATATGTTGTCATGAAATGTGTTGAGAGGGGTCATAGATTAATGTATGACCCCTTTCGATGCATAGGACCCCTAGGGACATATGTTGTCATGAAATGCCTTTTGATGCATTTGAACCAACCAAATGGGTCCCTAGGGGTCATAGGGCCCCTAGGGACATATGTTGTCATGAAATATGTCTAGAGGGGTCATAGGTTAACCTATGACCCCTTTTGACACATTCGAACCAACCAAATTGGTCCCAAGGGGTCGTAGACCCCTAGGGACATATGTTGTCATGGAATGCATCGATATGGGTCATAGGTTAATGTGTGACCTCTTTCGACACATTCGAACCAACCAAATGGGTCCCTAGGGGTTGTAGGGCTTCTAGGGACATATGTTGTCATGAAATGCATTGAAAGGGGTCATAGGTTAACCTATGACCCCTTTCGACTCATTCAAACCAACCAAATGTGTCCTTAGGGGTCCTAGGGCCCCTAGGGACATATGTTGTCATGAAATGTGTCAAGAGGGGTCATAGGTTAGCCTATGACCCCTTTCAATGCAGTCGAACCAACCAAATGGGTCCCTAGGGGTCCTAGGGCCCATAGGGACATATTTTGTTGTGAAATGCATCTAGAGGGGTCATAAGTTAACTTATGACCCCTTTTGACACATTCGAACCAACCCAATGGGTTCTTAGGGGTCGTAAGGCCCCTAGGAACATATGTTGTCTTCAAATGCGTTGGAAACCTATGACCTCTTTCAATGCATTCGAACAAACCAAATGTGTCGTTAGGGGTACTACGACCTCTAGGAACATATGTTGTCATGAAATGCATAAAAATCATAATAATATAATATACTAATCATATATATATATGTGTGTGTGTGTGTGTGTGTGTATTAAGATATTATATTTATAGGTCATAATAATAATAATAATAATAACAATAATAACATATATTACTATATTATATTTAATAATAATAGTAAAAATCATAATAATAATATATATTAATCATATATAATAATCAAATTTGTTCACATTGCCCACAAAATTTATTCGCTTCCCTCCAAAATTTGGGAATTAATTTCAGGTACTCAATCTCATATTGGGTATCTAATTTGATATTGGATACACGATATGAGATTGGGTACCTAAAATACTGGCATGCTTTTCCCAACATATTCCCTATCACTGTAGACCCGACAATCATGTTTTTTGTGGGACATTTTCATGGATTTGGAAAAAACTAACTTTTTGGGTCCCGTACAATCGAAAAAGGTTCTATAATATATGATTAGGTGTCCGATGTTGTTTTCTAAATGGGGAGCAATAGTTGTCGAAAGGCTAAATACAAAAGGAAGGTATCAAATGAAGAAATTGCAACATATAGGGAAAGGGACAAGCTAAATCACCAAAGGAACAAACAAGGTATGTTAAATGTGAGTCAAGTTAACGATGTATCGGTCGAAGGTGAAATCATATAGTCAGATAATGAACATGTGCAGTTAGGGAATGAAAATGTACCAATTGATAATGATAATTTCGGCATTGAAAATTTAGAGAATGAAAATTTGGAGAATGATATGCTACCAGGTCATAATGTAAATTGCATGATTGACCATGTTGAAAATGACAATGCATAGGAATGTTACATATCTCCTAATTATAATCAACATGAAGGTTCTAGAACACCAAAATGGATAATTGAAATTGATGAAATGATTATTACCAATTTGGAAAGAAAAAAATAAAAAATAACCATTTGGTTATGGGCTTCAAGACTATATAAGATATTTTTCAACGACAAGGCTATGGTGGAGCAATGTCAACTTTTTATGCATTGATTAAAGATGCAAAAGATGAGACCTATGCTTTCCAAATTGAAGAATCATGTCAATAAAACATAAGAATCTTTTTAGTGCTCTCAATAGCATTGGGAAAAAAAGAAAGGAGAAGGATAAAAGAGCTACTCAAAGGGTTATTACAACCTCTATGGTAAGTCATCATTTGAGAAAGGGTAGATATATGAGACAAACTTGTATTGGCTTGAACCTAAATCGTACTACTTTGAGAAGAACACTTAGTAGATGAGAGAGAATTGATGATCCTCTTCAAAATGAAACATGGGCTTTTGGTGGGAGACTTCCACGTTTTGATAAGAAGCTATCTAATGATGTGAAGCAAAAAATTACACAATATTGGTACTCTAGCTCAAGAGTATTACCTAGTGCTAAAGACATGTTAAAGTTGAGAATTGGCATCAGATACCGCATGCCACATCCTAAACATTATTTGGAGGTAAGCCAAACTATGTTGTTCAAATAATTTAGAGAGAGTCATCCAAGATTTCATATATCACAAAGGGCTTTTGAATCTTTGGAGCCATTTTATTGTGTGTCACTTAAAATTTGAAATACATGTTGTTGCAAATATCATGTTGAGTTTTCTATGCACCATGAACTATTACACTCCATCCGTTCTACTTTGCATAGTAAAGAAATGTTGGAGAATTGTGGTGCTAGTGGTCTTCCAAAATCATCAAGAGACATGCTAGATCAATTTTTATGTTGTAGAGTTGATGCTTGTTCCTTTTATAGAGATGCTTAAATGAGAAGTGTTCAAAATGTGGTGGCTTATCCAAGTTTGACACATGTTTCCATGAGGGGTGCGAACAAGATCTTGAAAAGAAAATAGTAAAAAAAATGATATATAAAATGGTGAAATACACATTGAAGAGTGGGGGTGAGGGCTCTAGATGTGAATTGGTTGCAAAAAAAATCAGTGTGGCTAGTTTTATTTTAGATTTCAAGACAAATCTTTTCTACAAGTATACAAGACATAGTCATAGGTCTCAGTGGTTGGATAAACAATTTAGAATGTGTAAGGAGACTTTTATGATTGGCACTATTATATCAGTTGTTGACTTTGTTGAGAATTACACATTGCAACCTCAAAATGAGACACAATCTTAGTATTACAACTCCATTTAAATTGCTATTTCGTCCACATAACATATAGACATGCCCATGATAGTGCGAAAGATAATCAGAAGATTATTAGAGAGTACCATTTTTATATGAGTGATGATAGATCTCACTCTCACAAGTTTGTGCAACATTGTTTTGAAAATTATTTTGATTTCTTATAAGTGCATGCAATTGCTATGGATAAACATATCATTTGGTCAGATAATTGTTTAGGTCAATTCAAGAATGCTCGCATGTTTTATTGGTTGTGCAAGATGCACGTAGAGAGGGGGTGCCTCATATTTCAAATTTTTTTGAGTCCAGCCATGGGACAGGGGAACATGATGGAGTAGGGGCACGTGTGAAGAGAGCTCTAGTTAAGGGGAAATTGAAGATTTCAGGAGCAGAACTTCTTGATGCTCGTACCATTGTTGATTGTGTAGTTTAACATTGTCACAAGAGGGGACTCTTGATTCAATAGTATGTAGGTTCTTTTGGTTGGTTGAGGAAGGTTCCATAGGTGACAGATCAAATTGTGCTACAGTGAGAGATTCATCAAAAATGCATTCATTCTAGAGCTCTAATTCTAGTACATGGACCATTTGGACATGATAACTAGCTTGCTTTTGTCTTAGTTGTTTTCAATGTGATTGGGATCACTGTAAGTCGAGCGATTAGGTGGACACATGGGCTCCACATTATCTTACTCCATTGTCAATCATACCCTCTATCAGAAATGATGACATAGAAAGTTCACTTGAGCATAACCATCTATCAGATCTTCTTTAGCCAGGACATGTCTTTGCATTGGTTGCACCACAAGGGAATGATGAGAAATTAAATTATGGGTTAGCATGTTGTGTAAGAGGTAAATAAAAGCTTGCGCAACTAATCAAAAATGATGATGGGTTCACATATCCTACTAGTTCAGTGGTTGTCACTAGAACATGGCTGTAGACATACATGCTTAGAAGAAATGGAATTCCTACATTCGAAGACTATCAGAAGCACAAAAAAATTCTCATATATTTTCATCTTATTATAGAAACAATTGTAAAATTGTTGAAGCATCAAGGAAGACCAAAAGAAAAAGAACTTTTTACTATTACTAATGTTGATCATGAAGGCCTATTGGAGACCCTAAAATAGAGAGAGGACCCTATTGAAACACTCAACTAGGTATATTTACTTCTTATGTTATTTTGTTCATAATGATTTGGTAAACTAGTGATTATCTTGTTTAATACAATAAGTTACTAACATTTTTTATGATATTGGAAAGTAGGTACATTAGGAAGAGTAGCCATGCATGAAGATAAAAAACTAAATAAGGAGCAGAATGAAGAAAAATCATTTCTATTTTTGACACTACGATTTTTGGTAGTTGTGTATTGATGTAATAATGATGAAACACTTGAGATATTGTAAATATAAATTTATTTATTTAATGTAAGAAACAAAGATGATTTTACTTAATGCAATTTATGTGGAGGGACCTAAAAAATGATGATTTTAATATATACTAACACCAAACCTGCATTATGCCCAATGCCAAAAACTTGAGAGAGGTAAAAAATAATATTTTTACTTAATACTAACCCTAGTGACACCCTTTTTTTGGCCATGGAGAGCCTCCATCATCCGCAGCCACCCCATACCGAAGAGTCTCCAAGGTTCTCTAAGTACGTGTCAAGGTCAATCTTTCGAGGGTCTTAAATCAAAGCTCATAGGGGCTATCAATGAAATGTCAAATGCTATATTATAGTCATGGCGAGGTATAAAATAATCTATCACATTTTTGAGAGATCACATTCCGTTTGGATTTGGCATAGCAATCTCGCTTGATGCCAAAACTCGCACTGTGCCTTAGTTCATAGGTGCATCATAGCATAACTTTGAAACCGTTGATCTTGACATCAAATCATCAATGCCATTAGCTATGGATGGGTGGGTGAACCATAGTGACACCCTTGTTCTAGCCATGGAGAGCCAACATCATCTGTGTTTGCCCCGTACCAAAGAGTCTCCAAGGTGCTCTAAGTGCATGTCAAGGTCAATCTTCTGAGGGTCATAATTTGAAGCTCATGAGGGCTATTGATGAAATGTTGAATGCTACATGACGATCATGTCAAGGCCTAAAATAACCTATCTCATTTTTGAGAGATCACATTCCATTTGGATTCGGCATAGCAATCTCGTTGGATGCCAAAACTCGCAATGTGCCTCAGTTCATAGGTGCATCATAACGTAACTTTGAAACCGTTGATCTTAGCATCGAATCATCAGTGCCATTTTCTCCAGATGGGTTGGAGAACCCTAGTGACACCCTTTTTCTGGCTATGAAGAGCCTCCATCATCCACGGTGACCCCGTATCGAAGAGTCTGCAAGGTGCTCTAAGTGCGTGTTGAGGTAAATCTTTCGAGGGTCGTAACTTAGAGCTTGTGAGGGATATTGATGGAACATTGAATGCTACAGGATGGTCATGGCAAGGCCTAAAATAACCTATCTCATTTTCAAGAGATCACGTTCCATTTGGATTCGACACAACAATCTCGCTTGATGCCAAAACTCGCAATGTGCCTCAGTTCATAGGTGCATCACAACTTAACTTTGAAACCGCTGATCTTGGCATCAAATAGTCAATGCCATTAGCTTTGTATGGGGAGGTGAACCCTACTGAAACCCTTGTTTCAGCTACGAAGAGTCTCCATCATCCATGACCACCCTAATGCAAGAGCACCTAGGTAGTCTAATTTGTACCTAGTGTTTCTTTCTTATCATTTTCGATAGTAGTTATGCCAGACACATCACTAGTGGTTTAATAAGACCTATTAGGTCCTTAGGTAAGGTTAACTTAGTTGCTAAGTGGTTTTTTGCTCCTAGGTTGTTGTTATGTCTATAAGTTGCTCAATAGGGGTTAGGTTGACCAAAGTGGTAGAAAAGTTGAACAAGGGTCAAAAACCATCTTGGAATGTCTAAATCAACCTAATAGGAACCCTTACCAAGTTTGGTGAACTTGTCTAGTTAAGAATCTTTTTCTTGCAAAGTATAAAATGAGTGCAAAGAGTTAGTTAGGGGTTTGAGCATGACCATATAAGGTTGGAAACCCCTATATAAGGTGTGAAATGACCTTTATATGACTGTGATTTTAACGTGCTAACAACAAAATTCAGTTGAAATTTGTTTGAGATGTTGATTTTTAATTATTGTAGAGCTATTGGTTGATCCAAACTCATACATATCAATGTCATGATGCCGATGGAAGCCCTGAATCTTTCTTACATTGCCAAAATATCATGTGGAGTTGGTAACTCGAATGTGTTGTAAGGTCTCATAATAGCATTTGTTCTCATTTTTCTTTGTAAAGTTGATGTACTAGGGTGAAGGAGGTGGATTGCATAGATTATTTTAAATTAAATATATATGATAGCATTTCAAATTAAACATTGCATTCAAATTTGATAATAAAGGTTGTTAAAATATTATTCACAAATTATTACATTTGAATTGAATATAACAAACATGATCAAAATGAATGATATTCCATAAACATGAACAATACACATGATCCACGATAAATTGAACAATAGTATGCTAAATTAATATGTATATTATTGTGCACATAAATGAAAAAGATATATATCAAAATACATGTATCTATAGATAAATTACACAAATATATATATATATATATATATCAAAGTTCATGTATCCATAGACAAATTACACAAATATATATCAAAATACATAGATCAATATACAAAATGTGGTTGATCATGCCATCGAAATGTGTATAATATCAATATTTCTATAAACAATGTGGCATATGCAATCTCAAAATGTCTCATGACGCATCCTATGACAACTATACTATCCTAGGTTGTTGGTGGATGATCAAAATGTAGCCTCTTCGCTATACTAAGTGGATCAGATGCCTCCTACATAAACAAAAAGGGAAAACCCAAAGTTAGACTACTAAATTTATATGATTCTTTGTATCTAAAATTAAATTACTCAAATGCATAATGATCTTTTTTTAATGAAGATTTGTAGTATTAAATTGTCATCATAAATACCTCTCTCGTCGACCTCCTACACTAGTTAGGAGTCCTCTCATATGTCCTCGACAATGCTTGAACCTCGTTGATTGTGGCCTGTGTATGTTCAAGTATGTTTGTCAGATAAATATACAACTTAAACTATAACATTATAATTCACAGCATGCTAAATTTATAACATATAATCAATAATTCAAACTACAACTTACCTATGTTGACTCCTCCTCATGATATAATGGTTGCGTCAGCAAAGATACAAAACTCGGTTGTCCAACCTCCTATGTACTAGGTGTTTCCTATGAGATACAAAATACTAGTTGTTAATAACATAGAAATTAGTTTTGAATTTATTTATGAAAATAAGGAAAATAAAAAATAAATGATACTTATACATACAATGGGGCTCTTAGTGTGAAAGGAAATGCCAGAGCTTCTAAAATGTGGAATTTGCATGGACTCATCACCAGTAGCCACACCCTATACAATAAAAAATGTAATTAAATATCATTACCACAAATATTTTACACGAATGCATCGATATTTAATCAAATAGAAAGAACCTAATTACCTTTCCCTTGTCAATGGGTCCTACCTCATCCTCTGCACTCTGTCCCCCACTGACAGGTGATACCTGCAAGAAAAAAGAAAGATTAGAAACCA
The DNA here is from genome assembly GCA_028749045.1 of Cupressus sempervirens. NCBI lineage: Eukaryota > Viridiplantae > Streptophyta > Pinopsida > Cupressales > Cupressaceae > Cupressus > Cupressus sempervirens. The sequence continues at coordinate 529,765,917 of CM053790.1, forward strand.
TATATGCTACAATATCAAATAGAAAAAACAATGAGAACACAACATAATGTACCGTAGATGTCTCAAGGAAAAATTAAATAGTTGAAAGCGTGACATTATCAACTTGTTTGAGCTCCTCCTTAGTCATCAACTAAACATGAATGAAGATCACATACATGTATACGTTAGTATGGGTTAAAAATTAAAATTACTCTATTATAAATATTGACCTTAAATCACATATGTTGTAACAAAAAATGTATACATGTACCAACACAGAAGGAGTCCATGCCTCTACATACCCCTCCTCTCTCGCGTTAGGGTGTGTAGCCTTTGTAAGTGCGTCTAGTGTATCCTTGTCAAATACAAATTGATACTCAGAAAGATCACCTATGGGACCCAGAAAAATATTCTTGCATGTTATGCAAGTATGGGGCACACAACATGTGATGAGCTCGCCAATGATGAACTCACACCAACATCATCAACATAGGGAGGCAACACTGACCTAGTTGAGGATATCAATAGGTTGCTCAATCTATAGATGGCTCTAATAGTCTGAGAGCTAGCCCCTGTAATGATATCAGGATGCTGCACTCAAGGAGTGGGGGAGACATCAGTAGGGGGGACAAAAGTTCTAGCTTTCTTTTGTTAGACAATGGGTCTATCCTGAGGAACTCCTCCTCCTACACCCATGTTGGGCTTCATGCTCCAATAGTTTATCTTGAGGCCCAACACAAATTATCCATAAATTTTCTAAGGAAATAAAATGACACCTCTAAATTGTTGTGTGGAGGGATGTCAAAAACCATCCACCAATGATCCCAAAAGTTCACATGCATAGCCTCATTTGTGTACCATTTAATTGATGATTTGGGCTTTGTGTGTTTGACTTGTTTACTAGTTTTTGGGTATGCAAAAGGCCAACCAAATCATCTTTACTTATATTTAGGGCTGCAACCTCATCATAGTCCAACCCATCATCAAATGTGGCATGCATTTGATCATGCCAGCGAAGAGCAGCATTTTGTTCATTGGTAAGTGTTTCAATATTATCCACTATGGTGTTTAATGTGGATAACATAGGAGCCAATACGGGTATAGTATTATATGTGGTTCACAAAACCCTCAATTTGGAGAGATTTTTAAATCTTTGATTTGAGGAGGGTTTTGAGGGGGTAGGGGATCGTTTGGTCGATGGTTTTGAGGGGGCACTAGATTTTTTGGTGAAGGGTTACGAGGAACATTATGTATCATCATTTTGGTCAGCCATACCAATTAATTTTCAAAACATAATTTGTATTAAAAACAATCTAAATTTTAACAATTTATATTTTAAAAAACCTAATTTTTAACAAATTCAATTAAAAATAACTAATTTATAATAAGATTCATTCAAAACATTTAAGAAAACAAAAAATACTTACTAATATCATATACATGTTCTAAGATTGGATAACAGAATAGAGGGAGCTCTCAAACACACACAAAATGCAATGTGAAAACAACCCTTGATTTTTTTTTAAAAATCAATGTTACATGTATCAAGGATTCGATATGAAATCAGATACTCGATAAGGCTTGGTCCTAACTTTTTAGCTTTGGTACCAAGATGGGTGGAAAAAAGTCAAAGTGGATTTTGAAACACTTTTAGACATTTTCAAACTCTCTTTTTTTGACATCGCCACTTTTTGGCACACCACGATCCTACACATACCCGAAGGCAGTCAGAGAATGTTATCATAAAAAATAATGTATTGAAAAAGAAGAAATATGAGAATATACAAAATAAGATTCCTAAAGACTTATACAATAGATTAATTATTAGGAAGAAGAGAGTTTTCGAAGAGAATCTGAATATGAGGATCACAACAATAAATAAACTATGTGATGTTGGACCCAAAGAGGAATCAGATAGAATTTTGAAGAGTATTGAGCCCTTGTTGAGGAACAAAAGAAGAGCAACTCTTCTGATTGTAGGCAATTATGAGGAATTTAGACAAGAAAAAGAGGAGGCTATAGTAAAATATATGTCCTCGGTACCTAAGGTGAGTGCACAAACAAAGGTTGATAGTCTAGTATATATACAGGCAAATACACCTTCTAATGAAAAGGAAGAAGAAGAGGTGACACAACGAGCACCCTCACCACCTCGCATTGTTATGGGTATTGACTTCATGCAAGTGGATAGTATGCACATAGCTATGGATAATAAGGAGAATCCTTTTGCAACATTTGGCCAATCAATTGTTGGCAATATTATTGCTTATTCTAGCTCAGATAATGAGGAAGAAGTAAAGAAGAAAGAAGTAGAGGTAATTAGGAAGGGAAGGATATAAAGAGAATAATTAGAGAAGGAAATGAAAGAATTGGAAGCAAAGAAGAAAGAAGAAGATGAAAAGAAGAAAAAAGTAGAAGAGGAATAGAAAAAGAGAGAAGAAGAAGATAAGAAAATAGCCGAAGAGTTAGAAAATAAAGAAGCAAAAAGGTTAGCTATAGAGAAGAAGAAGGCTAAGGAAGTAAAGATGAGTGAAAAATTGAAAGTAGTTCCACTCCTTCCAACATCAGTTCTAGTGAAAAAAACAATAGCATCAACAATCAGTCCATTAGTGGCAGTAGTAGTGACATCAAATGGTGAAGATCATAAAGGCTTTATGAGCACATTGAGTAAATTTTTTGAGAAAAACAAAATCAGTAAAGTCTTTAAAGAAGACTCTCACTAAAGTCTTGGACAGAATGCAGATGATAGTTACTACACTGTAGCTATTCTAGACTTGTAGTCAAAGGCCATGGAGTTGGTGAAAACCTTTGATAAGGAATTTACAACCTTAGTTGAAGTAGCTTCAGCGAAAGCTCAGGTAATACATGATGTAGTACTATTCAACACAATATGCACTAATGTGCAAAATGATCTGAAGGCATTTGATGGAAACATCAAGGGACTAAGAAAGAATATTAATAAAGGGAAAAGAATTTTATGGACAATGAGTGCAGTCATACAAGTACCTTATATACTTAGAGAGTTAGATTATGTAGAAGGAAAATTGTATAAATGTACAAGTATATGTAAGGGGGAGCTTATATATGTCTCAATGTAAAGGAGTGGTAAGGACTATAATGATCGATCAAAACATGAATAAACTTGTTATGTTTTGAAGGCAATTTTTTTGTAGTTACTTTTATTTTGTTTTTCTTGTGTATGACATCATTTTGGGACTTACCCAATTTTTCCAAATGTTGCCATAAATGCCAAAGGGGGAGATTGTTGGCAATATGGCCATATAGATATCTTGATGGTTATCATTTATGGAAACATATATTCAGTATTTCATTTATGCCTTTAGATTTAAAAAACTGTCTAAGTGTTAGGCAGTTTGAAACAACACCGTGTACATATGTCAAGTATATGGATGAATCATTGAGAGTTATCTCATGCATAGTTAAGAAAAAATTCATGACAATATTATGATGGTGTGTGCCAGTGCGCAGATATGTACAGATAGTATGATGTGAAATATAGTTAGAATACCAATACGGGTATTTGACAATGCAGAACATAGCATAGCAGAGAATTAGATTGTACAACCTTAAGAATTATTTTGTTTGTGAAATAATTACTAAGTTATGATGAGCTGAGTATGTGGATATTGATCCGTAAGTTATTTTATATTATGTCAAGCATGTGAACACTTGAAGGCCGACTGAGCATAGTTTTGTGAATATGCGAGGTATAAGTAAAGATCTTATCTTGCAAAGATAAGTGTGCTATATATGATAGACAAGCAAGTGTTATATGATGAGATTAATTGTACCAAGAGATTGAAAGAATTGCAATCCTTATGTGATGTGAATTCTGATGTATAAGAAAAACAAGTGTGAAGTAAAGTAGACAACAAGTATTGTATGTATATCTATTCTTGTCAAGAATTGAAATCGTATTATTGCATGTTAGGGCACGGGCTCTTCTTACATACATTGCATTTGTTCTACCAACTCCTAATAGGGTTGAAGCAACTCTTAACAGGGTTGAGACTTCTAACAAGGCCTAGTCTCTTAATAGGGACTAGGGACACTATATGTATTTCATAGACTCCTAACAAGGTTAATATCCTTAATAGGATCCTATTGTTTAGTGAATCATCTAGTGGGTATCATCCCTACTAGGGTTTTCCCTTGGCTAGGGTTTTCCTAGTTAACAAATAATGGTGTTATGAGTTATTTATGTGTATGGTTATATTTACTGTTCAACATTGTTATTTTACTTTCATATGCAAGTTATAAAGTACTTAACAATATTTAGTTGTGGGCAAAAGTTTGTAGAATACTCATTCACCCTCCCTCTTCGTAATCTCTATTTCTAACACTTATATGGGGAGCATCCAAAGATGGATCATACAAATTCAAGCTAGGATAAAATCTTATTATCAATTCACAAAGATGGGAAAACCTTATCCTTCCTTTGGAATTATCTTGGGATACAACATGTCTACCTGAGGGTGGTATTTTCCTTTGGGCTACAATTCAAAATCATATTCTAACAACGGATAATTTCACAAAAATGAGATTTGAAGGCCCATCAAGATGTTGTCTCTATAAAGTAAACTATGAGACATCAGAACACCTCCTCTATAATTGTCCATTTTCTCAAGAATGGTTGATTTAGCTTAGAAATAAACTTAATTGGACCTCTCCCCTTCCTATGGATTTATCTAGTCACCTAATTGGATGACCTACTAAGAATCAGAATAAAATATATGATAAACTTTGGAATATAACTCCAACCATCCTAACATGGGAAATTTGGATAGAGAGAAACAAATAAATCTTCAACTACACAAAAGTTAGCATGGAATCTCTTCTAAATAAGGTTGAAGCCAATATAACTAAAGTCATGAATAGAAACCTAAGAAAAATTGTAAAAATTGAAGGAATATTTTATGAATGGGATGGGATTATGGAAAATTATTGGACACACCTAATCAACCCCCAACTATTATATGAGAAAAATGACCTAAAATATAGGAAATGATGTAAATGGGAAGAACCCAAAAAGGATGGAAGAAATTAAACTTTGATGGAGCATCAAGAGGTAATATAGGAAAAGCAAGATTATGATGTATAATTAGGTCAGAAACTTGAGAATGGATCATCAATAGAGCCAAACCCTTGGGTATTGCTTTGAACAACATAATTGGAAGCCCTTTGGGAAGGATTACAATTAAGTTTTAAAAAAAAGATAACAAGATTAATTATTGAAGGAGATTCTGAACTTACTGTTAATGCCATCAGAAAATGTTAGACAACAAACTAGGTGATGAATCCCAAACTTGAAAGTGTCCTAAGTTTAATTGATCAATTTGAAGAAACTAGATTTCAACATATTTATCGTGAAGGTAATACAAAGGCAGATAGGCTAGCAAATAAAGGAGCCAAAGGAGAAGACTTTATTCATCAATCAACATCATAAAATCTTAGAGTTTAATTAGATGTCCTAAGCCTTTATTTGAAATCCCTCTATAAATTGGTGTTGGTTCTTTCTTCTTATTTACTTTAATGATTCATCATTTCAGGTGCTCCTAAATTGTGTAGTACCAATATTTAATTAGCCATAGGTATGGTAATTACGAGTTGTTAAAACCTTCCAGGGTGTCTGGTCATGATTATTTATTGGGTGGGGTGTTTAGCCCTTCCCAATAATTGGATTCTAGACCCTTCCTCTTTTCTGCAACATCTTGTTTTAGCCCTGTTTGGTTCTATTGTGGTGGTGTTTTATCCTTTCCTTAGTTTTATTTGAGCCTAGATGGAGTCTACCATTGGTCTTTTTCATTCATTGGAAGTTAGGACTATGGATTTTAGACGATCTATTAAACGTGAAAGATGGAACAAGATCCTCAATCATGTTCACTATTTGTCTAGGTTTGCAATTTCTTGGGCCATTGGTCAAAAGGCATTTTAACTATGACCTTACTTGGTGCACCAATAGTTGTGTAATTGGTTCCTTTATAGGTTGTCTGGCTATGGTAGACATAGACAATAGGGAGATCATTCGGCTATGCTATAATATTTTTGACCCAACTTGGTTAGAAGGTTTGGAAAATGTAGTTCTTAGCATAGGCTAAAAGCTAAAAGTCTCGATTCTAAAAGTGTATATGGCACACCCGCCAAGTAGTCTTAGGCATGTCATTTTAGCTAGAAGGTCATCTCTTTAAATTAGGGACAACATCCAATTCTTTTCAACTTGGCCAAAAATGGAGGCAAGCATTAATTTCCTACTTTGTTGGAGAGGTATTAGAGAGGATCAGGGAAAGCAGTGGCTACTCGATTTTCTACAAATGTTTGAAGCTTACATCAAACCAAGAGTTTCCTTTGATGATCTTGACAGGATGGAATTCATTCTGTCCAATATGCTAAAAACCAGCAAAGAACAACTGGCTAATGTTTTCCCTCTAGGCTCAATGATAGACGATGTAGAAAAAATGACAAATATCATTATGGTATGCTAGAGGAAAGAGGAGGAAGCTCAGCCCTAAATGTATGATGGTGGTTTTTGGTCAAGCACCTATTTAGGTTTTATTAAGGATATTTACAATATGTTTTTCATGTTGTCTTGGAAGATGGAAGGGATATCTAGTATAGTGCTTTGCCGATATAGGCTTAGTAACCTTACCCTATTCTAGGCTTTATTGCATTGTTAGTTTTATAGTTTTTCCTTGTTTTTGTTAGGTGGGCTCTTCTTTCTTCCAACCCTTCATTATAGTTTCATTTTGATCAGATTATATGGTGCCTTGACAAGGTTGAGCCAACTCTCTATAATGTAAATATAATGAAGTATATTATTAGACCTTTTAATATTATGTGGGATCTAAGACAATCTTACTATTTATTTTCGGCTAGCTTTTGTTTAGTATTATGTACTCATGGTTTACCATAGGGTGTTTGGCATCATATTTACTTCATGAATCATGTGTTCATTTCATGTAACATTTAATTAACAAGTGAGAGGTAGTAATTAATCTTTACATTCATATTGGCTTCTTAATTCATTTACACTAGTTTTTAACCTGCTCATTAGCACCTTCAAGTTTTCCTTATTCATCATGTTTGATTCGTAGCCTTATTTCAATATTGCAATATGGCAGTCTCATTGTTTCCCTCCCTCTGGAAACTAGGTGTTGGTGATGGCTTCCCTTCTATATTCTCCTCATTATGTTTATCTATTCATTGATATGGTGTTGGCTTATGCTATGTTTTTTTTACTTGTCCTTTGGTTTTGTTCTTTTCTTTATAAATTATTCATATTCTTTGATTCTAATAACTAATACCCAAATGGAAGCTATTTTTTTTATGATGCAGATTTTTTTTTATCATGTGGATATTATTAAGATCACTATCGCGAGGGAAGATATATGATGCAAGGATTTTGGAACCTATCTTCTCCTTGAACATTCAATTCTCAAAATTCAAGTATAATATTTATTGTAGCAAAGAATTCAACAATTAATGTAAAAATTTGGAAGAAAATGCTTATAAACACTTATACTAGGGTATGACCCTTTTACATTTGTACATCATATAGGACCTTGGTCCCGGGCAAGATTGGAGGTTTTCTTACTCTGTTCTTTCCTAGTAGTGCTCACTTGAATGGGAAACTTCAATAATTTCTCATTCATTCGTAACAATATAATATACAAGGCTTCGACCATTTATCGATAAAAGATAAAATAAAATAATGAAGTTGAATTATTATAATTAAAAATATAAATAACAAGAGTTTTGGTTAAGTTTGAGTCCAATTAGTCAATTTAGTAGCAAGAGAAAAATTATAATTATAAGTTGAATTTATCATACATTGATTCCTCTTTGAGTTTTTGATAACGAATTGGTGAGTAACATAGAGAAATGGTAAAACTCAACAATAGTGAGGTAGAAGAGAAGTAGGGTAGGATTTCAAATTCTGATCTCCATGGGGAGGAGGATCTTGATAGGAGGATGACCTAGGTGTTTTTTAGAAGGATTTTGTGTAGTAGATGATTTGTTTTTCTCGTTTCCCAATATCTAAGCTGGAAGAGAAGCGAGGATGGGATTTCAGATTCTGAGCTCCCTAGGGAGGAAGATCCTGATGAGGAGGATGATCTAGGTGATTTTTAGAAGGATTTTGCATAGTGGATGATATATTGTTCCCATTTCCCACACCTTGCTATATTTGGAGGTTTTGGGGGGATTTGTGTGTTTGAGGTCCTTTTGGCCTCTTTGATTTCTTTTAGGTGGATTGTTGATATTTTGGCTTTCTTGGGGTACTTTTGTCTCTGTATAACTACTTGGTCTCTTATCTTGATGGATTTCTCTAGTTGTACACCCTTTTTTATGGGCTTCCCTTCTCTTTGGTTGTGTACTCATGATGGAGAATGCATGGTTTGGATTCATATAAAGACTTCTTCCCTGTAAAGGAACTTGTTGTCAGAGGAGTTTGTTCACTCTGTTAAGTTTCTTATAATGATATTATGAGAGCTTATAGTTCTTGGTAGTTTCTTGGGTTTTATAGTGGATGGGGTTTTGATGAAGTGGTCTTCTCACTTCTAGTTTCCTCAAACCTATAGGGTGGATTTGTGGCATGCGACTTGCATGGTTTGGGAAGGGTGTTGGCTCTTAATCTCCTTTGTTCATGGATTTGATTGGTTCAGGTGCTAATGTACATGGGTGTTTGCTTCCTATGCAATTGAGACTTTCCATTGTCCTCCCTAGTGGTTGCCTCTATTCATGTATTTGATTGGTTTAGGTGTTATTGTACATGGGGTTTTACTTCCAATGCTATTGAGACTTTCCATTGTCCTCCTCGGTGGTTGCGATTATCGTGGAGAGTCTTCACTAGAGGGTGAGCACATATTTTTGGTCCTCACTACCTTTACTAATCCGCATATGACGTCTTGTAGAAATTTGAAGTTGGTATGGTAGTTTTTTACAATGATTGTATTGGTTGTCTATGTTGGGGATTTGTCCGAGCACTACCTATGACTTTGTCTTGTCGTGGAGTAAAGGTTACTAGTAGGGGGCTATTGTGAATGTTGCGCTCAGCTACCTTGGAGCTAATATTGGATGAGGATTTAGGGTTTGGAATTTTTGTCCCCAAAACCACATGTTCAAGAGATGTTGCTTGATTTTTTGATGGTGGAAACTAGTTGATGTCTTGTTCTAAGGAGGGTCTTTATGTACCTCTTGTGGGGTGAGTATCATATGGTTTGGGGGAGACTGGTTGGATGCCTGCTAAAGAGTTTTCTCCCTTTGTAGTTGATGCAAATTTTTTTGGGTTTAACTTACTTTTTGAGATACCGGATACAATAGGATGAATATAGTGTTGCTATGGTGATGAGTATTTATGTGGCTTATATTATAAGCATTTGGAGCTTGGCTTCTTGGGCTGATTTTGTTAGGTTTGGTTGCTCCAAGTCGTGCATTCAAGATGAGTGATATTCAATTCAATAGGAAACTCCACTTCATACGCATTTCCAAAAATCATGCCTCTTCACTATCTTGCATGGTCCAAACTTCTTCATCTTCAACTTATTATATGTACCTACTGGAAAATGCTCCTTTCTCAAATAAACCATGACTTCATCTAAAATCTGAAATTCCTTATATCTCCTTTTCACATCTGCCTTAGCCTTATATTGTGTATTCATCTTTATGATGTGCTTCCTCACATCCTCATGGATGTTCTTCAAATTTTTAGCAAAATCTTCTGCTTCAGCACTACTTATCTCCCCCTTATCCAACTTCCTCAATTTAGAAACATTTTTGGAAGTACTCCCATATACAATCTGGAATTGTGATTTACTAGTACTCCTATTGACAGAATTGTTATATGAAAATTCTGCCTATGGTAAAATCATATCTCATCCTTTTGGTTTATCTCCAACCAAGCATCTCAGCAAGTTTCCCAAACTATGATTCACAGCTTCTGTCTGTCCATTAGTATGTGGATGATGTGATGAACTGAACTTCAAATCTGCCTTCAACTTCTTCCACAATGTACGCCATAAATACCCAACAAATTTGGTATCTCGATCTAAAACTATACTCTTTGGTAGACCATGTAATCTCACCACTTCTCTGAAAAACAACTTTGCTACATGAACAACATCACTAGTCTTCTTGCAAGGAATAAAATGTACCATCTTTGAAAACCTATCAACCACCACAAAAATAGAATCATGCCCACATTGTGTCCTCGGTAATCCAAGAACAAAATCCATGTTGACATCCTCCCATGGCTTCTCTGGTATAGGTAATGGCTGATACAACCCTATATTTTGCTTCACTCCTTTTGCCATCTGACATATTCGACAACTTTGTACAAACTTTGTCACATCTTATTGTAACTGTGGCCAGTAATAATTTCTAGCAACCAAAGCTATAGTTTTATCTCTGCCAAAATGTCTAGCCAATCCTCCATTATGCTTCTTCTTGATGAGGTTCTCTCTCATTGAACTCCTTGGAATGCACAAATGGCTTGCTTTGAACAACATATTATCTTGGATCATAAAATCCAACCACTTTGTCTTGTCAAGTGTAACAAGTTCTATACAAGCTTTCCACGCTTCACCAAAATCAGGATCATCTAGATACAATGTACTAAGTTCCTTGAACCCAACCACCTCTATCTACATTTTTGTCAACAAAAGTTGTCTTCTACTAAGAGCATCTGCAACTTTGTTAGACTTTCCACTTCTGTGTTTCAAAACAAATGTATAACTCTACAAAAACTCAACCCACTTTAAATGTCTTTGGTTCAATTTTCCTTGACTATTCAAATATTGCAAAGCTTGATGACCAGTATACAAAACAAACTTCTTGGGAAGAAGATAGTGTCTCCACTTCTTCAATGCTTGAACTATAGCATAAAATTCCTGATCATAAATGGAATATTTTCTTTTTGCATCATTCAACTTCCCATTGAAATAAGCAACTGGTCTACCTTTCTAGCTCAAAACAGCTCCTATTGCAGTACCACTAGCATTACAATCTACTTGAAACACCACCTTAAAATCAAGAAGTGCTAAAACAAGTTGCTCTGTAACTTTCTGTTTCAATAGATTGAAGCTCTTATCTACCCCTAAAGTCCACTTAAACTCTTTCCTATCTCCTCTCATTGTTTTAGTCAAGGGTCCACAAATACTGCAAAAACTTCTTATGAACTTTCTGTAAAATGTAGCCAATCCATGAAAAGATCTTACCTTTTTCGCGCTCCTTGGATAGGCCATTCAAGGATAGCCTTCACTTTCTCTGGGTCAATTTTCAAACCTTCTCTTAAGACTACAAATCCCAAGTACACCAACTCTTTCTTTACAAAAATGCACTTCTTCAAGTTTATCAACAACTTTTCTTTCCTCAACTTTTCAAACACCTTGTGAATATGGATCAAATGCTCCTCCAATGTCTTACTAAAGATTAATATATCATCTAGGTAAACAATGACAAACTTACCTAGAAACTCCTTCAATACCTCATTCATGAGCCTCGTGAAAGTGCTCGGTGCATTGATTAGCTCAAAAGGCATGACTAACTAATCATACAGTCCTTCCCTTGCCTTGAAAGCAGTCTTCCACTCATCACCTTCTATGATATGAATCTGATGGTACCCACTCTTCATATCTATCTTTGTGAAATACTAAGCTCCACTCAAACAGTCCATAATATCATTTGTCCTTGGCAAAGGAAATCTATACTTGATGGTGATCTTGTTGATAGCACAAGAATCTGTGCACATCCTCCATTCTCCATTCTTCTTTGGTGCTAATATTTTTGGTACAACACATGGACTCAACTCTCTCGAATGAACCCTTTTTGCAGCAACTCATGAACTTACTTATTCAACTCTTCACTTTCTACTGGTGTCATTCTATGCACTACCTTGTTTGGCAAACTGGCTCTTGGAACCAAATCCATATGGTGACTGATCTTCCTCATTGGGCGCAATCCATCAAGTACCTTATCCAATACAATATTAGAAAACTCTTCCAACATATCTGCAACTTCTACAGGTACCTCCTCTACTTCTTCTTTACTATCTTTAGGAATCATAGAAAAGACATGTGCTCATGTTTGATACCTTTAAGAAACTCTTTTCCATCAACAAAACATATTCTGGCAGCACTACATACCTTTTCTTCTTTATCCTTCAATGGCTTCAACTTATGTTTCACTCCATCCTTAGTTAGAAAGTAGGTATTTGCTCGCCCATCATGTATAGCATGACTGTCAAATTGCCACAACCTACCCAACAACATATGACATATGTCCATAGGTATGATATCAAAAAGTACCTCATCCTGGTAGCTCCCAATCTTGAACTTCACTGAGCACTACTCATTGATCATAACCTTGTGTTCATTTTGCACCCAAGCAATACAATACGGATGCGGGTGTTTTTGTCTCTTTAGCTTCAACTTGGTGACCATCATTTATGATACCAGATTGTTAGTACTTCCATCATCAATGATCACATCACAACACTTATCTTCACATCTACATCTTATGCGAAACAAACTCCTTCTCTGATTAGGTTCATTGTCACCACTCAGCGGGACTCTTCTGTTAACTAGGACTTCTCCTCTTTTAGCATCTTCAGAATATGAGGATCTGGCATCTTCATCAACATGTGCAACTCTAGCCTGGCCTTTTGTTCTTTGATCTGTTCTTCCTTGGTGCTAGGTACATTCAAACGCTCTATGCCCTTCTTCTCCACAGTTAAAACATTTCCCACGGAAGCCTCCTCTTCCAAATCCTTGTCCTCTGCCTCTTCCTCTCTGATCTCTATTGTTTTGATCATGGAAATGATTGGAATTATTTCCCCTTTGGTTCTGGTTGCTACTTCCAGCCTCATCCTTGTTCTTCTTACCATCATTACGACCTCCATAAGATCGTCCACCATGACCTCTTCCACTATTCTTATTGTCAAACTTCTTGGTCGGTTTCTCCTCAACTCTTAGGGCAAACTAGTATGCCTCCTCAATACTGTTCATTCGAACTAGACTTAGCTTGTCTTGAATGCTAGGCCTTAACCCATTAAGATAATGGACAACTTTCTCCTTATCAACTTCTGCATGGCCAGTTCTAATGAGAACTTGGTAGAACTCTTCGGTATACTCTTGAATAGATTTTTCCACTTGCTTCATTCCTTGCATCTTCTTTAATAGATCAAGCTCATAATCCAATGGAATGAATTGTCACTTTATTTTAGCTATCATCTGATCCCATCTGGTGATTTTTTCCTTTCCCTTTCTATTTCATTCCAATTGAACCTATTGCCACTACATCTTTGCATGTCCTTTTAGTTTTGCCTTCACAAACTTGACCCTATCCAAATCCTCAATGTCTTCATACTCAAAGTACTCCTCTAGTTCATTGATTCAATCGATCAACTCTTATGGGTTAAGATTTCCTGAAAATGTGGGAACCTCAAACTTAGGTCTTTTTCCAATCTTGGAGATGGCCCTAAAAAGCCTCTCTTCCTCTAGGTTTAGAACTGCCTCTACATCGACATTTTCTTCTACTTCATCCTCATCCTCGCTTTCATCTCTTATGGGAAGATTCATTCCTCTATGCATTTGTTCTTCCAATTCTTGCATTTGTCTTTGGAGGGGTCGAAAAACCTCAGGTGTAACACCTGCAGCTCTTCCACCATGCTCTCTTCGTGGAGGCTTTTTTGCTCTTTTGCTGAAACCCTAGTGCAAACTGCCTCACAATCGGTGATCTATCTACATACTCAGCCCAAACCCCGGTCTTGGTGTGAACTACCTCACAATCGGCGATCTGTCCACACGCTCAAGAACTCTAGCTCTGATACCACTTGATGCAGGGGACTCTCCTTGATACCATAAACTCATAACAAAAACAAAGAAACAACAACAAATGCGGAAAAAAAAATGGACTTCTTATTATCACCGCAAATGTGGTGCAGAATTACACAACTCTCAATTACAATATGCTAACCCAAATGGGTGCCTTCATTACAGTAATCTACAAGATAGTGTTGCTAACTATCACCCAAAGCTATCCTAGACAATCTTTGGGCCTTTCTTAAATAAGCAGTTTTATGCCACCCGAGAAGGTTCTAGAAGCATAAACTTAATACCTAGGGCCAATAGACCCTAACAATACACATAGAGTTGGCCAAATACATCTTTGACAATTTATTTTAGAAATTTCAGTAGTTCAACTTTCAAAGGCCATAACTCATGAATCGTTGCTCCAATTGGCTATTATAACCACTTTTCAGAAACACCAGCTTTCAATCTACAGGATCGGAATCGCGCTAGTGCCTTTTTGTCAAGTTTTCAGACCTCATCCGGGCACTCTAAAGCCTCCAACGATGAGCCTGAAGATTTTTCTACGAATTTTTCCACTGAAAATCTGCAATCACGTCTCTAATACTTAAGCTGAAGAAATGAGATTTTTATGATATGCTTATATCTCTAAAATGAACCTTCATGTAGAAAATGAGAACATTCTGAGCTCATATGACCAACTTACTAAAAACAGTAAGTTCTCATAAATAGTAACCACCTTGTCTACTAGTCCTTATTAAAATAGAAAAGGTTGAAAATAAAATATTTTTGGGTGATGCAAGATTTCCCTTACGCCCAGGATGCTCCTGCATCAAAAACTTGGGTCTATGGGACAGGAAGCTTACAACCAAGAAGATAGCAAACAAATGGAGCACCAAACGGTGTTCATAAAAGAACGAGCACAATAAATGAAGAAGAAAGCAGGAGACAACACGAAAAAGATAAAGTATTCATCTTTAAAGGGAAAAAATCCAACAGTGACTGATATTGTCGGCGACTACTAGGGGCCCTATGGTGTAGCTGAGTGTTGTGAGAGGAGTGTCGCTGGCGAAGAAGTCCACTGTGGGGTCTCACTGATCTGGAATGGCCCGTGTTAGGGAAACTGTACAGTCACTTCACACCCCGAGCCAAAGCTAAGGGCAAGAAGAAGGTCGTGATAAGTTGTGCCTAAGTCTGACTCATGGGGAATGATAGTTGTAATGTATGGTTGCGAAGCTATAAGGACTCATAGAGATTGAGCGTAATGCAATGTTGATCTGTGTACCTGAAGAACTCTGAGAGGGATTCGTAGTATCTAAACAGTAAATAAAATCTCGCTCTAACCTCGTACTATATGGGGCATTTGAAAAGGAAATGGGTCTCAGATTCTGCCTCATCTAAGGTACAAAGTCTACAAACCCAATCCTCTCTAGCAATATGATGATTGACCTAGATCCGGAGTCGGTGTGAGCCCACCCTGAAGGAACCAAGGGAGATACACAGGAAATGTGTCCAATGTCTATGTAAGTAGTCAAGGTGTACACTAATCCCATCCCGAAATTCTAAGAAATGTTCAACATAGAATGTCATACTGGATGTAGACCCCTTGGAGGATCAACCCAAGTCCGTATAATATACTGCCTGTACATGTCAAGTCTAACATGCCCATTCAACTCTATCTGAGAGGGGAGGAAATGAGTAGGATCATCCAATGAGAATTGATAGGGAGGGAGATGGTCGATGTCGATCCCAATCGATCTCAACAAGATAGTAGCCTGATCATACCAACAATGGGCTTTAGTGGCTGGATCGGAGTCTGCAATAGCAATTGAAGAGCAATAGGCTAAGTAAGGGTATCTGTGTTGGCCTTCAGCCGAGTTTGCAAGTCCACGAAGATGGTGGATAAACCATATTAGGTCAAAAATGGTAGCAAGCTTGAATGGGTGGGCTCCAAACTCAGCCAAAATAACACTGTGGGGGTAGATCTATGACATCTGATAATTTGATGGAGGAGCAAAGCCTGAGTGCTTTTGATCATGGCACAATCTGAGTTCAAAAGTGAAGGCCCCCATACAACCGAACCATAAAGCATTGTGGATCTCACTAAAGAATCCAAGACAGATAGCTTAGATGATGTGTCCTAAAAGTGGTGTCTGAAGTACTATCTCTCAAGCATGGCAAGGAAACCCAACCCTTTGTTGATCCAAGGCAGAATGGTTGATCTCTAGCTAAAATGGGATTCAAAAAATTTAACCCGATGGTATGTGTAAAAAGATGTAATCTCAACTTCCCAACCCTGGAAGTGAAAATGGAGATGTAAGGTCTTCAGACCATTGAAGACCATAACACAAGTCTTCTCTAGTTTGACGACCAGCTGTCTCATTTCACAAAAAGATGCAAGTATATCCAAAAAACTTTGAATACCCTCGGGAGAAGAAGCAAGAACCACATCGTCAACAAAGAGAAAGATGGAGATCAATACATAGGGTAGATGATAGTCATCACCCTGAAGCAAGGAGTCACTGAGAAATGCCTCGAGCTCATCAATGTAGATCCCAAACAAGGTGGGTGAGAGAGGGCAACCCTGCTTCACCCCAATGGTGCTTTGGATCAGGTCGGAGAGGCCCTCGGTGGTCCTGAGTCTACCATCCACTGTCTCATATAACCTCATGATAGTCGTCGATAAGATCTCAGAAATACCAATATCTCTAAGTCTCTGAAAAAGGGTCGCTCTGGGGATGGAATCAAAAGCCTTACAAAAATCAACAAAACAATAGTAAATTTTCTTCGAGTGATGTTGAGCCTCCTCTAATAGCCCATAGCATCAAGATATGATCCATGGTCTATTAGTCTTCCTTGAAGCTTGCTTGGCCCTTAGCCCTTCAATTTCTCTTATCAAGCTCAGTAGATAAAATAGTATTCAACGTTGTGGCATAAAGTTTGGCAAATGTATGCCCAATCATGATGGTCCTATAGTTTCTAGGATTGGAAGCCAACCCAAACTTATGGATCAGGTGAATAACATGTCTTGACAATGAGTTTGGAAAACCAAAACAAACCACTCTATTAAAGAGTGTAGAGAGATAAGGGCCTAGGATCGTCGTACGAGCTTGATGAGCTCAACCTAAAAACCCTCATCATCTGCCCTACTGCATCTCATAGGTCTGATGGCCTCGTAAATGCTAGAGGTGGAGAACAAGTGACAATGGGGAGTGGGATGAGAAGGGGATCAAGCTAACCCAGGATGTCATACAACATGGAGACATGGGAGGCAAGGAGGCAAAGGTCGAGTATGGATAGCGATTGGGGACGCTAGGGGAACATGATGCACCAAAACATCTTGGGACACTGTATAAGCATTTCGAGAAGGGATTCACCCTGTAAAGCAACAAATAACTACTTCTTATGGCGAAGAAAGCATTTGTAAGATTCATCTGTTGGTGAAAGCAAGGGAATGAATATCGAAAGCCAAGTGCAAGGAGCGGTGGAAATTTTTACAGGTATCATCAAACCACTGATTCATGGGGCAAGTATTTTGTCAAGCAGATCTAAGGGTGCTAGGAATGGAGTGATGGGGGATAGAGAGGAGAGCTAACTCCCAAATCGTGGTGGCTAGTGAGTGAAACATGGTGGACACCTAACTGTGATCTGTGATGCTAGCAGGGCGGAGGAATCTTCTCAAAGGAAAGATGAAGAGGTCTTGATCACTCTCATCGAAACAAAACTGGGTATGGAGGTTGATTTGAGTAGGGGGACTAGAGGTGGGTGGTCAGGGGTGTAGGGGGGTTAGAGATCTCTAGTCTATGTATTAAAATCACCTAAGATAATGATGTCACCCATAGCCCCAAACTTGGAGATGCTCTCGTATAGGTCTATAAAAGGGTTCCCGTCCTCAACAATATGCATGGCATAAGGTGAGGAAGCCAGCAGAAAGTAGCAAACAACAATGAAGATATCTCTTGGACGACAGTTGGTGCCTCCAACATGGATCCACAAAAATCTAGCATAATTATCAAAAAGAACCAATGTGGTAGTATTGAATAGATCATCTCTAATCAAACATGTAACCCCACCAGAACCACACACACCTCTAGAAGCACGCACCTCCTCTCTAAAAACTAAAAGCCACTGATACCCCATGTAACCTGGAAGAGGCCATGTAGGACTCTCATGTGTCTCAGTAACAACCAACAATTCAGCAGACCTAACTGCATCATGCAGTAAGCCTGGAAAAGACCACAAGGAGCCATTGCCATTCCAACAATTGACAAGTAGAGAGCCAATGGGGGGCTTAAACCTATCCAACTGTTGGTGATCGGACCGTCATTTGGCTTGGTTATGTCTCACTTCCCAACCACTAGGAGGTGAGTCACGAATAACTAATTTTAGATTCCTTATAACTGCCCATTACCCGTTACTCCTTGCCTCCACCACGAGACTCCTAGAGTGCTTTAGTTCAACTACCTATGATTTTGTGAGGTCCTCGTCAAGAAATATCTTAGTGGGAAGAGGGAAGAGCTTCTTTTCCCTTAGAGCTTGTAATTGATCGGCCAATGAGAGAAACTTAAGAAAAAGGGTGGCGTCGTGTCCAAACCATGCTCTGTCTAATGTAATATCTGAGATACCCAGTTGCTCACTAAGAAATGAGTAGTCTACAAGGAGAGGGTCAATGGAGGATGGAGGAAGACCTCTAATCCGAAGGTTGAGTTCCCAGAAGTGCCTAACCTGATCTTCTACCAACTTCTCTTGGACAATTTTTTTGACCTCAGGAAGAGGTCTAGTGTTGGAGTTCTTGCAAGTGGAAGCCCAAGATTTAATATGCTGCTCTGCTTCAGTCAAGAGAGATGTTTGTTTATTAACAATCTCAGTTTTCTTGTCCTTGAGGCTTCTGAAGTCTTCAATAATGGAGCTAATATCTTTTGTAATGTATGTTGTTTGGGTGGTAAAAGTTTCAAAGAGGTCTTGGATACGTGAAGAATTAGCCACCACCTATTGGTTCAAGTCATTTAATGTCTCAGATAGGGAGTGAATAGTGTCTTCAAGAGTTTAGTTAATGGATTCATACTTCTATAACTGAACTAAGAGACCTTGGGAGACTATAGAAAGAGAAAGAGTTGTGACTTTCAGAGTTGCATTATCCTTCTCTAGTAATGTCAAGCGGTCAACTATCTGTTGAAATGTTGTTGGATTGGGTGGGAGGTCCATGATTCAAATTTGTCATTGCAAAGTAACAATGTTATGAAGTACTTGTATAAAAAGATGCAAATAAGATACTATGTGACTTTGTCCAAGCATACGGGACCATGTTTTGTAACATGCATTGTGTCAAACTATTCATGTACTATCAAAGATCTAAAATCTAGTTAAAGGTTGGACATTCTGTCAAACAGTTCACATGCAATCTGAGATCTGGTTCGAAGGCTATAGTGATGGCTTTGCTAGTGGCCCTGTACACTGCTCCCTCCTGTTGCTCATGGCACACTGCACCCTACAACCCATGGCACCTGCACTCGACAACCCATGGCAACCCACAGTAGAGAAAACAAGTTACAGTAAAGAGCTTACGGCAACTATAATTCCTACCCCGAGTTTAGTTTTATCTTTCTTGTAGGCTTCCAGGAGAAAGCCTAAGTTTAGGGGGAGTGGATGTATTGCCTTCCCCTACTTGACTTTTCTGTTGTATTGACAGATTCTTTTAAGCCAATTTTCTAATTATGTTTTATGATTATCAGTACTTGGTTACCAGATTAGATTAAATGTTTTTCATACTCAGTTTATATATGTGATGAGTTACTAAGTTATTTCACTTATTTCAAGATTATTTTGATGATGATATATATGTTCATTTAATGACTTTTAGTTATTTCATAATGTTAATTAGACAAATTATTTATATGCAGTTTCTATGGTTATTTACCCCAAACTTGCATGTGCATGGTATACGTGTATGTTTTACTTTATCATTGAGATTCCTGATGTGGTTGAGGGAGGGAGTCGTAGTCACCTGCTAGTCGGGATCTACACAATGTACCACTTCCCACCATTGGTTGTTTAATTTAGAATATATGTATTTGTACATGTGTGGATTTTATGCAAATTGCAAGTACTAGGTATCGACTTCCTTGAATTGTCAAGATGTGCGTACCCTATCATAGTATTTCAATGGTATAAGTGGGGAGATAACTCTTGAGTCCAAATCCTAACCTAAGCCAATTGTCCTATAAGGTAGGACAAGTACCTAAGTTGTTTACCAATCTGAATTCGTCAAGTAACGTGAATACGTGATTTTGACCCTGTAGTTTTGACTTTGTGTTTCGTCTTTTAGTTGAGTTGTCGTATTTGATTTTGTGGGTTTATTGTGATTTTTTGTTATAAATAAATCATATCAAAAGATAATTTAATAATATAATTTTATGAAAATTTTAATAAAGGCCAATTCAATATTTAATTAATTAAGAAATTAATTAAATAAAAGAATTAAATTTAAAGATTTTATCAAAGTTCTAATTTTGACATAGCTATATTTATTTTATTTAATAATTATTATTTAAGAGTTTCGTTTTAATAATAAACTCTAAATAATATTATTAGTTAAATTAATAAATATATTATTAAAATGTCTCATAATTAATTAAAGAGAGAGAAAATTATTTAATAAAGATATTTTAATTAAATTGCATAAAGGTTGTGCATGAAATTTAAAAATATAATAAAATAATAATTGTTAAAGATCAACGAGTCTTCTCCTGTGGTTGCACAATCGAAGCCCCAAATTTAAGGGAGAACTCTTTGTCAGAGATCTAGAGCTCATTTTGCAATAACTGAGTTTTGGAGGAGCAATTTCCCAAGAAGAAGGTTTTTAGAAGAAAGGGGATTATTTGTGTGCTCTATGTGTTTTTTGTATTAGCATCAGATTCAGATAGAATTTTGTGGATTGTTTGCACAGTAGTTTTTCATTTTTTGAATTCTTGTCTTCTTCGTGTCTAGATAAATCTGTTTTCAGAGTTTTGGATTTGGTTGAAACCCTTGCGATTGATATTGTTTATTAAAACTTATTGAGAAATGAAACCCTTGATTTAGAGACGATTGATCTTTGTAGTTAAAACATCAATGTGAGGAAGCGAGATCGAAAACTATTTTGGAAAAACTAGAACTTGAAAAATGAAAGATTTAAAATAGCTTGGATTTCAATTAGATTTTGTTTTCTTGAAAAATAAAACTATATTCGCAAAGAATTCGTCAACAAGATTTATCCTCATTCATAGATTTAAATAATATGTATGGACTGAAAATCCATTTTAAAAAAATAGCACTAATATATTTTTCAATAAAATTTCTTTTTTATTTGCTGAAGTGTATATATATTTTTTTAAAAGAAGGAAAGAAAAACAATAATATTATTCTCCAAAATACATATATATGTTAGAAGTTTGCGCATAAAAATCATTGGAATTCCACTCTATAAACAAAAATACCCATGCTAGAAAACACTACATATGTATGAAGTATTTATTAACCCCAATGTGATGGTGATTCACATTCATACATCTCAACCTTTGGTTTGTTTAACTATTTCCTTAAACAATCCTTTAACTTGGGATTCGAATCCCCTTTTTTTTAGCTCATCTTGTCTTGGTCCCTTTAGAGAATTAAGGAATTGATTCCTTTTAATTTAAATGAGTTTATTTAGGGATTTATTTATTTTTTAGTTAGGAAATTCAATGAGATTTGTTTGGTGATCAAATATTGATTAAAAATTATTGTTAGAACCTTTCTGATGAGTATGGAAGATAATATCTCTACGTTAAAATATTTATGGTGTTATTGTTTAAAAAAATAATAGGTATACTATTTGCTAATTAAATATATTAATTAATATTATGTTAAATGTTTTGATTAAGTAAAAACAAGTTTTGAAAGGACTTGAAAACTTTTACAAAGGGACAAGAAAGAAATAACAATGAAAGTCTTAAACAACTGTGGAAAACCACCCAACTAACTAGAGGGACACACTAATGTTCCCAACACGAGGGAAAACAACCCAAGTAACGCAGAGACCATCAAGATTTACATTTTGGTCCTTTCTTTTGTGAGTGTAAGGCCATATCAAATGAGGGCTTGGACTTTCCTTTTTTCCCTTTAACTGCAATCCAACCATCCTCCACCTTTCCCTCCACTTTTTGCCAATCCCTACTAATCCCCAGACACTGAAGAGCCAGCAATAGTGATCTGGACAGAATCAACAGCAAAAGGGACAGCAACAAAATTCTAACTCAAAGCAGGCAAAGAGTCAGGAACTACAGAGTCAGCAGGAGACAGAACATCAACAACACTCTGAGACAAAACCATAGAAGAGCCACCATGCACAGCATCCATGACATCAATGAAATCCTCATCCAAAGTGAGATCATTATGTGATGAACTATCCAGCCCATCCCCAACCGAAACAACTTTCTAAACTATATAATGATCATTTGAAACCCCCACCCACCAAGAAGGTGAATTCTTTTATCAAACCTTATCAGAAGAGCAACAAGCAGCAAGATGACCAGTATGATGACACTTCCTACATCTGAAGGGAATACCTTCATAATCGAGAAGTTAGATCCAAGAACCCCTTGAAGAAGCCAACTTAATCATAGCAAGGAGCCCTTTAGATATATCCATCTCCACAAGGATGTGGGCATACGTTGTCCTAAAAACATTGGAGGAACCCGAATCAACCATTAAGAAATCCCCGAGGCCTTCCCCCACAGCCTCCAAGACTGATTCCTGCCATAATATTATGTTAAATGTTATATTGATTCAGTTAATTAGTATTATCGCTTAAAATGTTATATTTAGTTTATAGTTAAATATTAGTTTATTTTAATATTATTTAATTTAAATTTTATTTATATTTAAATTTTAATTATTATTTAATGCTAATTAAATTTAATTATTATTTAATATAATTATATTTAAAATTTATAATATTAAAAATAGTTTCTTTATATATTTGATATTTTTTTCTAAAAGGGGATGTTTTCCAATTAAGATATTTGATCTTTGATAATTTAATGATTATTATTTATTTTAATAGTTTTCTTTTAAATTAAAGATTTAATTGTTAAAATGTATTTGAGGAGTAAAATTGATTATTTTATTTGGAAAAATTATTATTGTAGTAAACATGGGTTTTGCTTGAGTGTCTAATTTTTAAATGAAAATGATTTATAACACTAGGGAAATTTTATGATACATAAACCTTAGTAATTATATTATTTTGAAAAGACAAAAACTGTAATAGGTGTGTTTACTAAACCTTATGTTTTGATAACAAATTGAACTATGAAACAATGTTTAAACAACTTTATATGAATTGTTGAATCGTTTGGGATTATAGTGAACTCAAAAACCTTAGTAAGTTTGGCAACTAGACAATGAAAACTGAAACCCTAATTGTACATTGAATCTTGTGTTTTCTTTAGAAAATGGATTGACCTATGAAAACTATGTTCAAACACCTTGTTATGTTTTGTTGAGTGTTCAGATTTGCATGGACTCTAGAACGTTAGCAAATATGTGACTTAAAACGAAATGAAAATGTAAACTTTGTATTGTAAATCAAAAACCCTATCAACTGTAATATTTGGAACGAAAAATGAGAACTTGGAACAACTATAGTGAAAATTAAACTTGTATGTTTTCCAAAACCTAATGAATTATGAAAAGTTACTGTTTGAATGCACTTTATGTGATGTGTGGTTTACTGATGTTGGGTTTCAGGGTCAACTTAGCTTTGACCAAATCATGATGTTTACCAAAGGCTTGAGAGTTTTGTTCTATGATGATGTTATGGCTTGTTTTCTTTATGATCTTGTATACCCGACTATGGTGATGTGTCATGTGTGTGCCATGATGATGAGTTTGATCAGATATTTTGATGTGCTTTCCAGTTCTTGTGTAGAACTAAGGTGGATGATGTGTCTTTCCTAATATAACCTTTGAGTCTTCAATCAATTATCTTTGGATTGCTTCCCAATTGCTTGTATAGGATTCAGGTGATTATATGATTTACTTTTTGTGATGTCATGTTATGACATGGTTTGGTTTATGTTTACTTGATTTTGGATCGGTCCTTTTTAGACGATCGTATTGGTGAAATCTATGATTTGGATCAGTGATATTTTCTATATCTTGTCAGTTTCTTGTTTAAAATTTGATGTGTGGTTTATAGTCATTTGAGATCTTTTGCTTTTGTAGAGCTTAGGATAGGTTATATGTATGTCACGTTGGGAAGTGGCTTGCAATTGAGATCGAGGCTCTAAAGAGGCTGACGGGTAACCCATTGTAGGTTATTTTAATAAGTGATAACATTTCATTAAATTGGTTAAAATAAATTAATAAGATATTGGTACCACTAAAAGTCACTTGGGGGCCCGAAGTATTAAAAGACTATCAGGGTAACCTTAGAGTTGACTTGTTAGTATGCCTTGTCTGTATGAAAGGATACTGATGCTACATAGAAACACTAAGGGGATTTGAAGTTCATAGTGGCTGCCAGGGTAACCTTAGAGTTGGCTCATGCGATGACACTTGCCCCCTTGCATAGAAGATTTCCTATGTCTTTGTTGCCTCTGGGATTAGTTGATACTTGTGTCTTGGTACCCTTTGAGATAGTTTTCTTTTAGGTGATTCCTTGAACCCAAATGTTGGTTTTCACTTTTGAGTTGTTATCATATTTGGGACTTGAGACTATCTCCTTAGCACGGTGGGAGTGGGCCATTTAGGTTCCACGAGGTCAGGTGGTAGTCCACTTTTTTATACCATTGAGATCCAACTGTTGGATGTGTTTGTGCAAATGTTCCTTTTTATCTTTCATTTTGTTCTTATGTACTATGATGGATGGTTGTACTATTGTATTGGATTTGATTTCATAGATCTTATGAGATGATGTTATCTATTTTATGATGTATATTCTTTTAGCCTCTCATACCATGTGACTTGTATAGTGGGTGATTGTGCATTCTATTTGGTGCCAAGTGGCATCCTGTAATTGCATATTGTTTAAATGAATTTGTACTTGTAATAATTCCATGATGTGAAATTGTTATGTGTTAGATTGTATATTAATTAAACTTAAATGTGATTCAATGTCATGGGACCCTTAAGAATTTCAATCTGTTTTATGGTATGCATTAATGTGTATGTTAATGCTTCCGCTATTATTTTATCTCTTGTTATTGCTTCCGCTATTTTATAACTATTGTATTTTATCTTTCAATAAAAAATGTTTGACAAACTTGGTGAAACTTTAAGTTAATTTAATTTTGGGTTCCCTAGCGGGGTGTTACAGAAACCCACAGTCCTTGCACTCGGCAACCCACAACACCTTTACCAAATAAGACACGGCCATAAGCAGAAAGGTAAGCCCATTTTTATTTGCATAACACAAAAGAAGACCAAATGCAGAAACACAGAACCGAAGGTGGGTATTAGCTGAATTCTTTTGATGAAGTGACTCTTAGAAGCTCTACAGATCGGCAAATCTGTAGAACAAATACTTTCACGACAATCCACTAGAGAATATTAAACTTTCTTCAAAAACAAGTGAAGCTCAACATTAACCTATGATTGCATGACAACTAACTGTGTGAATCTATTGGTTTTAGGCAATGCAGAAGGACGTAATAGTTCAATATGCAATCTCAATTCATATGCATACGACATTAGGTGGCGCTGGAAAAACCCAACAGATTTGCATTTTTGTTAGAGGTTTGCACAGAACTATTAAATAAATGTAAACGTGGTGGGTTTTTTAGCTCCACCTATTGTCCATGCATATAGAACGCAGTTGCACATGCATTCTCGATTCAGAGTGGTAGGTTCTTATTTTGGATGTGACGAAAAAATGACATGCACTAGAAGATGGGAAAGTGATGTCACTTTTGCAGGTCTGGAACCTTTTTTTGTACTTTAAAGATTGATCATTTCTTAAATATTTTAGATGTTAATGGGGAATTCAGATTTTAGGGGTGCGAGGTGGGCCCACATGAGCCTCCACCTTCATATGGTTGGCCCTAATTAGTAGAGAATATTAAACTATTCTCGAAACCAAATGAAGCTCAATATTAACCTATGATTGCATGACAACTATGTGAATCTATTGGTACAAGGCAATGCAGAAGGATGTCATAGTTCAAATGGCAAATGATTACAAATAGCCATTTACAAACATTTGTAAGACGTGTAAAATATTTGTCCCTTGTATTAGATTAGTCTTTAACAGTTATGAAACCCTTCTAAACTAAGATACTCCAAGAGTGTTAGCTTCTTAAAAGA
Organism: Cupressus sempervirens; assembly: GCA_028749045.1. Lineage (NCBI taxonomy): Eukaryota > Viridiplantae > Streptophyta > Pinopsida > Cupressales > Cupressaceae > Cupressus > Cupressus sempervirens. The sequence goes on from CM053790.1 coordinate 529,792,043, forward strand.
ATATGGCAATTCATCCAACTTCACCTCGATAACCTCTTTTGGAGACCAAAGGTAGTATGGCGGTTGTCCATTTGCAATGTCCCTCCCCATGTCCCTCAAGTGATTGTGTATTCTTATCCGACCATCTTCGTCCATCTCAACAAGACATTTGTTGAAAAGAGTTGCCCAACCAAGTGTTCCATAAAACTCAACGTCCCATGCTACAATGGTCACACTTCTTCTTTCTCCAATGAAGAAACATGTTGCATCCAAGAACATCTCCTTCTCTTGCTTCCATAGAGCATCATAGCTAACTTTGAGCCTCTTTGTGATGTCCTCGTGGGGAATCTGGGAATACTTATTCAACGTTTGCCACCAAATTTTTTCTAATAATTTAGCAAGTCATCACAATTGCGATGGCTTGTTATGATGGATAGCAATCACACTTATAGCATTGTTGTCACATACCCGTCGCAATTGCGACGGACTATTCTGACAAATAGTCATTGCTCCCACAACATGGTTGTCACATACTTGTCGCACTTGCAATGGACAACTCTAACGGCTAGCCATCGGTCCAACAGCAAAGTGAAAGCTTAGACCATTGCAATTGCGACGACCTACTATTGCAATTGGGATGGCAAGAAGATGAACTCTTGCCCTTGCCTATTCCAACTTATGACAACATCATTTGTTGCAATTGCGACGAACGTCCTTGCCATCGCAATTTGCGAAAGCAAAAGTCCGACGGAAGCCAATTCATGGTATTGTCGCTTGGGCAACGTATGGCCATCGCAATTGCAACATCCTGTCGTCACAATTCGGGCCCAAATGTAGTAGTGACAAGACACAAATTTAACACGGTTCACCCAATTCCTAGGCTACATCCACCAAATGGTGAGTCCAATATTCTTATTATCCAATAATTACAATCTGTAATCCCTTACAGCACAATACCACTGCAAGAAGCTACTAGCTCATACATTATGAAATGCCTAACCCTGAGCCATTTTAAACAAGCTCTTTTTTTTGTTGCTTACAAAATTAGAGCTAGAATAAGTTGGCCAATAGAAGAATAGCAGTCGATGCCTTCTACAATAATAAAATTGGTTGAGCTTTCGAGGGTGTTGCCCCCAAAAACCCCTGCAGGGGTGTTGCCCCTTGACCCCGCTCTGTATCGCAACAAGGAGCACGCATGGGGCTCTACCTTAGGACCCCGAAGGGGCACTGCCCCTTGACCCTATCTTGGGGGTGCTACCCTCAAAGCCCCATAGAATAATTTGGGGGGAAATTGTGTTGAATGAAGTAGGGAGAAATTAACCTCTAAGTCTGATTAGGCTCCACATGACAACATGCTCTTCCCTCTTCTTCGGCTAAGCAACTTCAGACATGATTGCTTGCGCTCTTGGAATTGCTCGCTCTTTCATGCATTCACAGTTGTGTTGTTCAGGCTCACTGGGTTTTCTTCAACTTACTAGCTTCTTCACACTATTTGTGACTCCGCACTATCACTCCTTGCTTTGAGATTACACTTAGCTTGGCTCTCTTGCTAATCAATCTACAATCTAATCTTATCTCTTGAGGCATCATTCTCTTTTATAGTCTTTGCTCATTTTGCTTCAAGACCCTAATTAGTGAATTCAAAATTTGAATTCTCAAGCCTATTCCTAGCTTGTCTTCTTGTCATTCTTATGTGTCGCTCTTGTCAGATGTAGCGTGTACGAATGGAGGTCATGGATGTTATGTCAACTTGATGGCTTGCATCACTGGTAAGAATTCAAATTTGAATTATTTTGACTATTTCTCGATGTGACAATACTTATCACCATTAAATGCAATGATGAGTGCACTTCTACCTACTTCGTGACATTGTAATCACGATTATCTCTTTACATGCTTCCATTTGCTAACTCGACTAATCCATCTTTCATGACTATCAGTTGCCTTATCTTTTTTGTAGACTTATCATCCTCCTTCACATTCTACTTCACTTAACATGACTCCATCCACGTGGTTATCTTTTGTCATCGCCTATGTTGGGCTTGTGATTCACTTTTCTCTATTCACCCTTGTGAACTAGAGTCGCACATACAAGTTCAATGTGCTTCACCGTTCATATCTTCATATTGGTCACTATACCTTATTCGCCTTGACATCAATGACATCATAGTCATAACTAAGTGCATTGATCACACTGTCGATTTTTCCTTAGGCTTTTTAGTCAATTATGCCAACGTGTGTGTGTGTGTGTGCGCGCACACATGTTCGTGTGTGTTGTGTTATACCATAGCTGATTGAAGTTGCAATATCAACACTCCCTTTTAGCTAGGGAGGATAAACACAATATCCTATATTACCTTAATGTAAAATCAAGAATGGCAAGTTTTAAGGATATCTTTGATCAAAAGATATCCACAATGGCCTCAGAATATCAAGTCACGTGATATTCACCAAGTACTAAAAAATGTTTATAGATAATGTATCCTCAATAATACTTACCATAGAAACATTCATGGTATGTTTAAGGAACTTATTTCACCATGCAAAATATAAACTATCATGATTTGTCTTAGACATCATAAGATGTCCATCACAATAGAAGGCCATGGTCTAGTTAAGGAACTTAATCCACCATGCAAGTTATCATCTATCATGATCTGCTTAGACATAATAAGATGTCCATCACAATAGAAGTTATCATCTATCATGATCTACTTAGACATCATAAGATGTCCGTCATAATAGAAGATTAAGTTATTGAAAGATCATCACCTTCCAATAACTTCTACAGATACAAGTGATAATCATTTGGAAGTTGTCACTTCCTCATGATGTTCATAGGGTGTAGACCTTTTAAAATCATGTAGTCACACACATGGATTTTTCAGATTCCCATATCAAATCTCTTTAAGGTAGACAAATATTCATTATCTCTAATATATATCATGTTGATTTCATATGTTGTCGCATTTTGCACATTTATATTTGCTATTATCTTCCCAATTTATATTCCTGTAAAGCTTACTATCTAATTGCAGGCCTAGTTCCAATATCTTTGTGTCTTTATTAAGGCTATGTGTGTCATTTATAGTGGAGAAGTTTCCTTCCTTCAAGGTTATGTGCCTCTTTATAACCAATATACTATTGTGATGAAATTTAGTCATTCTTCAAGTCAATCACCACCCTTTCATTATACTTCATATCATTTCCTTAAAACATATTATTGATTAATTATTAGTCAATGACTTTTAATACTAGGGATGCAATTAAGATATTGAACTCTGAATCATTGTCGACTCAATCCTCATTCATAGAGAATGCAACTACTTAATGCATTTCCCCTCCTTAGTCTCTATTTATCAATTTTGATATGTTCTTCTTAGTTAGGATACCTACTTTGTACTATCTATAGCCCTCAATTCTTCCAATGTTTACAAAGGTCTTGTTTTCAAAGCCCTGCAAATTGATCAGTTGCAAAGATGGTTACGCCCTCTGTACATTCAAGGGGCCTCCTCACTCTTGTGGATGAAACTGGAATTTGGCATGCCTGTACCATATCTTTGGTAGACAATGTCTGCGTAGCCGCCATTATGACCTACAACAAACCTATCAAGGACTATTGATTACAATCTCTCATATTTGTCTGTAGCCAAAAACCATGTAAGCATATATTGTTCCCTATATTATGCACGTCCATGTACGATATCCCTTGTGATATTGAGCTAATATCTCCATACAAATAACTGCATGGTGTAGCCTAGATAACGATACATAATTGGCAAATGACTTATGGTGATAAGCCTCAAAGGATGACAATCTGTTGATTCTAGTCTTCCAAATTACTGTTATCCATTCTTCGTACAATGAGTATCCCCGCTGAATTATGGTGGGATTCTGCATATATGTATAATTGGTATGCTTGCCTTCAAGGAGAATTGTCACACCCTCAGTGCCTGTGTATGTGTGTATGTGTGTATTGGTCTTCTCTTAAGATAGTTGCATATTGGATCATGAAGTCTTTGATCAATCTGAATTATTTCCTTCACTCCTCATGTTCCAGATGAGAATTCTTTGATGTCTGGAAGTTCAAACCCTATCATTGATTGTGCCTAAACCTAGCTTCTGATACCATGTTACGTTTTAGGATGTTGCACATGTAATAGCGCTGCCATGAATTTGTGTGTTTCAAGTGTGGATCCGAATGCATATATATAGGAATAGAAGAGACAAGTCTCTATTAATCAATATTGGTTATTGCAAGTTAACTGCCATTAGACAATACACACACACACACACATATAAGTAGATATGTCTAATTGATGAATAATTAAATGCAATAATGTTTAACCAATAAGCATAGAGGGATCATCTCTAGAATAATTCAATCTGACTGAAGATACATCTACAAAAGGAAGGCAGAGCATGGAATGGAGGCTCAAAGCCAACCACAGAAGGTTGTGTGGTGTTTGTTAAGAACTTATGAATCAAGGAGGTTGAAGACTGCTAACTTATTAGCCACAACAATATGAATAGAACAGAGTGGTCGATCTAGTATTTATTTAGTAGGGCACATTTTAGGCTCAATTTCTGGGCATTAATTGCAAACTTGTTGGGCTCCTCAAATACCACTGCTGAGGAATCTAAGTTAATCTTGCTAGACGCTAAAATTGAGAATATCACTAATGGACGAATCAAGGATAACTGGTGTGTGATAAAGTGGTGTCGATGTGCATTATTCTTGGCTGCAACTCCATATATTAGCTTTGGCGTGAGAGAAATTGAGTCTCAAGAAAGAAATGCAGACTTGTATGTAGATATTGTTCATTCTAATGCATAGCATCTTCAGCAAGTGATGTAATACAAAGAAAGGAAATTTGCTAATCCTGAAGATAGGTCAGGATTTATATTGCAAACATCTCTGTAAACTAAAGTTTACTGCAGCGAACTTAGTATCATTATTCAATTCTGAAAGTGCAGAATTGCAGATTATTAATGATCAGGGCCTGGCTATGAAATGAACATTATTCAAATAAGACAAACTCCACAAACAATGATTGCCACTCTGAATTATATTTCTGTGTCTTCAGTTCTCTCAGTTGTAATAAATAAATCTATTATCAACTAGTCCTAATAAATCTGCAATTTGGTATCAGCTTTCCTTCTTGTTCATGTGAACTGTTTGACCAAATCTCCAGCTGAGTGTGAGGGAAAGTTGAAACTTTGCCTGACTTATTTATAAGCAAACTATTTAACATAATTCTTGGACACTTAAAAGTGGACAGGAAAAAAGTGCAAAAAAGGATTGCTGCAAAACAGGAATAGCACATTACACAATTTCCTCCCTTCCACATCTCATGATAACCTATAGGCATGTAATTAAAATTTTCTTTCCAGCAGATCAAAGCCTCATCTTTACATACCATGATCTAGTTCAGACTTGGTTCTCCACACTCCTTGTGCACTATCATGTTTTTCAAACTTTAAAACATGGACAATAAGCTGCCTGATTTGATGGTGACCTACATGTTTATAAGGGTACAATCTAACTGCTGCAACCCTTGCAAACAAATTAATACATTTTATATAACAGCAGTAGAAAAGGATGTACTGCAAATTTCACTAGGCCTGAAATTTGTTGGAAAGAGGAAACCCTAAAGATTGAAAAAAACTGGTCAAATGGATTGACAATAAACATTGTCTAATACAGTTGCAGCCTGAATTCAACTCATGGTGACCTTTAGGAATGTAATTATGGCTTCTTTCCTGTAGATCAAAGCCACATCTTAGATACCACAATCCAGTTCAGATTTGGTTTTACACATTCCTTGTATAACATGTATAATGAATTTCCAAAATGTTAGATCCCAATTTTTGACCTAATTTAAAATGTTCATATAACCGTTGAGGTTCATATAAAGTCAGTTGACAGTTTAATTTGTTATAATCCTACAAAATGATAAAATGGTTAGTCATTATAATTTCATGTGAAGATAATATGCTAGTTGTTTATTTATTACGAATTCATGGAATTGAAAAGGCAGTGAGCCATTATGATTATTTATGATTAAATAACTTGTTATGGTAATATGATTTAACTACGAAAAATTTCCTTATAGAAAGCACATCGAAGCGGTGGAAGCATTGTTAGAAAAGAATTCAGAAAACAATTGGGCACAAAAACATCACCATCACTAGGTGATGGATATGAATCATGAATCACCATTGTTGAGGACCTAGCGAATCAAACATCAGGATACAATCAATGGAACTGCATGAGCTATTAAATAAATAATTTAAAACATAAAATAATTTAATTAAAATATAATACGTACCTCAAAAGATTTTGAATGATCTTTCACTATATTATTTTAATATATGTTCACTGACAACAATATATACTTATGTACATACATATAGACATAAAAATGAAGTGACACCGTAATATTATTTTCTTAGAATAAAATGATGCCACCTCATCAATATATCTATGTATTCATAGATAAATATAAATCATAATATTTTTTGAATTATAACCTTCCAACTCTTTTTCCATCTCTTCATTCTTCTTTTTGAAAACCAATTGAACACTTGACATTTAGTTGGCGCTCAAAGAGCCAAGATAATTCTTTAAGTTACAGAAGCCAAAGAGTCTTTTTAAAACCTTTTTATATCACGAGTCCGGTGAGAGGAAATAAGGAAGAGAATGCATTCCCAATTTCCATTTTACTATCACATCTTCCTTGCTCATTCCGGCTCCCTTAAACATCTACGACTCCATTATTTCCATTTTTCTCTACTCATACTTCCGGCTACCATTTCCATTCGAATCCCTACAAGTTCTCTACAGATTGCAACACTGTCATCCTTGTTGCAGGCAGCCGAATATCACTCTACCTTGCTGGAATTAAGGTTGTCTTTGCCTATTGCGGTTGCACCAAGAAATTAATTTGAAGAAGAACATATATACAAGCATCTAGAAAGACTCCATTTCCAAAGTAATCTAGGTTATGTGGATATCCAAATCCAACATTGCAATATGATTTTGCTTGATCAAATGTTACAACAAAATCAAATTACAGAGCAGTTTGCTACAGCTTTTATCATGATGAATACCTTGTTTGATATTATAGGATAGATCTTCTCTAAATTAGATTTGTTTATGGCAATTAAAAGCCAAGTAACCATGTTATGAAATCATGATTTATTATGCCATTGGAGATTAGAATTCAAATGATATTTTCTACAAGTCTTGAAGAACACATTTTTCAAATCATAGATTGTGATAAGCTAGAGCATATATTATTCATGAAACAGTTGAGAATCAATAGAAAGAGTTGGTTGCTCTGATATCCAAACACCTAGGACTCGTCCGACTGTATAGCCAAGGAAAAGGGTGAAAAGGTGAGAGAAAGGAAATCTGCAATAACAAAAAACAAAATCAGATGTGATATAACAATGTTTATTATTTTTAAAAAGAATCATTTATTAGCTCATGCATGATCATGTTTATTGTTTACTCCTGCTGTCAAGTCGAATGGTGTGATTAGATACCAGGATGCTCGATGGTTGACAAGGTGTTCCATGTCTATTTTGGGTAGGGAGGGTCTTTCTCATTAAAGATTGTGTGAGGATAAGTTATAGTCTGAAGTTGGGTGGTTAAGCCCCTGACAATGTTTCCCCTCTCCACAAAATGTAGAACGTGCACCAAATAAAAATAAGTTATGCATTCAAACATTTGTCGGAAATATGTATTTTTCTTTTATGATGTATATTCAAGTAGAAGGTAAGATTAATTGAGTTGTATCATCATTATATTTATTTCTTTAAATGAAAGCAACTTTTATCATCAATATAATTGACAACCAGTTAGATCGATTGATCTTCTAACTGAACATGGAATATATTTAATTGCGAGAGATAGATTTATCTGATGCCCTAAATGATACAGTGGTATCTGACACCCCAAGTGATACAATGGTATCCAATGCCCTAAATGCTCCAATGGTAATTGATGCCCTAATTGATACAGTGGTATTTGATGCTCCAAATGATCTGGTGGTATCTGATGCCCTAAATGATCCAATGGTAATTGATGCCCTAAATGATCCAATGGTAATTGATGCCCTAATTGATATAGTGGTATTTGATAGTAATCGTCATTTGATTTTGATATAGTGGTATTGGATGGTAATCGTCATTTGATCCTAAGTGGTATTTATAGACTAACGTGGGTGTTTGCAAAAGCATCCCTAGATTGATTTCAGTTTCGAATACCATAGTATGTAAATTTAAATTTCCATAGTAAATTCATTGATGATGTTTCCAAATCTTAATTATGAAATTTGTTTAACTGTTTGTAACCATTAATCTCATTCACATGAACGTAACTGATATAACTGTCTTCCTATGAAAAAGAAGTAATAACTATATTTCTTTGATATGTTAGTTGTTAGTTAACACCCGGGAAAAAGTGGATGTTACACTAAACATGTATACATAAATTGCCTACTTTTTAGGCTGTCATACACAATGTTTATTAAAAAGGTAAGATCTAACTTTGATGACCTTGAAAAACATTAATTTATATAACTTATATAAAAGGAAAAGGAAAAAAAGTACTGTGAATTCCACTAAATGTAAATTTTGATGAGAAAGGAATAAATGAAAAAGAAAATGCTTATGATTGAATTGTATCTTTGAACAGGCCTTGCAATTTGGTGGACATTTTAAATGCAAACCCAATTAAGCCCATTAGAGCTTCCCAAGCACAATCATTCCTCGAGTATCAAAGTAATGATAATACACCTAGTGCCATCTTTACTTGATCTCAGAGCAGGCATTTGGACCTAGAGGTTCCCTCAAGCAGCTGTTGATTGCTGAAACTGCAGCTTCTATAGATGCATCCTCTCCCTGCTCAATTGTTGTTACATGTCAATTTTAATAGGCAAAATAACACATTTGGAAAGACAACTAAATCTTCTGATTTAAATTCTCGTAGTGAAAGAAAGTTCTCAGGAAAAAGGAAATCTAAGATCTACAAGTCCAGATAGTGACATCAATGCTCTCAAAGCATTCAAATTCACAGATAGAAATCAGCATTCATTGGTTTTCCAATCTACCAATATCTGTAGTATGGAAAGAGTTTAGACCAGTATATTAAATATTTAAAAGAATATAAATAACTAGTTCCTTCAAATTTATTGCAGCTTGCTTCATTAATCAAGAAAATAAAAACTTATTACTTCACTGAAGATGTCAAGAATATGCATATGTTTTTTCGCAAACTATTATGCCAAATTCTGACCTTTTCTCTCCAATAAAAAATGTTCCCATATTTCCCAGCCAAGCGGCTCCAAAAGCTGCGAGGAATGTCCAAATCAACTGATGCCCCAACGTTGAAGTTCAATATGTTACCTGCACGATACAAGATTGATGTCATTATCTGAACCACTGATGTCATTATCTGAACCACCACAAAAAGGAAGTGTCTTGTCTCGGAAACCCCAGATATTTAGTAAAAACTTTTAGCACAGTTGTGTAATGGAAAGAATCAAAATTTATTGGGGAAATCAAGCATAATGCCCAGAAGCATTCAAAAATCAACACTTAATGACCTAGCTTTATTAAAACATTCTAGAATTGAAAATTTAATGAATATTCTGGACACTGAAGCAATGGGAATTCACTGGCACGTTTGCAATACACTAGCAAGTATACCAAATTCCAAAAAGATTAAATTGTCTTTGAAAATAAAGCCATACCAAATGTAGGATCTGCAACAAATACTATAGTGTTATCATCAACCTGCCAAAAGTCTCGGACAGCTAACCCTGGCTATCACAATACAAACATTAGAAATGCAGGAAACGGGTTGCAACAATGACCACATATCATTGTTCTAAGCTAACACATTATGATATCCTAAAGTTAGCTACTTGTTTTCGTGACATACCTGGGGTTACTGGATAATTTTGAGCCAGAACTCTAAGCTTGAAACCGGTATCCTTCTCAAGATTATATATTGCCTCTATCATCCTATTTTCCTGATACATCGAGAGAATGAAGCTTATTATCCACGTTTTAAAACTTTTATACACACTATCGTTGACATCCCAACAGCTAAGAAACTAACATGAATAGTAAAGATTCTTTAAATACAAAATTCCAATGGCTAAAAATGGATGGCATTATGGTTTATTTGCATGACCTGAAATATATCCAAGATATATTTGAAAATTGAATGAAAGCAGATGAATGCAAGATTAATTTTAAGACAGTGGAAGATTTGTCCAAGTGGCTTGTTCTAGCACTTAGGCTAACTAATGCACCTAGAAATTCTGAGAGGTTAGTGAATGAAGTTTTGAAATCTTACCTCGATAACTTTGTTGAATAATTGGATGACATGTTTCTTTTCAATAAGGAGTATTTGGACAACATCAGATCTAGACTTGCAAAGTTTGAGAGAACAGAAGTTGCTAATAAATGTGGAAAAATATTGTTTGAGAAAAATCAATATATTTGAGTTTTGTTTAGTGGACTGAAGATGGATCCAAAGAGCTGCACCACTGCTTGTTTCAAACATTCTCATGGTTTACCAAATATCTAGACCACGTTTATAAGGAAGTTTACTGGAATATGGGCACCTAACTAAGACCATGAGAGGTGATGAAAATGAAGTTTAAATGGACTATAGCTAACAAAATTCTTGAACTGCTAAAGAAAAAGTGACGGTACAATCAATTTTTGCTTTACTAGAATTTCAAATGTTATTCCAAGTTGGTTGTGATGCAAGTGGAATTTCAATCGGAGTTGTTCACAGTTAGAGAGGAAGGTCTATTGCATATGTTAATGAGTAATTTAATGATACTATCAATATATTTTTTTATGATTAAGGATTTTGTACATTGAAGAAGCAAAGATGTTATTTTCATCCAAATAATTTATTTTGTATACTGATGATCAAGTATTGCAATATCTATTTGCATAGTATATTTAATTGTCAGGATAGTCTCCTAACCCTGGTCAATGTAGGAAGAAGGTAAGGTACTATGCAAATTTATAGCTAACTCTGGCTAAAAGAATGTGTTGTAGATTTGTTCTACAGGCATAAAGAGACTTGACAGATGCATAGAAGACTTATTGAGGAGTGGGATTACAGGATCAAATGCTAAACAAAGAAATTACAGAGATAAATGCGGCATAGTCAAGGGAGTATTTACAACATTGACATAAATCCTATTTCTATCTCCTTTTGTATAATAAGGAACAAATCTGTACTGTATTGTACGTATACTACTGATTACTCCCCCACTGCTTACGATAAGGGGGTGATTGTAAGAATTCAAATAAATTTTGAAGCGCCACCGGGAGGTTTTCTCTAGCTGACTCTTTCCTCCCGGTGTCCTAGTGAGTTGGTCTGCAAATAGGTTAAAATCAATAAAAATTATTCAACCTAGGCCCTTTATCATCCAAACGAGAAAACAAAAGTATTACAATGTCTATAATATAAATATTCAAAGTAAGGTGAGTAAAAGACATGTTGGATGGGTTGTGTTTATGCAGTTATTTGTTAATGTTGAAACATAAAAGTGGCAAGCCCAATAGAGTCGCTGATGCGTTATTTATTTTTGTTGGTGGCAATGAGAATCAAAGGTGTTGGATTTGACTGGACGAAGAATTTGTATGAAATTGACATAAATTTAGTCAACGCATGCCAAGCATGCAAAATGTTAGTAAGTGTAGATGGAATTAAATGGCTAGATTGTTTGGCCCAAGATAATGTGTTGTTCAAAATAAGTTAACTACGAGTTCTAAAGATGTTCTCTCAGAGAAAACATGATAAGGGAAAAACATAATGATAGATTAATTATTCACATAGGTTTATTGATGAAGCAACTGCTTTGGTGAGAGAAACTTATTATTCACCTCATGGACAAAAAAATTGCCTACATCACAAGTTATCATTAATTAAAACTACTTCTAGTCACTAGCCCAGAGATTCCTGTAAAAAATAGGCCATTTTTCTGTGAAAAGTGAATCTGACCTAAAAACATGACAACTCGAACAAAATATCTATCTGCCATATAAATTATAATACTAAATAATTACGTGTTAATAAAGTTTAAAGTCTGGACAAAATAATGGTTTGCATTCCCGTGCTACTTCTCTTTTATAAATTAAAGTAAGATTAGATGATCCACGACACAAATATGCAAACATCTGGATATCTTCAACAACTTGTATTCTTCTCATTTTCATTTTGTATCAATGCAAAAGGAAACGGGGTGGCCATTTGTCTCTCTTTGCCCACATAACATCACTTTTAGACTATTTTCCATAGCTACGGATTCGGTGCCTCAACCAGCACTGGAAGAGGAACAAAATGCACGCTAATGATGATAAGTATGCTGATTTTGAAGGGGTTTAAATCCATGATCTTGGAATCTCAATGGCATCGTGTTTCCACAATGATAAATGAAGATATTTTGATATGATAAGAAAAAGTTTTCACAAATCGGCTGCAAGCGTCCAAGTATTTCCTCATGGTTAATATGTGTCATTTGGTATACAATAGCAATCGCAATCCTTTTGGGGTTGGCAATCTCATTAAGGTGGTATTCTTTTTGCAGACAACAATCACTTTGGGGGGTAATTAGTTAGGGAATTAAAATAAGAAGAGAGACATCACCTTCCAAGAAAGTCATAACCACAGAATAAGTCATGACCCTTCTGTTCCAAGAGGGGGAGATATAAATACATCTCAATCAACTCCAAGGAAAGGGGCACAGTAGAAACATACACACAGAAACAGCATGGATAAGAAGAAAAGGGAAAAGCAAAGAGAAACAAAAAAGGAAGATACAAATAACAAGTAATACCTATAACAATCTGAAAACATATATAGGGCATTGAAGGAAGAGAAATAATAGTAAATACAAAAATAGAAGTTACAAGGATCGATGAACATAGAGCAATGATCAAAATGCTCAGCAAAGATGCCACTACAAGAAATCACAATCTGAAGGTGACTACTGATCCGAAATTTTACTTTCAGAAAGGTAACAACCTGTATGAGAAATTTAATGGCTAGTAAACTAATTAAGCACCACTTGACAATCTCCGGGATTTTAGAAGCCGACTCTTCAACTGAAAAAGAAAAATATAAGGTGATACACCATGATGCAAATTGTTGAACACTTCAGAAACTTCAAATTTCAAAGTATAATGCAATGATATTTAGCAAGTTACAGAAAGAGTCATAGATACGATCCTTTACTTCACCGACTAAACAAACAACAGCAAAAGCTTGACTCAAGCAACAAAAATTTATGTCATTAAAAGATACAGAGCATAGTTATAAAAATAGTTACAGAATAGCAGAAAGTATATGAAAAGACTTAAGTCACAGTCCAATATATCAATATCTATTAAGAACCAAATAAACTAGACTGGAATCAAAGAAAATTCAATAGTATTGTTGCTATAGAGTTTTTTCCAAAAGTTTTTCAGAAGTAATGAAAAATGTTCACCTTTGTTGATGTGACTTTTATGCCACTATAACATACAAAATCGAATACTTAGCAATGTTTTGACCCTGTCGACACAGTTGTAATCCATCAATAATTTTCTCAGAGCCCATATATAAGGCAAAGTTAGTTACTGTTGTAGGAATGTGTTTTGGAAATTTCTATTTGCATTTGTGAACTCCAGCTGTAAATTCAGCATTGTCTGCGGTTTCAGATTCTCCCTATTCGGGCATCCGCAGTTTTGGTGTGAGTCACTTCCCACGTATTCTACTCATCTTCCATATTTGAACATCTGCAAGTTGTGATCAACAAATGTTCCATAGCTTTTGTTTATTACACTGAGTTGATAAATATCTTCAAAGATTATATTGTGCATCTATTCCTGCATTAAGCATTATAATACACTTGGACAACAGCCAAAGAAGACCATACCAAGGGCCGGTGCAGCCGTGTATGGTCTGTAGGGAGGAGGGCATACAGAAGGACTTATCGTACAGATGTAGAGGAGGTATGTACTGTACGAACAAGACCTAGCAGACTCTACAAACATGTTGGCTAGGTAGGATAGGTTGTACGGAATTACCAAGCCGACCGTACAGTACAAAGGGGGTGTTGGATGCTATTCTGTACAGAAGAAAGATTTGTGGCATATAATAAAAACATTTGTGTCATGCAAGCTGGGAATCTAAGGCAATCATACGGGTCCTAGATTGACCATATAGTGGAGTAAAGCAGGAGCAGATTCTCCAACCATATTATTTGTCGTACAATAGTTAGAGCAGGTCAGGGTTGATTGTATAGACTCTAGAGTTCCCTTGGTGGTCATACGTAGGAGGAACATTACAGTGGTGTCAGAGCCAGTGATTCTGCCAGCCTGTCAGGTGGTAGATGCATTCCAAGTTCAAAGCATACACCAATAGGAGGTGTCATTCAGTGGATAGAATCCACAAAATGGAGGAGCCACCGGAGCTTAATGTTGCGATCACAACATTGCTAAGGAGACTTAGCAGAGCCATAATCAGAGGGGAACAACAACAAGCCATGTAGGAAACATTGCAGAAATTGGTAGAAGGTAAAACAAATGGAGATCACCAAGAACATGGTGACAATTCCATGATGGGAAGCTCAAACATTCAACCTCACATTCCTGACCATTGACGTCAACGTTTTTACAAAGAACCAAAGCACATTGTATAGAATGAAAGCCTACTTTCCAAGAAATACAAGAGCAGCTAAAGCAAGACTAGAGGAATGTGGATCTTGAAGGAGACACATCTTTCAAAGATTATGATGATCTTTGACTGAAATACTCGGGCAACAATAGCTGTGGCTACTACAGCGATGACATCAAATGGAAGATAGGCAAGATAAATTTATCATCCTTTGATGGATGTAGAACAACATCAGCACAAGCATGGGGGTATAGAAGGAAGAAACCTATTGCCAACTAAACCCGATACCTAAGGATGAGGCAATCAAATTCATAGTGCTTCATTTGGAAGGAATCACTCATGAATTGTGGCATCATGGACAGTCACTCTCGGACACGATCAATAACTTCGTATGTTGAAATCATAGAGAGAATTAGGGACCGCTTAAATAGAAAGGATCTGGAACTCAACTTCAAGGAGCTGGCTCACTCAAGCAATCTGGACTGGTAGACAGTTACATTACAGAATTTCAAAGTGTCAATGTTGGTGACCGACATCTCGTAGGGGAGACTGGTAGTGCTTTTCAAGGATGGGTTGATGGAAACCATGAAGAATTAGGTCAAGGGGCGCTCAACCCCAACACACTCACTAAAGTTGATCTTTTTGTTTTATTCTAGAATTTTCTTCAAACTGATCCATTTATTTTCTCCTATAATTTTCTCAATTTTGGATGTCTTTCCTTATTTTGAAATCTGAAATTCTGCACCACTTTTCTTGCTTTTCATGAATTCCGAGACAAACATGAGCATGAATTTTACAACTATTGACTCTATAAACATAGAATGTTCTAAAAATAGAAATTTCAAAAAAAGCAACTTTCTAGATTTAGAGAAAAAAAAGCTCTTGGATTGGCTCCAAAATGCCAAAAATGAGAAAGTAACAGGTAGAAAAAGCAACTTTTTCCTAGAAAATAGGAGTTGTCAAAATTGACCTCAAGCAATCTCCATTTTCATCCCTTGGTCCTTCTATGAAGCCTTGTGGCATCAAGATACTAATTTGATCACGATTTCTTCCTTTCTTCTTTTTGACATCCCTGAATTTGGATTGAACTCCTAAACTTTGCATTGGCAAAAGACTGGAGACTGAAACAAAAACAATAAAAAAAAAACCTAAAAAGAGAAAAAACTAGGGGGTTCCCATTTGCAATGGGGTGATGTGTGCTAATGTCACAACACAACCCTTGACACATAAGGCCCTTAATCCCAACATGACACATCAAGTTCTCAAACCTGACCTACTCTATGAGGGATACAATTTCGAATGGCATTTGATGTTTAAAAATCTGGTCTTCAAATTGTTGCAGGAAATTGTGAAGTCTGAATTTTGTCTTGTCATAAAAGTATCAAAATCCAATTTTGTCTTTGAGCTGGAAGTTGCCAGAGCAGATTCACGTGGACATGAACTTATGATTTTTTTGTTGGCACAGAAGTGTCTGGTTTCTGAATTATGCTCGTTTCATTCAGGTCCTCAAATCTGATCTGTCATTTAATCTTGTAAATTGCTAAGTTGAATGGACACAAGAAAGGATAATTGTCAAGATTGTCATTGTCATACAAGTCTTTGGATATGATTTCAAATGATACATGAAAGTTGGAGTTCTGAGCTTGCCTTGCGACATCAAGCAGTCAAATGAGTTTGCCTTGCCACATCAAGTGGTGGAATCCACCCTCTCAAGAGGCATATTAACACATCAAGTGATAGAATTGACTGTCTCATGTGGCAAGCATTGACACATCATGCAATGGAATCTGACCTATGATGTGGCAATTGCCACATCCAGACCTCGAATTCTGACCTGTGGATGATCATTTGGAAACTCTATGAACATGGCCAGCAAGCCATCATTACATGTGGATCGACCTTAATGGGGAGCAGGGGGCAGGCAGGAGGGGGCGCATCACTGAAGTTTGAAATGAAAAACATTAAATTTTGGTGTATGCATTTATTAAAGGCAATCGATGGATAAATGAAATGGATTTTATCATATTGCCTACGAAATTTCAAGAGGCTGTGACTTTGAGAAAAGAAGCCATGAATTTAATTGTCTCCAAGGGAAATCATTAAATGCATACTGATGGCATTTATTGATGATGATTGAACTTAAAAAGAAAATATGTTTTATTGAATCACCAATGAGGGGGCCATCAATTTAGTTCAAATGAACCATGGTTTTAATAAGGAGACATGATTTGAATACTGAAGGGGTTTGAATGGAAGTGAAGGGGCCAAAATAATTCAATAAAGGGCTGCAATTTGTTTAGATAAATTGTTTCTCTCAAAGCGAAGTCGGCCTGGGCGGAAGACATGCCTTTGGACTTAACTGCCATATAAAAGGATAAAAATCACTTCATTTTTAACACAAAAGAAATCAAATTAACCGTTTGCAGAGCAGATCAAGCTTCTAGGAGCACAGACTACTTCTAAACAATTCGAATATGGAGTTTAATCGGAGATTTCTACATTGCTGGAATAAATCAAGGGTGTTAAAAGCATACCTACTAAAGAAACCAGACCTCCTTGCTTGAAGACCTGGGTTGGCGATTTGAATTTTGGCATAGTAGCAGGTTAGAATTGAAAGAAGTCATTGAAAATTTATTAAATTAGACAAATCTGGGCAGCTCACACTTCAAGAAAATCAGAACATCGGAAGGCTGTGAACTATCAATCTCGGCATGAAATCAGGACTGTACGAGGCGAGTTGCATCAAACTTGGCCTTGTTTACAAAGAACATTGAAATCCATCGAGCTTAGAGGCTAAAAATTGGGGGTTTTATTGGGAAAAAACAAAGTGTAAGAGATTAACTTCTTGCAGACCTGAAGGCGTGAATTCGGAAATTTTAGTAAGGCAACAAAGTATTACCATTTTGGCAACATTTTCGCATTGCATTCAATAGTGAGTTCTCAACTTAAAAAATCAGAGGATAATGAAATTGTAAATTTTGAACTTTAAATTCAATCAGACTTTCACAAGATGAAATTTGTTGATATTTTCGTAAGTTGTGAGAGTTTGTTAAGTTGTAAGAGACATTGTCACTAACCATGTCATAAACTTGAAACATAAAAATCTAATATATGACATTGTATGGCAGGTTGAACATGGCTGGAGCTAAAGATGGCAAAAATTTCAAGACAAAAGGCAAGTCAAAGTGCAACATCATGTTGCAAATTCAAGTCAAAGTTCAAGGCATTCAAGATGAATTTGAAGTGTAAGTACAACATCATGACCAAGTCTACAAACCAAAGGAAGAAATTACTGCCTCAATTTCCTCCAAAGATCCAAGTTCAACTGATTGTCTGACTACATGCCACATAAGGTGATTATCAGAATGGTTAACAAAAGCATTGTAGTTTTCTCATTGGCCCACAAGGTGGTGCTTCATTCTAATTGGCCCATTGATCGTTGTCTTCTTCTACAAGCTTCTACCTAACCAAATTTCTTATTGGCCCTTTAAAACAATGTTATTTTCCTATTGGCCCAAAAGTTGGTGCCCAATTGTAATTGGCTGGCATTTATTGCTTATAGTTGTTAGATTAGGGTTGTGCAGGCTAAATCTTGCCTCTGGATCTTGAATCGATCTTGGCCACTTATTGTACTAGGAAGTGGGAACTACTACATATGACAAGGCCTTACCATTTGTAAGAGGAGAGACTTTGAGAAACTATTGCCATAATGCTATCAGAGTAATTGTTAACTCATTGTTGGTCTTCATGGTGGATTACTTGTGGTTCTTTGGAGTATCGCATGGTTTCTACATTTCCTCATCTAGATTAGGATTTCATTCCATGTTGATTAGAATAGTGTTTAGTTGAATGGAAGATATTTAGGATGCATCTTTAATGAACTCATTTAGACCAAATCACTAATTTCTTGCAGATTATAAGTTTGTCTTGTGAGGTTGAATAGCATATTTATGAGCTTTACTTCAAATATTGCTTGCAAATTTATATGCATCAATGGAAGTTTTTAATGGAATGGTAATAGTTCAAACATCCTACATCTAGTTGATGGTTAAACTAAGTCTAGTAAAGCCACAAAGGCATTCATTAGCTCTTGCATTCTAGAAGTAGAATAATTTTCTAAACCTTTCCCCTTAGCAATTTATTTGATTGGAAGTGGTTGATGTTCATTGAATAAACATAAGCCCCTTTTTGATACCCAACATATCACACCATCAAAACTGAGTTAAGTCCACACTAAGAATGAACCTTTGGGATTGTCTCATTTGATCACACAATACATATAAGTTGTTTAGCATATGAGCATCCTTATTCAAGAGAGAGTTGGAGATTCGATATTTCATTTGGAATACAAGTATTCAATTCTACTTGTTGCAATGGCATAAAACTCACATCAACAACTTTAATACAGAGCACAATTCTTGTACTTATACTAAAAATATTTGTTTTCCAAGAGAGATCTTCTAACCGCCCTCGCATAAGTGCACTTATAATTGCTTTAATAGATCCTCATTTTGTCCAACCAAAAATATGGCCCACAATCATACTCCAAGCAAAACCATCTAACAGTGAACTCATTACATTTGCTAACTGTCGAGGACCAAGGATCAAAATAATGATCAAATCCCACCTCAAAGGATGCAAGAAGGTGAAAAATGGACGTGTAGGGGATGTGTGACTCTAGTATAGGATGCATGTGTGGAACACAAGAGCCAGGAAGAAGATTTGTGCTATAAAGAGCCCAAAGATCATGCTAAGTGAATATGTGGGGAGGTTGGCAAATGTCTAGCAAACAAACACGGGAAACTTCACCAATGTTAGAGATGTTGCCACTGTGGGTCTTCATGGAGAAAGAATTTGTGGGAATAATAGGACATACTTATGAGACACACTAAACCCTTAGAAGAACAAGCACAAAAGAAAGGACACCCTCCACTACCAAAATAAAACAAAATAAAAATAAGTTGAAGCCAATCAAAGGGTACATGGCTTACATAACTTATTACAAAAGATTACATCTACAACTTGGCAACTTTATGGGACCTTCACCTATGAAGATTTGAATTCAAGATCTTTGGGTAAAGCACAAAAATATGGAACACAAGAGATGCAAGTCTCATTCACAACTTTGTGAGGGAAAATTGCAAGAGAAGTGTCCCATGGTTGTGCAATGGCCTGCGAGTCTTCACCAGCCCAAACAAGTTCAAGCTTCTCTCTAAAGAAGATGTCATTCAGTACCTATTAAGTTAGACTCCATGTTGAACTCCAACTTTACCAATGCCCTCAAGATGTCTTCAATTTTTATTGCACTTAGCTGTGAGCTAATGTTTTGTAAAACCAACTAATCATGTTGTTGTTCCTCAAGCAGTTGTTTGATTTGATTCTCCTCTACTACTCTTTTGTACAATAGGAAAGAGAGAGGAAAGCCCAAGTTGCACAAATTTATCAAAATAACTTTTCTCTTTTGTCATTGAGCTCCACGAGAATGAAAGCATTCTCTTCCTCATAATTCATCTTTGTGATAGGTTATGAATTCATTCACCTTCTTCACAGTTTCTCTTCCATCTAGTATTCTTGCCACCTACAAAGTGTTAGACGTCACCACATAGAGTTTCTCGATGGGGATCTTGGATTTATCTTCTTTTGGAGTAACTTCCTGTAAGACTTGTGCAAAAAACAAGCATGCTTTAATGCTTAATTTTTTAGCATCAACGATGAATTTGAAACCAGTTATCGTGGATACCCTTTCATATTTTGGTTTTTTCTCCAAGAGGAAACATACCATTGTTGTAGAATAGGAAGAAAATCCGCTTGTGCTTGCAGAACAGGCCTTTTGCCTAACAGGAGTTGAAGTCATTACCCTGTTAGTCCTTGTTATTGATCTCATCTTGCAATCCGTTTAATTTGACTAAAGTATTTGTCTACACCTAGCACAATTGCTCAAGTTCCAGATTACTCATTCTTATTGTGGTTTTGGCTGATTGTTTCACTTCAATCTCTATATCCAGAAATTCCTAGATTTCTCAAAGTCTCTTTTGGAAGGCAGTTTCCAAGCTTTGTGATCTCTATTAAACATAGGCCAATAGTTGACTTTTGCATGGAATTGGGCTTCTCTCAATTCTCTCATGTTTTCAGGATCTTCATGATGGAATATTGTCATTGATGTCAAAAATGGGCAAGACACATAGCACCATCAATGTCAAAGGAAATGGAAGATATATATAAATAATGACAGTTGGCAACTAAAATAAAAGAATGAACAAACAGCAGTAGTAATATTTGCTGGCAGATACGAAGTAATCATGAACCTGAAAGAAGTGATGTTGCAGATGTATTACAATGTTTATCAGACGAGTCACCGTGAGAGCCACAACAAGACTAAACACAAGCCACACAAGTCACTGTTGAATGATTAAGACCAGACCTGGTGAACCAAGCATGATGAGTGCTACATTGATAAAGACATGAGGTTTCAGACATATATATAAGATGTAAAAATGCAGAAATACCTGGACATTATTAAACTATAAAGTAACTAATGTAGAAGACTTCAATACAGATGCAAATTTCCAGCTCTTGCAAGCAAAGTTCAAACAGAGAAAATAAAAATCATTCAGACAATTCATCTCAGTGATTACTATTGGAATGAACAGATTTACTAAGTAATAGCAGCGATGAGACAAAATTGAAAAAGAAGGCCCGATAGCTTATGAGATAATCGTCTCGCTGGTCAAGGAAATAATTAAGAGCAAATATAAGGAATGGTCTTTATATTATGCAATTCAGAAGTTATGAAGGTTATTATCGCTGGTAGTCAAAGAAGCCCAATACACATGATGTTCGAATGGAAAAGTACTATAGACACTATGACGGCAAGTGAATAAAAATTTACATTGACTTAACGGTGTTATTGGCAACATCTATAGTGCCAAATGGTAATGAAGTTGACTGTGATAATGTACAGTAAATACATGTCTGCAACAAAGTCCATGAATTCTGATATGATGGAAGCAGTGAGATTTGCGGCGATGCAACATACGTCAAATATCAAACAAGTTAGCAACAAACATTGGCAAAGAGAAATGTTATATACGTTGAAGCTTTACCGATAATGATGGCAAACACAATGTGTACGAGTTGAATCCAAAACTGTATAATCTCAATAAAAACAGAGAACTCGCGATAATCTGAAGTGCAACAAGTAGAAGAGCCATGTAAAGACGGAGGTCTGCATGTTTAAAAAATGCATTAGCACCCAAGAGTCAGTACGATTAAAAAGAGGAATCGCAGACAAAGTTGATTAGTGTTGACGGAAAACTTCTATATATCAAGGCAAAGATGGCATGCATTAAACAGAGTATCTATGCACCAACGTTATGTAATGCAAGAAAGACGAATGGTCAAATTCATAAACCAGATATATATATGCCATCGGGAGTTCTTAACCGTCAAAGGCAAAATGATACAGGATGCTCAAAGTATGAAGTTGGAACAAAACAATCTAGAGATCACATCAGACGGAGTTAAAAATAAAATAAGTCAGTTTGATATCTGCATGAATTGTTTGTAATTGAGCCATGAAGTGTGACGGAAACCGTGACTTATAATTGGAGAGACGGCAAGAATCAACAAATATCTAACACCTAAATAATGGAGGAGAACAATACCAATAAAGTCATCATGGAAGTTTTCATTAAACCCAGAGTAGAATAAAGTAAACAGGCGGTAATGATATCTAAGCGATTCTGACATGTATGATATATATACAGCAATGAATGTTGCTAATCGCAAGCTAAAAGAAAATAATTCTAACAAACAAAGTATTTTCCAAGTCAGCGTTGAAAGAATGAAGCAATGTGTTCAAATGGTGGACATGAAGTTTGTAATTAAATAAAAGTGATATCATTAGAGTTTATTATTCAAGAGGTGCGATTTAATAAAGTAGCCTTTTATATTTGAAGAGTCATCTCTCTTTGTATGAGATATATATAATAGATAAAAGGCTAATCTCAAAAAAAGTGGAAGTGTGTGAAGAGAAGTCAGCAATTGGAGCAGAATGTGAAGAATAGTATATAATAATAAATGTGAGTTTTGATAAGAGAAATGAGTAAATAATAATAATAAGGAAATGTGTGAATGAAGTGAATAAACATAGCAGAAGTATAAAAGAGCAAGTTATAATAAAAAGAAGAGCAGAATATATAAAAATTGAAGTCAGCGTTAAGAAAATGTGCAGTATATGAAGGGTGAATAAAATATCCAGACATATCTAGATTTTAATCTGATATGTACATATACAGTAGAGAGAGTAGAGTGAAAGAAAGAATGAAGGATATTGTATAATCAGGATTTTATCCAATATATAAATATATATATTCTTGTGAGTATAGGGAAGATTGCAATGTAAAGTATAGAGTTATCGGCTGACTTCAAGAAAGAAGATTATAAATTTTATACAGAGATAAGAAGGGAATTTGTGCATTGAAATTGTCCATCATCAGTTGAAGATAAGCAACATTATCAGGGTGGTATAAAAGTTTGTGTACAGTGGGTTGGTGTTCACGAAGACAGTAGCCGGAGTTGGAGCTTCCTGTAGGTCGGAGCCTCGAAGCCTGTGAAGTGTGGGAGTCGAAGCATCCAGTGAGTCGGTGCTCATAAACATAGAGGTCATAGCCTCTAGTAGGTTGGAGCCTACAAACCAATTTGTAAAAGAACAAGTTTATATAAAAGCATTTATTGTCGTGGTTTTCTCTCACATTGGGTTTCCACGTAAATCTTGTGTCATTGTGTTCAAGTGCATAATTGTTGATTTGAGTATTTAAAGTAATTAATTGGATAAAAGTTTTAAATTGGCAAAAGTTATTAATATACTATTTCACACCCCCCACCCCCTCTCAGTATATTTGTGTGCTCTTCACTTCATGCACTAAGGCATCGTGTAAACCCTTTTGCAATTTTTCCCTATTAGCTTCTATTTTTATATTTGCATCTGAAAATCCATAGTGCTTTAAAATACATTGTTGGAGTTGTGCCAGCTCCTCGTCCCTTGTCCATAGTGTGACCCTAAGATCCTCACTTTCTTTCTAAAGATAGGTGATATTCACTCTGAGCAGACAAAGCTCCTCATCTTTAGTTTGCAACTAGGAAATCGTAGTTGCTTTGTCCTTCTTGAAGGTGGTTGTTGCATTCTTAGAGTTTGAGAGCTCCTTTTTGGCCTTTTCTCTTGTTGTTCGCTCTATCAGAAGGGACGTCGGACCCTAATCTGATTTTCCTTTCTCAATCTGGAAATTTTTGCCTCATGCCCTCTAATTTCAATTCTAAGTCTGTCTTATAGTACCACTCATACTTTCAAACTTGCTCCTCAACTTTTCCATTTGTAACTCTTTTAGGAATTCCACCTTGTCTTGAGGTTGGGCACTGCTCATATTGATTCCTACTCCATGAAATTGTATAATCCTCAATTTTCATCTCACCCTTGCATTTTTTAGATGTTTGGGGTCATTGACGTTGGCATGATGGCTTCTTCTATTATCATATAGGGTCTCCATCCAGGATGTGGCCATCTTAAAAGCATATTTTAATTTTCTAATTTGTGTTCTCTCTACTTGAGCCTCTCTAGTAGTATTGAATTAATTTCTAAACCCCAAAGGAGACTGGATTTATTGCCTTGCAAATGTGTGGTGAGTTGGAGACCAAAGGGCACTGGGAACAACTGAAGTACTCTTTTGTGAGCTAGCAATTAACTTTTTGGGCAAGCTCAAGATAGTAAATGAGAAGAGCAAATGCTTGGGAGCATTTGGCTTCCTAGAGTAGAAGATGAAAACCCTAATTGAGCATATGTTGAAGAAGGTGGAGTTTGCGCAATCATCTCAATTGATGAGGGAACTAAGGCAAATACAGTTGCAGACTAGGCACTTAAACCTGTGGAAACTAGAGATTGTCCAACAGCTCGAATAAGGTAAAAATGGGAGTAGACATGGGAGCTGATAACTAACTAGGAACCTCAAATAAGTAGCAATGATGGGTTGAGTTGTGGTTGATTATGGAGGGAGGTTGAGTTGTCACTAGGCTAGGCTTTATGACACTTGGGGATGAGGGAATAGGAGGTGGTGTCAAAGGAATTTTGACTAAAGACTAAGAAGAAAGAAGAAAGGGAAGAAGACTTACCTATTGAAAAGAAGTTGTTGGAACTACTATTATGATGTCCTCTTCATCTTCATTATTGTGGATGTTTGCCCAACTTAATTTCCTTAGCCTTTGTCTTGCCTCTAAAGGAGGTGATGTTGCTTCTTTCACCTCAAGATCCTCTATATGGCCCAGTCGTTTCCTTAGCACCAGCATACATGGCCCCTAAATTACTACCATAGCGACAGCCATTAATTTTAGTTCTGGTTGAATAATTGGTCTATCCTCCAATTGGAGCAATTTTTCTTTATCTTCTACTGTTACATCCCAAATTTTGCTACATTTTAAAATAATCTTCTAGCCATTGGAAAATTCATGTGAAGTTAGTTATTTGATAAATTTGTTGAAAATAATTGTTTATGAGAAATTGATCTATCGATAAAGTTGTTAAGATATGGTGATCCTCATGAAATGGAAAATTCAATTATCAGTTATTGTTTCATGTGACATGTTAGATAACTGTTATGATGGGAATTGAAAAATGAATATCTTAGAAATTGAAAATGATTATGTGATATTTTATTATTATTTCAAATTATGGAAATATGTTATTACCCAAAATCATTTCTATTTTGCAAGAGCACAATGAAGGGAGGAAGTGTTGCCAAAATGGGAGTTAGGAAGGGGACACCCAAATCCAATGTCAGGCCGTTAGGTATGAATCAAACCACCTAGACCAAGGACGAGACAGCTAGACAAGCAAGTAAGTACAAGGATGACCATGAGCTATCCAGTTAAGCTTAAACAATATAAAAACTCAAACAAGAAATATAACCTTCATTATATGGCTGATCTCAGTATATCTTGCAAATTCTATCATGTTTTATTATATTAATATCGTGTCTATACTCATACTTGTGTGGGTATAAAATATGTACATACATACACACGCACACGCACGCACACGCACACACACACACACACACACACATATATATATATGTATGCAAATCTCAATTTAGCATATATATATATATATATATATATATATATATATATATATATATATATATATTATGGCTACTCAAACAAGCATGAATATAAAGGAGCGACATTAATATACTAAGGCATGAGCATGGTTGATG
Source organism: Cupressus sempervirens (assembly GCA_028749045.1). Lineage (NCBI taxonomy): Eukaryota > Viridiplantae > Streptophyta > Pinopsida > Cupressales > Cupressaceae > Cupressus > Cupressus sempervirens. The sequence goes on from CM053790.1 coordinate 529,817,987, forward strand.
TTGCCAGTTCACTCTTTTATACCGATCCTTGACTTTGGTTATTTATTATTTATTTAATTGTTAGAGCGACCACTTTTCTTGTCCATGACTCCTTCTAAGGCATCGGGCTTTATGTTGTTGTTATATTCAAATATGAATTTGAAGACCCATGCGAACATTCTTGCCACCTCAATCTTTTCTTGCGTAATTGAGCATGTAAGTGGGTGTCCTTTATTACCTTGCTCGCCTCTTTATGGATGTATTTTATATTGCTCTCATTCCCTCTCAAGCGATTTGAGCATTCTAACTTGCTTCCACATAAATCTCTTTTTGTTCATGCTATATCCCTCACTGCTCGTATTTAGTACGGTGGTGTTCATAATTGGCGACTGCTTGATATCATCAATCCTGTGAGGAAATTTAGCATACTATTCTCTAATCGAATTTGATAGTTTGATTTGCAAAAGTGGGTGGCATCTTCCTGACGTCAATACCAACCATACTTTTCAAATCATGTTTGCATAATCAAGTCATGCATTTACATTCATATACTATTGATTATGTTTGTATCATGCAATTTGAACTTGTCGCCTTGCCTCTTAGAGTAGACCCTTGTTTGTTTTCATTGAAAGCCAAAATCAGGTTGTGTTACTGTGATGTATTTCTTTTCCATTTTAACATTGTTATAAGATAAGATAAGATATGATAATAATATTAATGTCCAACAAGAGACCACCAAAAGGTCTATGGGGCTGGAGGATTACAACAAGAAAGCTGACAACAACAGGAACAAGAGCTATACAAGTGGTTATAGAAAAGTAATCATCTAATCGCCGAAGGGCTATACAAGTGATAGTACTTCAATTCAAAGGCACATATATTTTATTTTTTTCATGAGTACGAAACATATAGGGATATGAACTATATATCCCTAAGATGGGAAGCTTCTCTATATGTAAAAGTAATATTCAAAGTAAAAGCTTAACTCTCTTATGATGCCATAGGCCAAAACTGGCATGAAGATGGCAAATGTAGAGGTACTCTGTAAAATAGATATCATATAATGAACCTCCCTAATAATCATCCATGAGGACCAGCATGGTCGAGGTAGAGGGAGAGAGTGGGAATAATCCCGCAATGAAAGGAAATTATAATCAGTAACGTTCAGATTTAGTAACTACGATAGCTCATGGAAATTCTTGTATAAATTCTTGTTGTCAAGTCGAGTGGTGGGCGATCGAGCATCTAAGTTGCCCATCCGAAATCTTTGGCCAAGATAGTTAATGGCATGTTTGCCACTATGATCACCAGAGGTTAGAGAGCTAGGGGTTGTTAAATAGGCTGATCGGAAAGTGTCCACAGCCTCAACAGCTGACTAGTTGACACTCTAACATTAGGATGCTTAGTGGTTGGATAAGGTGTTGAAAATATAGATGAAGTAACTGAGAGGGGAGGGGTGAATCAATTACCACATAACAAGTCCAAAAAAAAATCCCTTAGATGTCTCAAATGCTTATTTACTGCTGATACTCGGTAAATAGTGCAGAAATACTTTTACTCGGTAAGTTAACTAGTTACTATTCATCTAGCATTCAAGGTTATTAATATGCATGCAAAGATTAACTAAATGAACACAAGAGACACCAGATTTAACGTGGAAACCCAATATGGGAAAAACCACCAAGTAACTATTCACCAATTTTCACTCTTCTGAAGTGAGCCCTGTTAGGAGCCAACCCTGTTAAAGGTTACAATACACACTGTTAGGTGTGACCTTGTTAGAGGATTTAATCACCCTATTAGGAGTGGCTTGGTTAGAGGTCTTTAGAACAATTCAACTGAACTATCACCTTGTTAGAGGATTTACAAAATGGCTGTTAAACCAACTCTATAAAGAGATTTTGAATTCACTCTTACAATGTTAAGAAAGCAACAATGAAATGACCTGAATGATATGCAACTTATCTCTTGCTGATTACAGATCTATGTTCTGTTCTTCTGAATCCTTACTGATCGAATATGACTTTGCAGCACCTCCAGGATATTTAATCCTTCATCAGAATTCGCTCTTCCATTCACTTTTTCACACACACTCACTATTCCACAACTTGAATATCTATATATATACCTTTCACATTTATCAAGTCGGCTCAAATATAAGTTACAATAACTAAAAAAGCATCAATTGGCTACATTAATTCCATGAAACAATAAAATCCTTTGCTGGCCGACTTAGCTCAGTAATCTAGTGTTAACCAAGTGAAGCTCGGTAAACACTGCTTCAGAATGTTTTCTAGTGTTAACCAAGTGAAGCTCGGTAAACACTGCTTCAGAATGTTTTCTAGTGTTAACCAAGTGAAGCTCGGTAAACACTGCTTCAGAATGTTTTCTAGTGTTAACCAAGTGAAGCTCGGTAAACACTGCTTCAGAATGTTCTCTAGTGTTAACCAAGTGAAGCTCGGTAAACACTGCTTCAGAATGTTTTCTAGCGTTAACCAAGTGAAACTCGGTAAACACTGCAAAATCTTGCAAAAGTCCTTTGGAGACCGAGTGAACTCGGTGAGCATTGACTTTCCTTTGCTGTCCTAGTGAACTCGGTGGAAGTTAACTTCCCGCCATATTTCCTTTGATGACCGAGTGAGCTCGGTAGACACTAGCTTTCCTTTGCTGACCGAGTGAGCTCGGTAGACACTAGCTTTCCTTTGATGACCGAGTGAGTTCGGTAGACACTAGCTTTCCTTTGCTGACCGAGTGAACTCGGTAGAAGCTAACTTTCCTTTGCTGATCGAGTGAGCTCGGTAGAAGCTAACTTTCCTTTGCTAGCCTTGTGAGCTCGGTAGAAGCTAACTGATGACTGATATGACATTTGTGTAACATCAAAGACAACATTCAATTAACAATTGTATCCAACATAAGGGTGTCCCAAGCAAACTCCTAGAGTAGGAAGGGCCAATTTCAATGGAGATTGTGTGGGGATACTAAGGGTCCGCGTTTGGGAGGTTAAGCCCATGGCAATGCTTCTCTCTTCCAGATGCCAAGGCTTGCACAACTTAGGGTCATCAATCGCTTATTCTCTGGTAACCTTTTCATGTTTTCGCATTTCATTTGATAGATATGTTGCTTCCCTGTATTTGAATACTTTCTAAAATAAAAAAGTTAGATTAGGAAATGCAATGTAAATATTAACTGAATGTCATCTAACTCTAGTAGATAAATGGTTGTTAGTTCTAATTACTTGGAAATGTCAATTATAGTTATGTCGTATTTCCCTTCCATGTGAAGAGTAGAATAACTGATTAAACTATATCTCTTTTTCATTTGGTTAAGATAGATGTAGTTAATTGGTTATGTAGACTTCAGATTTTTAGCATGTCATATCTACCTTGCCATGTTGTAGATCAATATGAGCCATTCTTCACAATTGAAACTATTTGGGAGTGCCTCATTTGGATGCCCATTGTTCCAATTGTCACTAAAAATACAACCAGCATCCAACTCATCATACAGAGTTTTTGTGTCATTAATTTCTTGGCAGTAAACTTAGAAAGTTTCCAGTTTAGCAAGTGACGAATTCTCCTCCAAGAGAGCCTCTTTGAATGACGGCATGATCCTTCATTAGAAATTTACATTTGTTGTCTTTATGTAAAACAAGAACCAAGGTGGGCAGCCCATTGACAAAATAGACAATCTTATAATAGTTTTGGAGTCTATTCACATTAGGTTGCGATATTGCTCCCAATAAGGTCAGGCAATGTGTGAAAAGAGGACTCCATCGGTGGTTGTTCAGCAGCCATCCAGGTCATAGTGCCAAATGTCACAAATAAGGCACAAAACCAAATTTGCCAGCCTAGCGACGAGTACAAGTTCATCTTTCTTCTTGGGTGCAAATATTCAATGTCAATGTGCCCTTGAAAATGATTGTCTTTTTCTTTTCAAAGCCAAAATATGTATCTACAGTTAACATTTCCCAAAAGAGTTTAAAGCTAGGACTCGACCTATTAAATACATGGGTAACCTTAAAGGGTATTATATGAAACCATGCACCCATACAAAACTAAAACTCTCCCTACAAAACTAATCACACTCTAAAACTAAGGCTCGCATAAATTTTAGTTGGTCAACTACAAATTTGTAGCTTTGAGTTATGTTCTTAAGCTCTAAGTCCCAAACTCTCAAGTCACAAATTCTTTGAATTATTCAACAATGATCCCTAAAAGATATGAAATCTCTATCATTTTCAAATTACTATGAAAGGGAATAACTCTTGATCATATACTTAAAAGCTCATTGGACAACAATCCACATTGAACTCCACCAAATTTTGAACCCGTCTCAAAAAATGAATCTTCCCAAAACATGTGTTCTTCAAATTCATTAGCATCAAAAGAGCCAAATTTGGCAGCCTAGCGACGAGTACAAGTTCATTTTTCTTCTTGGGTGCAAATATTCAATGTCAATGTGCCCTTGAAAATAATTGTCTTTTTCTTTTCAAAGCCAAAATATGTATCTACAGTTAACATTTCCCAAAAGAGTTTAAAGCTAGGACTCGACCTATTAAATACATGGGTAACCTTAAAGGGTATTATATGAAACCATGCACCCATACAAAACTAAAACTCTCCCTACAAAACCAATCACACTCTAAAACTAAGGCTCGCATAAATTTTAGTTGGTCAACTGCAAATTTGTAGCTTTGAGTTATGTTCTTAAGCTCTAAGTCCCAAACTCTCAAGTCACAAATTCTTTGAATTATTCAACAATGATCCCTAAAAGATATGAAATCTCTATCATTTTCAAATTACCATGAAAGGGAATAACTCTTGATCATATACTTAAAAGCTCATTGGACAACAATCCATATTGAACTCCACCAAATTTTGAACCTGTCTCGAAAAATGAATCTTCTCAAAACATGTGTTCTTCAAATTCATTAGCATCAAAAGAAAATCTAATGAAAGTAAGAAACATAACCCAAAAACACTTCTCATACAAAGCATCATCTCAAATCAGGAAGCTAGCTTGAGATTTTGGAAATTTCTCCATCCCCTAGTGTTTCCAGCCTCTAATGTGAAGGTTCAAAGTAAAAGTTTGTGATTTATGGGAAAGTAAGAATAATCAACAACAGTTTCATCACCTAATGTATTCTCATCCTCAACACAAGCCAAATTTGCCTCATTAGATTGTTCTTTCAATTTTCCCTTTAAAACATCACTAGCTCAAGTCCTACAGGTCCATCCATGTGATCCTTTCTCTTACAATACAAATGTATTGTGTCTTTTGTTTTTATCTAACCATTTCTTATTGCTTCATGAGTATAGTGGTTTATCTAATTAAAAACTTTTCTATCTTCTTTCATCCTCTTTTCATCTGCTATAAAGGCTGAAATCATATCTTCTAAAAAATTTGAAGTGATTTAACTAAGAGTAAAATAACATTATTGTATTTTGAAGGCAAACTATTTAAGATGGCCTTAACAAAATCATCATCTATTGGAGTTTTAACATTTGCTAGTTACCTAATGAGAGATCTCAAATTACTGATATGGTTTGACATTGTGATTCCATCTTCTATTTAGAATCCAAAAAATTGAAGTTTTAAAGAAATCTTTGTATTAATTGCTCTGGTTCCACACAATTTCATTAGAATATCCCAAATATCTGCAAATGATTCATCTAAATCTATATGACGAAGTTCAGAGTATGAAAAAGAGAAACCAATAGTAGCCTTGGCTTTATCATCTTTGTTGCTCCAATCCAACAATTACTTGCATTTGTAAATGGTTTTTCTTTCCACTACTATTCCCTACGAATTCTTATTCATTAGTCGCATTTGGATTTTCATTCTAAAAGTATCGAAATTACATCAACAATATTTCTCTAATGGAACATCTATCTTAAACAATATAATCTTGATCACTAACCTTATCCCTAACAATTAAACTACAAACTTAATATCAATATGCTCTCCAAGGTTCAATTTGTATACCCTCATATCATATGCAATCCATGCTAGGATTTTTTAATTCAAGCACCAAACACGCCTTAACTAAATGCTATACCAGTCAAACATCCAAACACTCATTCATAGATCAACATTACTTGTTGAGACATCTCAAGGCATAGTTGAAGAACGTATAAACAAATAAATGATCCAACAATATAATGACACGTACCTATTCTACACCCAACAACTCTATCCCCTTCAAAAGTAGTATTATTGGTCATGAAACCATTTCCATTAGCCATTTCTTCATTTGTGATGTGCTCTTTCTAAAATAGGTTTAATAATAAATAATAATAATAATATTAAAATATAATAAGTAAAGATAAAATTAAACTAAGATATAAAAGAATTAAATTTAAATATAATTAAGATCAACGAATGGTCAAAAGGCATGATATGAAAAGATGTGACTCCCTCAAACATGAGATATAAAAGGGAGAAGATAATTGCATTTGGAAGGAGGGAAGGAGAAATGAAGAATGAAGGGACCATGGAAACTAAGGAAGAAGTAATGGAAGAAGATTGGAACGGGGTGAATTGATGAAGGGTTGTGACACTTTCAAAAGTAGTTATGAAAGATTGCGAGTCATTCAAGGGCATAAAGGATGAAGGGTTGTGATTCTGTTGAAGTAATAATGAAAGGTTGCAACTCTCTCATCATGAAGATGTGAGTAGGAGGGAAACTCATTTTCTGAAGGCATGGAAGACGCGATATTATCATACAGTAACCATAGTAAGTTCTGTTCTAAGATATAAGACAGCTCTAGTCTGCATAAAAGGAGCATTGAAATCAAGGAAGGATTAATGTAAGAAGAAGGAAATAACTTCCAACGAGGCAGCAATGATGAAGGGTTGTGACCCTTTCGAAGGGTGGTAATCGTGAAAGTGTGGGACCATTGAAAAGGGAAGACATGGTAAAGAGGTATGAACTTTCCTCAGAAAACATATAAAGAGGGAGAAGGATCAATAGGGAATCAGAAATTGGAAACTTATCTCTTCTTTTAATCCATAAGGATCGATATTTAAGAAGAGGAAGAAAACATTTGATTAATTAGAGTAAGAGATGGATATCTGATTACAAGCAACAAATCAAACTGCTAAAGGCAAATTGTAGACTTATATACTGATATAATGCATAATGATTTGGCTGACTATAATTGGTCTCTCATTTGTCAAGAAGTAGAATGTTACACATTGCTACTATACATATAGATATATATATAATAAAGGAGACATTAGCATACTCATAGTCTAATCCCTACTCACTTGCTATAGCACCTTAAGAGGATAGGTTGGTGTTGTGCATGGAGAGGCGGACTAAATCCTTACAAGGTTGTAGTGAATCCCAAGATGAGTAAGGACATGTATTTTTGATGCCTTGAGGGAAAAGTCTTGAGATGAGTATGAACATGCATTCCCAATATCTTGAGAGAGCTTGTTTGTAGATTGGTGTCTAAGCACCCTATGACAAGTAATTCCCCATCCCCCTTAAGATTGATAATTACAAGACAAGTAAGGAATTAGGGCTTAAGTATGTCAATTGTCAAGTGTATTATAAATCATTCGTTATTTAATTTGATTTGAATACCTAGTGATGTATGTTAATTATTCGATATTAGCAACCTCCTAGTAGGGAACATTACAGATAAAAAGTAACTTTTCATTTCCAAGTGCAAATCAAACCCCAGTTAGGTATTTTGGAGTAAATCAAGTAAACTCCAATTGGGGACATTACATCATTACTTGAGACATTCACAAGAATACATTTGTCCAAAATACACTGCAAGCCCTCCTTCAACACAAAATGTTATGGCTGATAAGATTCAATAATGTCAAGCGGTGAATAGACAAAGTAGGAAAATAGTAGATTTTCCAATTTAAAAATGCCTCCCATTGAGTACGTAACGGAAAATATTATTGTTCGACCCAATTTGTGCATTGAATGTTGCACAATCTCTTTAGTAATGGCTTAAAGACCACAACTTTGTGCAAATTGCTACTACATCCCTTCAACCATTGCACTCATAATTTCATGGTGAAAACCACTTTTTTTCAACAAAGGATGTGTAGTGCCACTCCCATTTGGTTTCTGCATGACATCCTGATAGATGTGGCATTGGCTTTTCATGCCTGTATTGTGTTATCATGTTGGGCTCATGTGAGGTTGTACCTTCAGGGTGATCTGATTTATGTCATTGCATCAACAAGTTTTTATGCTTTATACCTAGGTGAGAGAATCATCGTGTTGTGGATGGTTGTATACTTGATTCGTGGTGCCTTGCTTTGGCTTTCTATATTTCTTACTACTATGTGATTAGTTGAGTTGGTCTCACGATTCAATGACCATTCTCGTGTTATGGTTGTATGTTGGTATTGTGACATGCATGCAATTCACTTTTGTCATGTGCTCATTCCTAGGATGACTACTGAGATTATGATGTGAGTGATGGTATCACTGAGGCATGTGCAAGTGACTGCCTAGATTTAGATTGTACCACAATGATATCTTGTGAGTAACCATGAGACATGATCTGGTGGTTACATTGTGTATGATGCATTTGAATACCGCATTGTATTTTAGTTACTACAGCATTGTTGATTGATATGTTAGATTATGTTGTTATTAGTGTTTTGGCCATATTTGCATGATGACACCTATGATGATATCTGGTATATTTTGATTCAAGATTATGGATTATGTTATCTGGATTATTTTATTGGACTCCTTGATTTGTATTATACATTTATGTTGTGAAAATATCAATTAGTTGCCTTCAATGATTATGCTCATGTTGCCATGAAATGATTATTTAAATGTTTTAGATTAAATGCAATATTAATTCAATAAGATGATGTTTACTACTATATTGCACAATTATTAAAAATTTTGTCCTTTGTATCAATATGAAGTGAGACAGAATCATAGTTACTCACTCGTGAGATCTACATGATGTACCACCCTCCTTCGTTGTTGTTATCATGTATTGTATGTGCTTCAGCTATTTATATTATGAAAATTTGCAAGTGGTGTTTACTTGTTTAAGTGAAAAGGTCCCGGACATCCAAGTTACAAGATTTGAGGGTATCTAGATCCTCAGCAATGGGCACAAGAGATAGTAGTTTTGGCCTTGCATACCGAACCAATGTCATCCCTCTATGGACGATGTACCCATGATTAGTATAATATTCCCTCCACTACATATAGGTAAATTTGGATTCATATTGCATTTGTGATAGACTAGTAATTGTCTATGCATAGAGTTCCTGCAATTATTGTGGAAGGATTTAATTTAAATGTCGTTTTAATGCAGTTGGGAGATTTTTATATTTATTTTAATTAGTCGGGTTACTATCTCTTCCAGCACAGTGGGGTGGGCCTAAGGGTTCCACGTGGTCGGGTGGCATTGCACTATTATACCACTATTTCAGACTGGTGTACAATTGGTGGGCTTCCTCTAGATTCAAAATGTTCAAGTGTTGAGAGATCCATATTGTACTTCATTGGACTTGAGATGTATCTATTTACATGCTTTCAATTATGGTACTTACAATAGATTATTTGATGCTTATGCAGTTGATATTTATATTCACGTGTATCTATTGGATCTTAGCATGGTTTGTTTCTTTATGCTTATTGATTGCAATTGAGTTGATGATGTCTCAATGTACATGTATCTGATACTCCTTGGTATGGAGACAACTTGTATTTCATGTTGTATTGGTGTCGATAAACCTACACACTTGTCAGACTAAGTTACCTCACATGTTGCATGTTTTTGGCATCAACAACACCCTTCTTTAGACCATATTTGATTTAAATGGCTGGTGAGAAAAATCATGATGACATAGGTTGTTTTTATGTCCTTTTTGTCGTAGAGCTCATCAAGATATTTCCGATGCATTTTAAACGGCATCAAACGGATGCTAGATGCAAAAGTTATAGCCTTTGGAAGTTCCTTATATCTAAATTATGCAAAATGTCGCCTATAAAACAAAGAACACTTCTCGAGGTTTGATCAGAAAAGTAAAAGTTGTTGGCCCTATATCAAGTAAAGGCCATTTTAACCAAAACAGATCAGATTTGTTTTCGCTGGATGTTTTCCAGTTTCCTAGAAAAGTGTTAGTTTATTGCATTGTATGACAATGAGGATGTGTTCATCTCCTCAGCAAATCACCATTGGTGATGGTTTGGTCTTGACCCATGGGGTTCGTGGACATGTTCAAAACTCTCATGTGATGGCTTGAGTGTGTCTAATCCATTCACACCTTGTTAAGTGCATACTTTACCCATTGGTTCTGTAACAACCAAATCAATTACAATTCCTAAATTACTCTTTATTTTAATATTAAAGTAAACTAGCTTCCTATTCACATAACAGGGTTCAATTATAACTAACTAACTATATTTTCATGATAAGCCTTAACTATCATTTAAGTTTAACCAAATAAATTACACAAGAAAAAATGAAAGATATCTACAGAACATTAACTACCATTTTTATATAACAGAAGAAGTAAATATAACTGCATACATGTTTATAGTAGAAATTGAAATAAGACATGAAAGGAATCGTAAATACCAGCAAATCTAAATCATATCAGGAATCGTAAATACCCCAACTGTCGTGTGCAAGTCTTGGCATTTGATGGAGAGGAGAAGCATTATCAGAGGCTTAACCTCCCAACTATGGACCATAAGTATCCCCTCTCATTCTCAACTAAAATGGCCCTATGTTACATCCCAATTTTTGACCTAGCTTGAAATATAGACCTTGAGGTTCACATGAAGTCAATTGGCAATTTAATTTGATATAATCTGGCGAAATGGTAAGATAGTTAGTCGTTATGATTTCAAGTGAAGATGACATGTTAGTTGATCGTTAATCGTGAATTCATGAAATTAAGATGAAAGGTTAACCGATATGATTATTTATAATTTATAATTTAATTACAAAGAAATTCCTTGCAGAGAGTACGTCAAAGGGGTGGAAGCATTGTCAGAAAAGAATTAGGCAAAGCATCACCATCATTGGACAGACAGGTAGAAGATCTAGCGATTTGAAATAGGACACATCTCTGGAACTGCATGAGTTGTTAATAATTAATTTAATTTAATTAATTAAGTTTAAATATAAACGTATTCTTAAAAGATTTTAAATTATGTTTAGTCATATTATTTTTAATAATAGTTTATATATGTGCATTTGAATATAAAAATGTTTTGGCATCTTTATATTTTAATAATTTAATAAAATGATGTTTTAAAGTACTTATAAGATTTTAATAATTTTCGAATTATAATAATATTTGAGTTTAATCTTTTCAACTTCTCCTTGAGGTATTCGAATGACATCTTGTAACGGCAAGGAAGCCGTAAGGTCTTTCTCAAAGTATTATATATGATGGTCTTGCCGTGTATCGGCAACAGACAGATATCTGAATTTCTTCTTTATTTTGCATTTTTACAACGCCATTAGCACCCGAGTTTATACATTTTGCAATCCATAAATAACAGCTTTCCCGTGGAGATCTGAAGGAGACAACTGAGTCCTATAAAAGAAAATTCGAAGTCATCTATGGAGTTTCCTGTCAAACAACGCTGAAGAGACTGAGCCTTGCTCAGATCATTTCCTGATTTAAATTAGAACCATTATCATCTACCGCAGATGGCAGAGGAAGGTCGGGGGGTCTATTTAAATGCAGGCTCATCTCAATATTAGAGGACAGAGAGCCACATAAGATTCTTGTTAAACTCGTGCAACCATTACACTTATTTGATGTTATGAATACATATTATAACCATGAGTCAACAATTCTGAACATGTTTTCTTTAGCGTTAGCAAGTAGAAATAAAAATTGTATTGAACAATTGATCTGTCGTTTTTCCATTACCAAGAATGATGTTTTCTTTTAGAGGTTATACGACAACAGTATTTAGGTGAAGTCTGTTGTAGTCTATATTAAGATTAACGAATTTCTTTATATGATAACGTTTCACTGTTTTTATATGAGATGATGATTTTCCTTTAACCTTATACATAACCGAGTATAAATTTCTCTATATCATTTAAGATCAATGACTTGAAGGAATATCATCCAGCTAGATATTATTTTGCAAGATATTAGGTCATAAAGTATGTTCCATCACTTATTGTCCCTTAGCTATAAACGGACTCAATTTGATGAAAGGAAATGCAATGAGGTTTAGAATCTAATTATCCCATTTATACCCAATCTGGAAAATAATATGAAATCATGAAAAATCCAACGTACTGGAACTAGTATAAATATAGATTGAATCATGGTGGACATTAATACATTACTAGATATTGGAAAACTATTCTTATATCACAGATGTAACTTAATTCATAAGAGCGTATCAATTATGCATATAAGAAAGCTGTGAGCATCTTAATTTAGCTTAGATTGTATATATTCATTCATGCCATGCAAAGATGAAAATATTATTATAAATCCAAACACCATGGAACTCTCCAAGCATTATGGTGAAGAGGTGGAATTTAATTAATCAGACATCTTTAAAGAACATAATTGTGTAATCACAGTTAGTGAAATGTTAGATGCATGGATAGAACCGATTGTGCTGAGAATTTCTAACACCTGGATTTCACCCGGCTATGTAGCCAAGAAAAAGGGGTGACGAGATGGAAGGGACAAATTTGCAACAATATGAATCAGTATCAGTTATGTCATTTAATATTTACCATTTAATATGAATTAATTAATAGCTCATGCATATTCCTGTTACTATGAACTCCTATTGTCAAGTCGTATGGCGTGTTAGTTGTCATAATGCCCAGTGGATGGAATGCTGCTCTCTATCAATTCTGGGTAGGGAGGGCCTTTCTTGTTAGAGATCGTGTGGGGATATTTATTGTGGTCCAAGGTTGGGTGGTTAAGCCCCTGACAATGTTTCACCTCTCTCAAGATGACGGATATGCGTCAGACAGAGATAAACCATGCATTCAATTGTTTATCGGAAATAGGTATTATCATTTTTGTTTATGAGGTAAGATTAAATTGAAGTATTTCATTGTGATCATCATTTTACTTTCATATTTATATATGAATATTGAATATAAGTATATTTCTAATCTTGAGATACTGTCACAGATAAGTAATCGGAATGAAAAGAAATTCGAAGCCCTAATTGATTGTGTGACAGCTGGAACCCTAAATGGTACAATGGTATTGGAAGCCCTAGATTAAATTTGTGGTCGCGGAAGCCCTAAGTGGTAAAGCGGTATCAGGAGCCCTAAATGAACCGATGGTAATTGATGCCCTAATTGGTAAAATGATATGTGATGCCCTAATTTAATTTATAGTGATATTTAGTTGTAATCATCAAATGATTTTTGAGATAGCAGTTTTTAGATGATAGTCGACTTGAGAAATTGTTATAGTGTATTTGTGGACTAATCCGAGTGGTTGCAGAAGCATCCATAGTTGATTTTTAGTCTCAGTTTTCCGAGGTATGTGATTTCAATTTCTGAAGTAATTTCATTTAATGGTATTTCAAGTATTTAGTTAAGAAATTTTGTTTAACTAATTAAATCCGTGGTCGAGGAAGCCCTAAGTGGTAAAGCGGTATCAGGAGCCCTAAATGAACCGATGGTAATTGATGCCCTAATTGGTAAAATGATATGTGATGCCCTAATTTAATTTATAGTGATATTTAGTTGTAATCATCAAATCATTTTTGAGATAGCAATTTTTAGATGATAGTCGACTTGAGAAATTGTTATAGTGTATTTGTGGACTAATCCGGGTGGTTGTAGAAGCATCCATAGTTGATTTTTAATCTCAGTTTTCCGAGGTATGTGATTTCAATTTCTGAAGTAATTTCATTTAATGGTATTTCAAGTATTTAGTTAAGAAATTTTGTTTAACTGATTTTAACGGTAAATCTTATTCACATGATCATGAACTTGAATGATATAACTGCCTTCCTATGGATTTGAAATTATAACTGTATTCTTTGAGTTTATTGAATGATAATTTAGACTCGGGAAATTGGGATGTTACACCCTACCCCACGCAAGATTAGGCATGGGATACGACTTCGTCCTACCACCTGAGCATATTGGTGTTAGAGTGTCAGGTTGTCAACTACACAGCTAACCAAATTGTCGAGTCCTTCCCATCAACCTATCCATCTGACTACAAGCTATCCCGACCTCTAGTGATCACAACAGCAAGTATGCCACTAACCTACCCTAGCCAGGAACTTATACGGGCACTTTGTACTCGACCACCCACTGCTCAACTTGACAAACACCACTATACCCTTTGCCCACCATGAGCTGTCTTAGTTTATTTTCTTGGCTTAAGTTCATTTATTGTTTGATATTATATTGCTCTTCATCTCTTGACATATAGGTACTTCCACAGTCATTTAATGTCAACCTACACCTTTCATCTCAACCTTGCAGGTCATCCTTGATGAATCACGGTATGGCTGTCCATAAATCTTGGATAACTTCTATTTACCACAATCAAGATTTCTCTGCCCAATCCTAGGCCTAGAATAGATACTAGAAAAGAACTCATGGAAATACAAAGACAATATAATTAACTCATTTTAAAGGTGCCTCATCTTATCTTAGAGGCATATTGATTATGCCCATGCATAAGAGTGGCCAGTTTTGGTTTCCTTCTCCAATAAATTAGAGTTCTAAAAAGAAGCAAGATAATATACAGTAGGTAAATCAACGTGAAATCACACTGATTGCATGCACCACTTAACTTGGTCGACACTATTAATATTAACTTGGTCGGCACTGTTCATATAATCAATCATATTGGATAGCTTTAGCATATGTAATTAATCATTCAATCACGTATCCTAATCTGACTGGTACAATTCAAATTATTTTTAAATTCGTTCATACAAACAGGCTCAATCTCAGAGGTTTCAAAACATAGGAAATGAAAGGGGTAAAGTGCAAAAGGACGCACGACTTGGTAAATTGCAAAGGTAGAAGTATTTCAAGTCCCAACTGCTGGATAGTAGCTTGTAAATGGCCTGGATCGGCTTCTCTATTGCACAAATTAAAGTCCTTGGTGTCGCTAAAATCATCGAGTATGAAAGAGAGAAAGGTTGCAAAGCTTGGATTGGCTTGTTGTATCGCATCTCTCTTCAAGCTTAAAATCTCCAAGAGGAGTTGCGTATAAGGCAACTTGAAAGGGGGAGACATGAGTTACATTTTTTATTTGAAAATTCAAAAGCCAAAAAGAAAAGGCCGATGGGTTCTAGAATAAAAGGTCGATGAACTCAATAATAATAAAGTATTGACATAAGATGAAATAATAATTTGCTCCTTATATTTTATTATAACGATACTATTGTCCTGCATTTTTTCATCACAAAATGGAGGTAATAGTACGAAACTTTTCAAATTGAGTTTCGCGTTTCTCTAAGATAATTCACTATTTAATTGGCCAACATTGATCAACCAATCGTTTCCAATTTGCATAGTGAATCCTTTTACTGAAGGCTCTCGTCAAGTCCTTTTCGTTTTTTCATTTTGTTAGCCTATATTTGATTTTTGAGGCCTTCAACATCCCTTTTTGCATTTTCGAGTGTTCTTTTAGTTGGTTTTAGTCTTTTTGTTTCCTTCAATCTCTTGCTTTCGGTT
Source organism: Cupressus sempervirens (assembly GCA_028749045.1). Lineage (NCBI taxonomy): Eukaryota > Viridiplantae > Streptophyta > Pinopsida > Cupressales > Cupressaceae > Cupressus > Cupressus sempervirens. The sequence goes on from CM053790.1 coordinate 529,833,628, forward strand.
TTCCCTTTGATTCGGTATATCTTAGGGCTTAGTCAGACTTGTAAGTCAAAAGATATAACCATTTAAGTGCCCAAAAAGTGGACTCTCCAAGCTCAATAGCATATTTAAAAACATTAAAGTTATATTTTAATGTTGAGTTGCACTTATCGAAAAATATAACTTAAATTCACTTTATGTTATGTTTTCAAGTTACTTTATGACTTAAATTTATCACGTAAGTCATTATAGTGCACTTTATGTTATATTTTGATGTTGAGTTGCTATTTACTATTTCACTTAAGTCACTTTATTACTTTATAGTCTTTTTTGATGTTGAGATTTACTTTAATGTTTTATTTTAAAACATTTAAGTGAAATATTACTTTTTCAACATATTTGCACTTTATATGTAAAATATATAGTGTAAATATGATATTTGACCCCTTTAAATCAAATTTGCTCAATAATCAATTTAACATGTGCTTTGCATGTGAAGGCAAAAATAAAACATGTTATTACACTTGGAGAGTGTGATTTGCATTTTGAGGGGAAATGTTTGACTTGGGCAAATGAAAAAGCATAATTTTAAACATGCAAAAGGACTCGGAGAGTGTGATTTCCATGAGAGATATATCTTCCAGCCAAGACGTTGCATGTAAAGGCCCTCCAAGAGTGTGATTTGCACTAAAAACCACACATACATGCATATTTAAAACATGTGCTTGCATCTAGAGGGTGCAATTTTGGCTTGATGCACATGTAAATGCCTTTGGATACCCCGATTTTGCTTGCAATATGACTTACATGCATCCATGTTGCATATTTAAAACATGTGTTTGCATGTGGAGACCCTGATTTTGGCCTTCAACTCCAAAAATGCCCAAATGCATGTGTTTTCCTTGCATATTTAAAACATGCAAATGCACTTGGAGAGTATGATTTGCCTCTTGCACCTAAAATACATGACATGCTATTGCATCTCAAGACCCCAATTTTGCCCTTCAAGAGAAAACATTTGGGTTTATTGCATTTTTAAAACATGCATTTGCCCTTTGAGAACCTGATTTTGGCTTAAATGCACTTGTTTTGGCCATTTAAAACATGCATTTGGGCATTATAAGCCCAATTTTAGGCATTCTAAGGAAAAATACACATGCAATAGGGCATTCTAACCCTGATTTTGCATAAAACGTTGGAAGGAAAGGAATTTTTTGAAGCTTTTGCAGCTAATACATGCACATGTAATGCAACTTTGACAATTCGATTTTGCCTTGAAGAGGCTTTTTCAAACATGAAAATCACTTGGAGAAATGCAAGCTGCACTTTGGAAGATATTTGCAAGATCATTTGCAATACTTTGCACATGCATTTGCATTTTACAACCATGATTTGAAGCTAAACTTTGAATTTTTCAATAATATTTGGTTACCACATGCAAATACACTTGGAGAACTCGATTTTGAAGAGAACAAGCTCATCCAAACTTCTTCCAAATTTTGCTCTTTGCTCTCGAAGTAAGTGTAAGGATTCAATTTTACTTGAATTACTTGGTCGCTTTGCTAATTTATTGCATTCTTTGGCTCATTTTTGTCCATTTGTTCAATTGCAGCCCTAGTTTTTTGCATTTTGTATTTAAATAAGTTTGAAATCTTCTTCTTCTTGCAAATGCAGAAGTCTTCCAACTCCAAATATGAAATTGTAGGAAAAGAGGGGTTTTGAAGTTTGTCAAGTTTGAGTCAAAAGCAAGAGATAAATTCTTGTTTTGGTTTTAGTTTTTCTTTCTTGCTAGTTGCTTGTTTTTAGTTTGTTTTTGGAGAAATGCAAGTGCATTTCCATGTGTCCACTTCCCATACTTCATCCATCTTCCAAACTCATTCATTTTCCACTTTCCCATACATGTAATAGCACTCTCAATACCCGATTGCATATTTTACACAATGTAAAATAAGAAGTTTTCAACACATGCCATGACATCTAGACAACCCGTTTTTAGTAAGAACTTGCATTTTTAAATGCCAAAACTCTCATTTTTCACATATCCATATGATTCCAAGTTGCATTCCTGGTCACCCAAAGCAAAAGCCTCATTTTGCCCACATGTTTTCCATCATCCTAAACCCAATTTTGGCCATTTTTGCCCAAAATACAAGTTGTCCCATTCATTTTCCAGCCTTTAAAAGTGTTCAATAAGTATCTAACCCATACTTCGAACACCTATACTCATTAAAATTTTCATGTTACAATGAACTCTTCAAGTCAAGAAGCGTATTTCGAATCAAAAGAAGCAATATTCATTTGGTGGTTGGTCTAGAACCTGAGTTGGTGTGGAAATGCACCAAAGCACTTTGATTTGTAAAAAAAAAAGTGTGTAAGTGTGTGTGTGTGTGTGTGTGTGTGTGTGTGAGAGAGAGAGAGAGAGAGAGAAATCAACTGAAGATGTTTATGGGAAAGTTGTTCTAGGTTTACATCCATACATTACTGGTACATTATTGAGAAGGTCTCCAAAGTGTTCAAAACTCTAGAATGTGTGAATTTGACAAAGAAGAATTCACAACAACTGTGGAATGAGGAAAAGCTTGACTAAATCAAGTTTTCAAATGACAAATGGCAATTCACCAAAGAAAATGCAGTGATGCAGAATATAGAAACTCTCGATTCAGCAATCATCCACGATTGCACCACCAAGTACAAGGTCTTTGTTGATAATCTACAGGATTGATTTATTCAGAATCAACACCACCAACATTTTCTTCAAGTGTTTTTCAGCTTTGTAGTTGCAGAAGATGAATTACATGTGATGCAATTGCATGTCCTCATGACATGTAATCCAATAATTCTTCTCACCTATAAGTTTGACTAGGTCAAGTTGGTTGAGTTCCTCCCATCTTTTTCTCCTTTCTCTCACTTATTTTCACTCTATAAGGAGTGTCCCTCATTGTAAAAATATATTTTATTGTATGCAAGAAAGCTTTGCCAAACTTGTGCAAGCATACCTTTGATTGTGTAGTACCGATTTGTAAAAAAAGTGAATAAAAAGAAGCAATTGGATTCGAAGCTTTGACTGGAAGCAATTGTGATACCACAAATTGGAAGCTTTGACTGTAATTTGTGTCTATTGCCTTTGATTAATATTTTATTGTATGTTTCAATTATAGAGGATAGTGAGTTAAGAAACAATAGGAGTCGAAGCTTTGATTTTGAACAATTGTGGGGATACATAGACTAGAAGTTTTGATTGTAGCTTGTATTACCATCTCAAATTCACAAAAAATAGTTAGAATTTCCCTACTTATGGAAGTCTTTGCACTCCAATGGTAGAGATTTTTCTTATAGAATAGATTAAAACTAAAAATAAGTTATAAAATAATTATCATCTACTTCTGCAAGTCTTTGCTCTCCAATGATAGTGATTTTTCTTATAAATTAGACAAACGGGACTTAGAGCCAAACCAGTATGCTTTCAATCAACCTTTGAGTTGGTGTTGGTTTATCGGTATCACTGTTTCCAGCTATTAGATAGAAGTGTACTTAGAGATTTAATCTTGCCCATTACTCGCTCCGCAAATAAGTGGATTCTTTCCTAGAAAATAAGAGGAAAGAATATTGATAACACCCCTTACAAAATTCCTCAATTTCTTGCTACCTTGAGTTGATCCAAGGAAATTTTGATAGTGAAATTGAATTTAGAGTTTGAATTGCGATTGCCAAGAAAAGGATTTGTTTTGTTAAAAAAAAAGAAATTACATTGCAAAATTGAAACTGGATTAAATTGCAAAATCTCATTAATTTGGTTGAAATTTTGCCTAGAGGATTTTAGAAATGTTAAAGGAAATTGGTACTTTGGAATTGAAAATTGATTTTTGCTTGCTAGATTCGATTTTAATGATATTTTAATTACCAAAATATTGTTAAATGAAAATTTTGACATCTCCTAGTCTTACCTTGTTTCTATTTTGCAATTCTAGATCAAACTAGCAATTAAAAGGGCCAATTTCACTATGGGGCTTGGTTATTTTCACGTTTCATTCTTGGTTATTTTCACGTTTCATTTAAATTTGGGCTATCTTTGGAGGTCTAATTTAATTTTTTTGTTTCCCTCCAAGCAGGTCGGCCCACTTTGGAGATCAATTGGAGGATATAAGAAGGGGTTTCCCCCCTCTTATTCCCTCATTCATTCTTTCCACCTCTTCTTGCAAGATTGAGCGATTTTCTTCTAAGAAGGCAAATTTCCAGCTAAGGCAATTTTTGGGGATCTGATTTTGCATTTTGGCAGCGACTTCTTCTTCCTTTGTTAAGCAATTTCTGCCATAGGTCAAGTTTGTGGAAGCAAGGCGACTTAAAGCCTGATTTTTGCGAGATTGATGGTGATTTTGGGGTCTAATTTTTCCTCCTAAGGCTGCGATTTTCTTCTTCAGCTATGGCGATTTTTATATGGACTGAGGCAAGGCAATTTAAGGTCTGATTTTTTGCATTTGTGGGCGAGTTTGGAAAGTCGAAATTCTGATTTAGGGCAGATTTTGCAAGCAATTCATTTGCTAGGGCATCACATTTTGAAGGAGGATTGAAATTTCTGAAATCTAATTTGAATTTGAAAAGGCCCGATTATTGGTAGAAGACAGATTTAAGGTAAGATTCTCATTTACTTTTAGAGGTGAAGATTGGTTTTAAAGGCGGATTTTATTCCTTGTTCTTGCTTGGTTCATTTCCCTTATATTCTTCTTGCACTTCTCATCCACCACTTCATCATTCCATTGGTAGGCTGAAATTGGAAGATATAAGTGTAGATTTCATGATAGATCCACTTGGAGAGGCAGAAATAAGCTAGACCACCTTAGGATTGAAGTTGAGAGATATAAGTGTAGTCCATCCTAAGGTAACGAAGAGGCAAAAATAAGTGGTAGTCCCACCCCTAGGATTGAAGTTTGGAGATTGATAAGTGTAGAGATAGGATTTGGAGAGGTAGAAATAAGCTAGATTTCCATCAATAGAAAGAAGGTTGGAGATTGATAAGTGTAGTCCATATCATTTAGAACGAAGGGACAGACATAAGTGTTTAAGATGGTAGATGTTAGTACAAGCAAAAACCTAAAGGAAGCGAATACCAAAAGAGACAAGGAAGACATGATACCTAAGACCACCTTCTTCTCAAAAGTGAGGCAAATAAGTGATACCAATATCGGCACAATGAACATGGTACAATTGAAGGAAGGACAATCCTCCATGGCAAAGAAGATCTACAAGAGCGGAATTGTACACACGGTGGCTTTCCCTCCTACCTTGCCTTGTCCAGAATTCGTAATGGAGGGTGCATCCTAGTTTGATATTGTGACCAAGTCCGTCATTTTTTATGAAGGGAAGAGAGTGTTGGCTAAAATCAGCAAACAAGTGGTCGAGGAAGTATTCAATATTCCCCAGCATAAAGGCATGACAGTGGTAATGACGGATCAGGCGGCCAAGTTCTTTCAAGACAATCAGGAGGCCTACTTCATTCATCTAAAGAAGAATTCATTACACGAAGGCAAGAAGGGAGTTACCAAGTTGTCAAAGCTCACTAAGTCAAATTTCAAATAGGAATATGGCAACCTTATTGTGCTTCTCAATTGGATCATGGGCATGGCTCAAGGTATGCAATTCGAGAATTCATCCAATTTCCACAATTCACATATATTAGAGTAGCGGGAAGTATAGTTTGTTCCAAGAGACTTCGAAGGTACCCACCCGACAAGATAGTTTTGCTGGAGTTGGCTAGGCAACTTGAGCATTATGACAAGATGATGAAACTTAAAGGTGAGACAGGGAATAGGCAATGATACTTGCCCCAATCCTGTCGCCTTTGCAGCTGTGGAGGAGTTAGAATGGTATCATCTAGGATGGTATAGAGCAAGACAAGGATTTGATCCTAATGGTCTTATCAAGGCATCTCACGAAAACACATTCAAACATATTCCTACTATAGAAGATTTTTGGGCCAATGCACAGGATGACTTTCATGTCAGAAAGCTAACTTTCTTAAGGTTGTCAATGGGCATGATGAGGACAATCAGATGGAGAGGCCTTGATATTCTCGATCAACTGGAAGATGATGAAAATGTGCTAAGGGAAGATTATGATACAGTGGACGAAACAGAATTGGGTCCAGTAGTTTGGGATGATCACCAAAATCCTTCCTTCGAGGCAATTACAAGGACAGTTGATCTACACACCGAGTCGTGGTACTATGAGAAGTTAAGGCAATTACAAAGTCGGAAGATACGTCTTACTTATGAGAAGATGAAACCGGAGAAAGAAGGTCCAGCAGAGTCATCGGACAAAAAGGTGGGGGCAGTAGCCAGCAACAAAGAGCAATTAAGAGCACGAAGAAAAATTTGGAGGTTGAGAAAAGTAAAGAACATCAAGAGCCTCTAGCAAAGAGACAAAAGGCAGCACCGTCAATGGAGAGCATAATTGAGGCTAGAAGCCGAGAGATTAATACAAGTGGACAAGGGATCACAGTAGAGGTGAGCTCTGATTCAGAATCAAGTGGTTACAGTAATAGTACCAAGTACTCTCCTCTCTCAGAGAACCAACATGGGGATGATATGATAGTCACTAGTGAAGAAGAGGATAGGTCAATTGATATTGAGGAAGTAAGCCAAGCGCCTGAGGCCGTCAGTGATGCTTTGCTAGTCGAACCGAATCCAAATTTGGGGAGATGCGCTGCACCGCTATGGTTAAGGCAAATGCTTATGCCAAGAGGTGAGGTGGTAACTGTCCGAATAGTTGAAGATATTCAAGGGTTAGTGGAAAAGGAAGATAGCGAGAAACAAAAACAAATTGCAAAAACGGTGGCAAAGGTAATCAGAAGCAATGATGAGGGTCATCGAAAAGTTCAGATTGCTATACCAAAGGTTAGCAAGGCAGTGGATGAGATTGTAGCCCAGGAATATGAGATAGTAGAACATAACTTGGGAAGAATCACGGATGACATGGAATGTGAGGAGATCCAGGAAGGCATGGTTTCAATTAGAGAAAGGTTGAGGAAGGCAAATGAAAGGATTGTAAAGTTGGAGGCCGAAAACAAATATTGGAGAGATTGCCAACCTATCCAACAGTTGCATCAGGCAACCCTTCCGCAAGACAATGAGAGCAACATAGAAGAGATATCAACTCAGCTGCACAAAATCAAAGATTGGATTAGTGATATAACTCAAGATGGGCGAAATTTCTTGCCTTCCTTTATCTCGACATTCAGGTCATTGGTGGCTATTAGAGACAAATTCAGAACATTTGAAAGGGAGTAGAAGGATTTCCTTCCGGTCAAGGACTTAGCCATTCCCAGGCTAGAGGCATTCATTGGGCTACCAAAGAGATATTTGGAAAGAGCCAAGTTAGTGGATGAAGTAGGAATGAGTACGGTGGAGTCTTGGTATGTTTCCTTGACCATCAGATTAAGGATACTTGAATAGATACGGAATGAGATTACACAGCACAGCCCAGGCATTGACACTTCCATTTCAACCATGATGAGCGATGTTGGGGCTGCACTTGATTTTGAAGATATCAAAGAGGAGAACGTCAATGAGACAGAGTTTGGATCGAGATTGGATGAGTTGGGGAAGGTTGCCATCAAGAAGAAGCATTTGGGCACCCTTGCCTCCCTCATTGTCTTTATCGGATATGCGAAAGAATATGAGAAGGATCATGAGAAGACACTGCAATTTGCGAGCAACATGATGAATTCAGCTGAACTCAAGATGAAGCACACACCTTGCCCTCCCATGAAGGAATTCGGTGACAAACTAGCGAAGTTCATTGCCTTGGCTAAGAAGATGAAAGAAAAGGGTAGAATTATATTAGAGGATTATTTGATGTAAGCCCAAGTGGCAAATTCTCCTTTCTTTTGGGTAGGATAGGTGTCTGATTCTGACTGGCTACCATTTTGGTGCCTTCTCATTGGTTGCCACTTTTCTTTTTTTTCCATCGGTCCATTGATGAGGTGGCATCCTCTCATTGGCCGATGGGGTGGCAACCCTAATTAGGATTTCGGGGATTTGATCTGGATCGTTGATTTTGCCTCTTAATCTCTACCGTTGGTTGTAGTTTTGGCCTCTATATAAGGCCATTTGCTCTCATTTGTAAAAGGTTGAAGAAAATTGTTGCTTAAGATAATACCAAAATTGTTGCTCTTATCATTGTTGTGACTTGCATGGTGATTAAGAACACTTGATGTTATTGCATGGTTTCTACTTCCAATAGTTAAGAGTTAAATTCCATTAAAGTTGTTAAAGTAAATTTTATTTCAAGAAAGTTGTTAAGTAAGAGTAAGAATAGATGGATAGTTGTATGGTGATATTAGTGGATGTTTGATAGGGATCTATAAACTAGGCCACTAGCATCCTAGCAGTTAGTTAAGAAGCCTTGTGTGGTAATCTAGTCTTTTTTCCCTTGAATCATTGCATCTATGGAGGTAGAGCCGCTGGTAAGCTTTCATTCGATTTGATCCCCGTCCATTTGCTAATCTTTCCATTCATAGGAGTAGAAGTAAAGCAGTGAGTAGTGTAGTAGTTGGAGTTCATTCTTAGAATAAAGTTAGAAAAGGAGAAGCATTGCTGGCAGACATAGCCTCCATCATCACCATCAACATCATTTGGCGCTAGTATACATTGCAAAGATAGATCATCATCATCACAACAAAAGTCCAACATCCTTGAGTGAATAACGTAAGCCCACCTACATGATTAAACAGCAAATCACATTAATATAACAGAGTTAGTATCCACAGGTGTAAGGAACCTTGGAGTTTTTCTCATGTTCTTCATGAGTATTTACTTTTCAAGAGAGGGTTGAGTCTTTGGTATTCTATATCAAGTATTCAGTTCCTATATGTTATGTAGTGATACAAAACTAACATCAACAGTACCATGGTGCAATGTCCCCATTTTTAGCAGGTTCCTGCAATTGACTTGGTCCGTTCACCATCGCGACCCTCGTGAGTTGATAGAGGGATCTGAGGGTCTCAGTTGTGGGGTTATAGGATTTTTAGTAGCCTATGGTGTGTTTTGGCTCCATTTGAGGGACTTACTCTTTATAGTAAGTCAAACTATTGGTTCTTATGAGCTCAGTTGAGTTAGAGGAGTTGTGTGATGCTCTCAATTTTTATTTCAGGCTTCCAATTTGAGCTCCAAAAATCTTGGAAGAAGCGTCTATTTGTAGTAAGTCACCTTGTCAGGTTCATTCATCGTCTTTCATCATCAGAATCACTTTGGTGTTGTCAGATTTTGATTTTGATGCTTCTTCAATTGTTTTCGCAAGACGAGTGACTTATTATTATTTATTATTCATCTAAATATGTTGAGGTTGTTATTTTTGCTAGTGTTGTTGGTTGCTCACCTCAGTATCATAGCTTGTTGGAACTGGGGCGAAAATTTTTAAATCATGGGAACAAGGAACAGCAGCCTTGTGTGTCAAAATATTGAGTTATGGTAGAAAAGGTAATTTTTGGAGCCAAAAGCAATTAATAAATTATATTAATGGCACTTTATTATATTTTAATGTTGTGTGTAGGAAGCTTCTTAAGTGAAGTTCATTTGAGAAACTTTGTGCCATTTGGAGATTATAAATATGAGCCCATTTGATGAGTAAGCCATCCAATTATTTGATTATCTTATCTTTCTTTGTTGTCTTTGTGACACTTTTGAAGTTCTGAAATTTTGTGCCCTTGCTGAAGTATAAGGGTTTGGGATCTACAGCTGAAGTATTAGATTCAATTCTGAGATTGTTTGGCAAATTGTGCTGAGGTATACGATTTGTCATTTCTCTTATTGTATTAACTGTTGCTAAGGAAAAGTTTAATTTTTCTTGCTATTGAAGGTTGTTCTAGAATTTGTGAAGGGATTCACTGGAATTGTTATATCAAATTGTGTGTTGGTTAATTTGAAGTTAGTTGAGCGCCAATTTATATCTGTTGTTGGGTGTTACTTTCTATCTGCACTTTGGGAGTAGCATTTTCCAAATCTGAAATTGCATTTGTTTGTCAAGGAATTCTTTGTTGCTGCTAGTCAGTTGTATATTCTCTATGTAATATCTAAATATTTGAGTTGAAATTATTATAGCAAAATCTTCTAGTTTGTTGCTATATTGTTGTATCAAAATTGCAAAACCTCAAGACAAAAAAAAGAAATCAATTCTTCAACACAAATTGTTTGAGAGCCAGTCAGGTTATTACACATAGTATCATTATACTAGAGCATGTCTAATATTACAAGAAGGATTTGAGATCGACACTATTCATAAGGTAACAATTGTTCTTAACTCGTGTCATGCTCAAATATATATATATATATATATATATATATATATATATATATATATATATATATATATATATATATATATATATATATATATCTTATTAAATGTGTTGATCGGGTTAACTCATTGTGGGCGCTTGGTATAACCTTATTGCCTAGTTCATTTTTCCATGGCCATGGTGGTTAGGACTCATACATGTTGACTCAATAGCAGGTTGGTGTCCACACGCCCAATTCCCTCTCTAATAATGCTTCCGCCCTTCATCGCATTCTTGCAAGAAGTTTATCATGGTAATAGCATATTTCCAAATCATTTAATGAAATCGAAATTCATCATAACCATAACCATGTTAACTAACCATTTCCAATTCATATAATATCATAACAATTAACCAATATTTCTGATTCCCATGAAATCATAATAAATAACCAGCACTTCAATTTCACATGAAACCATAATGAATAACTAATTTGACCAACCAACTCCAATTCGCGTGAAGTCTCAACAATTATATAGAATATTTAAAATTAAACAGAATAGGGGATGTAACAGGTTCCAAGGGTTCTCGGGTGCAGACACTAACAAAGAATTTTGCTTTATGTCTGCCATTCAAATGTACTTGACCATTCCTAAGGTAATTTCAACAAATCTATATTGTGAATATTATGCAGTCATATGGAACATGGACAATGATGGAATGTGGACAATGATGGAACATGAAAAGGTGCATTATTAATTTATTAGCAATAAATACAAGAGGAGGAAGATGGACTCTGGGATGGACCCTGCTTCTCTTTGTTCGCTCTAATACCAAAATGTCAGAGTGAACCGATGAATAGCAAATGTCCAATGATCATTGATATAGGAACAAAGTGATATTTATACAATGCAAAAGAATAGTTACCAATTGGTAACAATCAGATAACTGGGTGGCAGTTATAACAGTATTGCACCAACATGGGCATACCTCCACATCCCCCAATTAGGAGGATGCCCCTATTGCCGAAATGGCTAGGATAGGTGTCCCTTTGATTCAGGGCCAATAATATTCTCAAGGACCTGGGCTAATATCACCAAGGACTGGAGATTGTAAGGATAAATATCATGATGAAAGGGATTTAAGACTAAAACCAATCTAAATCCTGAATGGATAGTCTGTGAAGCTTGGTCTCGCATAATGGATTTTATGAATTGCATCATTAAAGATTGCAATAGTTTGACTCACATATGGACTTAGCTTTATTTTATTTTCACATGTCTTATTAAACTTATATGCATTTAACTTGGGTAGATGCCTAGACACTCTCTTTATCATTTGTACCCCATATGTTGATGTGAGGTTTAAGCCCATTGACAACTTAGGTGACTTGAAGCCATTTCAGCACATCAACACATCAATTTTAAATCCTGGAGTTAAGCAATAAATAACGTCATTGTTCCCTGAGTTCACAAGAAACACTGCTACAGCAGAGGAATTGCAATTGGATAAGTACCCGAGAATGAAATGCCTATACCATATAAATATATGCCTTTATTGTTATCCAATGAACCAAAAAATGTCCTTGCCAGGTTTGCTCCAAAAGTCTAATCAAATTTACATCCTCTACAAAAGGAAACATTATGTAAGCATTTTAAACGAAAGAAACCAAGAATGTTTCAACAGAATAAGCTGATTTCATCCACAATGCTGTAAGGATGTTGTTTTACATGTATAAAGATTAATCTTGCCTGCTAAAGGATCTTGTATGACATACTATCAATAACAGAAGGTGAAAGCAACCTGCTATTGTATGTTGACTCAATCAGAAAGGAGCGTGCTAAATGAGAATGACCTGACTTGGCGACAAAAATCCAGCCACATCAATAAGTGGGGTAAATTCTTTAGGAAGCATCTCAGGTTTGTTCACTCCTTCCTTCGCAATTGCCTTCCCAAGCCCTGGCAGAATTAACTAAAAAGTATACAATCAGTCAAATATGTTGCAAATGTTGAGCAATGCACTTACCAGTACTCTGTCAATGCTACCAATAGAATTGATATTCAAGTTTTAGTACAAAAATCCGAGAATAATAATGCAAACTGCAACAGTACCCCCCGGAATACCATGATTCACGTCTCAAGGTATTTGAATAAATTAGTCTACTGAAAACTGATAGACTATCAATCTACTGAAGACTGCTAGACTATGTAATTAATTATAGCAAGAGTGAATATTGATAAGTAGGACCAAATATATTTTATCAGTCTTATAGAATATCCTCATACAAACTGCAAACACGTCCATTCTGTATATTTTGCAAACATCTGGCTCAATGGTACAATGTCTTAATAATTCATTGCCATATCTCTTTCAAGTTTCAGGTTTAATATTGTGACAATTTTATGCAGACACAATGAAGGAAAAAAGAAAGATTAGTTAAATATGTTAAAGGAACTCATTTTACAAAAACCAGGAATACTTCTATAAATTTTATATAATCAAGAACAAAGCATTGCTATAATCCATCCAAATCTTACTCCACTAAAAAAATCAGTTTTGTCACAGGGTGTTTCTTCCCTCTTGAGCATTGACACCTGTATTACTAAACGCTATTGATCAGTAACTTCAATGTAAACAGAAAGCTAATTGCAAAGATACAATATTGTATCACAAGCATGTACTTTCCTCTCTTCAACAACAGCTTTCGAGCATTGATTTATCACATTGTATAGTACTCCTATCTAATATAAGTGGGTATATCCATCGATTCAATTGCAATGATTTACCATGGTATAAATGTGAAAATACTGAAATTTTTTATCTAAGGTATAAAGACTGGAATTTCCTTGGAATCATGGGTTATGCTATTTCCTTTACAATAATTTTTATTTCTATTGCAAAGATACAATATTGTATCACAAGCATGTACTTTCCTCTCTTCAACAACAGCTTTCGAGCATTGATTTATCAAGTTATATAGTACTCCTATCTAATATAAGTGGGTATATCCATCGATTCAATTGCAATGATTTACCATGGTATAAATGTGAAAATACTGAAATTTTTTATCTAAGGTATAAAGACTGGAATTTCCTTGGAATCATGGGTTATGCTATTTCCTTTTCAATAATTTTTAATTGCCACTGCTACTCATTCTCGTTATTGGAGAATGTCCAAAATAAATAGAGTCTTAGGTTAGCTTCCTATTAGTGACCTTAAAGCCTCTAGATTGATGGTTGCAAAGGCATTCAAAATGACCTTATGTTGCTGGCCCCTGATCGTTGCATGCTTCTGGTACTAATGCTAAATCTTTTCTTGTTATTGGAGGATATCCAATATAAAGAAGCGGTGTGCCCAACAAGTAGAGGACATGTGGTTTCACTTTCTTTATTTTGGATGTCCTTCAATAAAGAGAAAAGATTAGAAGTGGCAATAGAAGTAAACGACAAGTAATGTCCCCTTTATGGATCATCCTACATTTTGCCCCAAGGACAAGAATGTTACTGCCTTATGACTACTAACAGGTTCTGATTTAGTCTTGTTCTCTTCTATGCAACTGCTCATGGTCTTCTTTGCCTCTTGAAGAGAGACAACTATTGGGTGTTCCTGTCCTTAAGGATGGACACAACCTTTCTTAATCATTTATTTTCATAATCCAAACTGCATAACTTAATCAATGTTCATTTGAGTCATAGCTTCCTACAATGGAACCACTGTCTAATTAATTGCTTCTGCTGCTGTCTGTTAACTCCTTGTCCCTGAGGTCTATATCTGCTTATATCTGCCTATTACATCCTAAAGCATTTCCTTCAGTTGCCTCCAACCCTCCTCTTCCAACCCCCCGTTTTATCATAACCAAAAGGTGTGATTCTAAAAAAGGACCACTTGTCAAAGTATTTAAGGGGTCGACCTTTTTTATTAATTAAATTTATTTTAAAACATCAAACAGGTTGGCTTCTATTTAATCTTATTTATGGATCCTTGAGAGGGGTGTTTCCTCAAGGAGTCGGCCAGCAAATTAATTTGTCTTAGGTCGGGCATGACAAAGTAGAAGCCAGCACCATAAAGTCAATTTGCTATCTTTTCATCTCCATTGCATGGCAATATCATAAATGAAAACATAACAAAAATCCAATCCAGAGTCCATAAAACAAACTCTGACACAGAACTTAGATGTTTGCATGCAAAGTGTTCAACAGAATGTTATACCTATCTAGCTGAAACCTTAAGGGCAGAAAAAACAAGGATTCTTACAATCGTCCTCGACCAGAAAAAAAACTTCTTGAGCTCATTCCAGCAGCACAACATTATCTTCAAATGTTGTAGATAACGAGAATGAGAGCCGAAATTCTATTTTATAGAGTTTCAATCAGCAGTTAGGGCAACTCCAATAATAAATAACAAACTCTAGCCATTTTAATAGTTTGCTTGAAAACAACTTAAAGTTGTCATTGTCTATGTGTGACATAAAGGGGGTCTTTTTAACACTTTATTTCACTTAAATTAAAGTAACTTTATTAAATATTTAAGTGAAATAAAGTATTTCCCAACCTTAGGAAAACTTTAAAATTGAAGACTCGGCATTTTGAAGCAGAGGAAAAGTTGAGAATGAGACCAATTTCCAAACCCAGCATTTTCTCCAAATAGTAATATGTTAAAATTTTCTCCAAATAGTAATATGTTAAAATTAGCCATAACCATCCTAGCTCTAAAACTGAAGATACAGCTCTTTGAAGCTGGGGAAAATATGACTAGTACCTGTCAAATAAATCACTTATTAAAAATAGCAATATGCTAAAAATAAAAATGTTCCCCACAAGTCTTGAAACTAAAAATGTTGCTCACTGAAGCTGAGAGGAGGCTAAAGCTACGACTAGTTTCCAAAAATAGTGGTTACTACAAATAGTAAATACTAAAAATAGTAAGTCAACCAAAAGTCTACCAACTAATCAATGTCCAAACTAACACTTACTAAATATAGTAATTTGAGACAATGAGATCACTCGAGAATGTGTCGGTCATCTCAAATAAAGTATTTAATATTAGTGGTCATTTAGATATTTAAGACATTTAGATATTTAGTCTTTTAGGCAAGTCTTAATTTTAGTTAGTTTCTATATAATATGGAAACATGGAAACTTTCTTGTTGTCAGCCTTTTAGAGAGTTTCCATTTCTTTTGAGTCACTCTATATAAGTCTCTAATCTTTTATTAATATACTTTGTGTAACACGGTATCGGAGCTCAAAATGTTTTCTTCGAATTTTTTATAAATATTTGAACCTTTTTCTACCTGGAATTTTTCCTTTAAAAAAAATGATTTTTTATGAAAAATCGAAGTATTGGTTCGAGACTTTTGGTGTTTGCAATTTTTTTGTGCAGACATTTTGAAACATCATGGATTTCCTACTTTGCGCTTTCTGTTTTTTGAGTTTTTGTGATTAAGTTTTTTTTTTAACAGATGTTTTATGGTGCAGAGGAGTTTCTGTTTCTGTTAGGATTTTGGAGATCTTTCTTTTTTATGATTTTTGTATTAAAAAATCAAAGGTTTGTAAGTTTGAAAAAGGGTTTCTATAGTTTTTTCCAAAAAAAACAAAGGTTTTTATTTGGTGCGCATTTGTCTTGGGATTTGTGTCAGCGCTTCACCGAAGGTTTTTTACTAATTTTTGCCATAAAAATCAGACTTTTATAAGGCTCAAGTTTGCCTTGTTTTTGTGCATAGGAAAAAGAGAGGGATGGTGTCATTGACCAACATCATGTTGGAAGGAAATCAGCAGTTCAAACAACAGGAATTACAATACGTGGAAGCAAAGGATGCTTTCAATTTTTGAGTATCAATGCTTGGACTAGCTTGTTTTGGGTAACTCTACTTGTCTCCCAACAAAGGGCAAAGACCAGAACAAGTTTGATGAATGTAATCGAGAAGCAGCTAGGTTGCTGAAGTTATCCGTCACCAATGAGATGCTTCCAAAAGTGTCATCAGGCAAGTCTGCAATGGAGATTTGGGCGCACCTAAAAAGTCTCCATTGAACATCAGATAAACTTTCTTTTTGAAAAATGTGGTGTTTTCTCTTGTAATGGATGAGAACATGTATTTGGAGGAGCATCTTATGAAGATTAAGGATATTCGTGATCAACTGGTCACAAGATGGAAGAGGACATGGTAGTGATTACATGGAAGAGTTTGCCACTTTCCTACGAATACTTTGTTGAGAAAAAGGAATCAGCCTATTATGCATTTTGATTTGAAAGTTCTTAGTTAGTTAGTAAAATGACCATTAAGGGAGGGTAATAAAGTATTTAATACTAATGGTTATTTTGATATTTAAGATATTTAATCTTTTAGGCAAGTTTTAGTTTTAGTTTCTAAATAATATGAAAACTTTCTTGTTGTCAGCCTTTTAAAAAGTTACCATTTATTTTGAGTTATTCAATTTATAAGGAGACTTTGTCTCCATACTGTAATTAATCTTTTATGAATATACATTTTGTAGTAATCTCCACTAATCCATCTAAACATTGGCAACATTGAAACACCCCTTTAATCTTGTTGATACCAACCCAAAAGACCAACACCAATTGAAGTACAAGAGAACCATAAAATAGAGATATTCTACCTTCCCTTTCGTATATTGGATCAAAGCAATTCTAGAGTAGAGTCCCACTTCAACTTCTTTTTATAAAATAGGGAAGAAATTGTGTTTCTTGTTGTAAGTCAATCAAATAGTGACTTCATTGAGCTGGAAATGAGCCACCCTCTAATCTTTCCATCAAAAATCTACTAAGAACCATTTCCTACACCCCTCCTTGGCCCAACTAACACTACAATACCTTTGCAATATATTACACAACAAATGTTTAATGAATGGTGTTGAGTGGATATTTTGCAACGGACAATTTTGGGTAAAATCCAGTCGCAAAATAGGTAGATCAACCATAGCATGAGACAAAGTCTCTCCTACCTTAAAAGGAAGGCTCCCCCTTCTCATCGTTCCATGGATCAACTCAAGATAAGCAAGAAGTTGAGAGATTTGAAAGGGTATTACAAATATTCTTTCCTCTTAGCTTTCAGAAAAGAATCCACTAACCCACAAAGCGGGTAATGGACAAGATGAAACCTCTAACTACACTTCTATCTAAAGTTGTAAATGGTGATACTAATAAACCAACGCTAACTCAAAGGCTAGCTGAAAGCGTACCAGTTTGGCTCTAAGTTTGGTCTTAATCTATGCTATAAGAATGACCTTTACTATTGGCGCACAAAGAATTCTAAGTATTTTGTGAATTAAGAAAAAGATACAAGCTACAGTCAAAGCTCCTAGTCTATATATCTCCACAACCACTCCCAGTCAAAGCTTCAATTATGATTGCTTCTTAACTCTTTAGATTCAATTATCAAGAATGCAAAAACACATGAATCAAAAATAACAAATGCAAATCACGGTCAAAGCTTCCAAATTGCACAAGTCACAATTGCACTCAACCAATGTTGTAATAACCCCAATAGGTTATAACTTCTTCAAACACCAAAAATCTTTATACTTCAATTGTTTGACATTTCGTCAAACACTTTGCAAGCAAGCTCTGATACCACTGTAATGACCCTCTTCGAATCTGCTCTCAAAAATGCTGATGAAAGCTCAAGGAATTTCATCAAACAATTCACATGCAAGGGACGTATGACTGATATAGTATTTCAGCTCACTTTAAATGACTCTTTTTTCAATTTGCATCAATGAGAATCTTGTGCTAGAAGACTTCAAATGGACTTACACAATGGCCTAACATGAGTGTGCTACTAATTTTGACAATATTCAGTGCATATATATGATTTAAGCATGAGAAATGAACACCTACAGCCAATTGGCATTTTTACAAACAGTTGGTATGCAAACTAACTAGCTGATAAATAATGATATTGAATTGGCTTAAATGACACCAGCAACTATTATCTTCTTAATTTGCAATGAAATTTCTAATACAATGCTCATGAAATTTGGCCAAGACTTTTGGCATTTACATGGATTACAAAATGATAATGCCGGTATAATGCACACTTACAGCTGAAACTTATAACACCTAAAAAAAGAAATACTAATAAAGGAACCTGGTTGTAGATGGCTGTAATAATTTTCTTCAATGCTACCCCTTCTGCTTTGCTTTTCCGATTTGCTTTTTCGAACTGCTTTTTTGGATCTGCTTTTTGAACTGCTTTTTCGAACTGCTCTTTCGGCTTGCTTTTTCGGTTCCGCTTTTTCGGACTGCTTTTTCGTATCTGTTTTTTCGGACTGCTACCCTATTGAATCTTAAGACCATATCTTTCAATGGCATCAAGATTTCCAGCTTGAAGGGATTTCGTCCTTCAAACTATTGAGACATAATCTCCAGAAAATTTCTCAATTTCTTTGATATTTTCAAGCATACTAAAAAAAAGCTCTTCCCTTTCTTTTATAGTGTTCTCACAAGAGCTCAATCCTTCATTTTCTCAATGTGGGATAAAACATCACTCCCTTTATGTAACTTATGTCTCCAATGTGTTATAAACTAAAGGGGACTCTTTTAATTTAAATATTTCCCACAAACTATAGTCTATGCATTAATAAAGTTAAATATTTAAATTTAACTTTATAAAATAGCTTTATCAATGCATAACAAATCTTATCAATGATAAACAAGTCTTCTTGCCAATTTTAAACAATTACCATCGACATACCGTTGCCACTGGATGTCCGACCATATCCAAAATGACTTACTATAAATAGTAAGTATGCCCAAAGTTGCCTCAAAACCCCTCAAAAAGACCTGCAACTGAAACTATCTAGGCCAAATGGCCTCTAAGCCCCTTTAATGTCCTGGTTAGCCTACGGGACCGTGGGGAAATAGGATAATGACAACATCATGCTATGAATGCTAAAAAGGGGACATTACAGTCCGCCCTTCCCAAAATTGCTTGTCCCCAAGCAATGGTCGAACAACAACCCAATCAATCCACCTGGATCCCAAATGTAGTCATGAACTATATTGCTGTCAGTCAACATAGGCTCCTACAATAACCTCTGAAAATTAACCAAGAGGAATCCATAATCAAATTGGTGAATACCCAAACTCCAAAGTCAGGAACCCATGAGAAACAAGCTCTCGAAATATCAGAACCCAAGTAGAGTAGATAACCCAAACTGCCAACATAGTAAATACCATCAACGCATCCCACTAGCCTATGTGGAATGTACAATACAATTCTGCAACAACGATGAATACTCCCGCATGAAACTGCACCAAATACAGAGAATCCACACACTGCACACCTACTGCAATTAACACAACTCTGCAGATCACCGGTCACTGTCTCATAACCATAACACCCATGCACTGCTGATGGTGAATAGTCATTACACGGTAGATAGCAAAAACGAGAGCCCAGACCAAACCTGTCTGACTCCTCAACACATGGATCAAAAGCAAACCGATGAACATATCCTATAGTATAATGCCGGTAAAAAGAACCAATCCCAATCAAAGACTCATCCTACAGATGTGATACAACCAATTGTGACTGATCATCAGCTAAGTCAGAGGATGATATAGCCAAGAGTGCAGAATCAACAACAACATCACTAGTCTTTATGCCCTCCAAGTCAAATATACCACAATGCTCAGCTGCAGCGCCCAACTCAGCTGAACCTGCCTCCAGTGGAAATGGACCAAATATGCCAATACTAGTGTCATGGATAGATATATCCTCATATCCACTGCCTCTATCAACCTCGACCATGGACATCCTCGGATCACCAGACACCACGGTCAGTGACTGTACAAAATCTGGTAAAGACTGAAGTCGTTCCAACTCCATGGTCACCTCAGCTAAATGAAACTGTGACTCCTCGAAAGCCAACTATGTACTCTCAAGAAACTCAGAAGTCACCTCAAGCTACTGAGGAAGCTTACTCACCTCATCTTCCTTGACCAATAATGCGTCATATGCTGTACTGCCCCACTCTATAAGATAATCTCTATCAGCTACCAACTGCATATAATTTTGTCTCAGAATCCGGATAGCCTCCCATAAAGAGTGGATCTCTGTCAAGGAAAGATAATTGCCTCCCTGCTCATCACTAACAGGAGAACCCCATCTATAAACTGCTAACAACTGACGAGCAGCATCGAAATGCTCGCAAGCGATAGAAATGTCTCGCTCGCAAACTCTCAGCTGACTAGACACATGATTGTGCTGACTGGTCAAACTCCTATACTCTACCCCTGGTACACTGTCCAAAGGAGTAACCTCAGAATTGCTATCATCTGTAATACTGCCATCCAAATTTTGCAGTCCAACTGCTGAACTTGTATCATCAAACGGAGTGACTGAGGCATCAACATAAACCTTTGTATCAAAGGAAACTGTTGAGGAGACTAAGTCCTCAAAACTGTCCACAACATCCCCCTGGGTGTCATCTGTAATAATCAGATCCTGGGACTCTTCTGTAAACTTTGTCACATCTGAGAGATCATCAACCCATTCCAACAAGAATGGTCGACTGGATACATGAACAATGCCCAACAAAAGTGTGTAAAAACTAATTCCAGCATCAAACAAGTTGCTGGCATGGATGAGAACTACACCTGGCAAGCTACTAATCAAGTCCATGATGGTGCAACAGATACTACTACCAAAGAATGATAAATATCTCCGGTCAAAACGATCCCAAGTACTAAGATAAGGATCCCAACATCTAATCCATGAACGGAAACCAACTGGCACTTCAAGTAAACTTCTCACCTAAGTAATATGAACAATACCAATTGACTTCACGCACCTGTCTACAGTCTCTGAATCCGGAGTGTGAATGCTAGACGTACTCATATCATCATCAATATGTGACCCGACTGTAAAAGGAAACTGAGTCCCTGCTATATGCGCTAACTCCCGAATTGAACTCACCTTAAGACAACGCTCGTCCACATGTCTCTCAGAATCCTGGAGAGCCAACTTCATTGCCTCCATGCCTTCCTTGATCTGCTGTAAGTCGTCACAAGAAGAACCTGTTGTGACTCCTTTCTGTCTCTCTTGCAGTTGAATCATCCAAATGTGATTCTCAATCAATCCATGTATCCTATCATGATGAGATAAAGCCGTGACAATATTCTTGTCCCTTGTCTTCAGCTGGCGTGCCAAACCAAGTAAAGAGCTACTGGCCTCTATCTCATGTGAAGAAGCATCCAACTGTGCCTGATACTCACTTTCTGCAAAGTCCTGAATGCTCACTTTCTAATCAATTGTACTATCCTCAAACATGACAGTATCCTCAACTGCTGTAACTTCATCCAGCCGAACTGTACTAGAATCACTATCTGTGTCAATCGCACAATCCGGTGTGCCTGTGATATCACCTTCTGGCTCAACTTGCACAACGTCTGTAACCCCTTCTACCTGTGAAGATGATGCAAATAAACCATTACCTAAAGATATGTTAATGTCTCCTTGTATCAAATCAGCATGTCTATTAAACTCCTCATACAAGTTTCTGCCTGTCATAGGGAAGGTACGATCCTTAGGCCTATCAAAACGTTCAATCAGTCTCTCCTTAAACTCCACATATGAGGTAATGTGTGCATGACCCATAGTGACCTTACCATGATGCCACCACTCGTGTGCTAACCCATCCAGGTGAATTGCTGCATACTTAATACCTTCTTCCTCAGGCATAGGGTTCATTTGAAAGTATGTGTCAAACCTTTGAACCCAAGCTCTTGTTGTAGACTTCCCCAAGCCATCATAATATGGTAATTGAAGTTTCCCTACTTTTTTCCATAGCTCATAGCTCTAGTTTTTGTCATGTCCACGAGGCATATGCTTCATCCGCACATCTATATACTCCCTAAAGCTAATTGCAGCAGTAAAATCTGAACCTCCGACTTCCCAATCTCTCCTCAGCTGGTCCTGTAATGATCTGGGGCTCTGGTATGGGCTGCTCTGGAGCTCTAGGAGGAAATGTGGGAATCATGGGCCTCGAACTCACTGTCCTAGCTTGCTGGGGTGCATGACCGAAATTGTTCCCAACTTGTTCACCTCCATTATGTGTCCCATCTTGATTATTCCTATTCTGATTGTTACCATTCTGATTATTTCTTCCACCTACGTTAGCATTCAACCCCATTTGACGAGCCATCATCTACATCATAAGCTCCAATCTCTGACTCTGTTCCTGTGCTCTCTGCTCTGCTGATCGCTGTCCCTGTGCTAAGGTGTCTAATAACTGTAAGAATCTTTCCTTTCCCTCATCTGGACTGGCATTCATTTTGTCAAATATTTTTCTCTCCATTTGGCTAATCCAAATTCCCAATAAGACCTCTATAGGATCGCAGGAAACTGCTCTAATACCACTGTAATAACCCCAATAGGTTATAACTTCTTCAAACACCAAAAATCTTTATACTTCAGTTGTTTGACATTTCGTCAAACACTTTGCAAGCAAGCTCTGATACCACTGTAATGATCCTCCTCAAATCTGCTCTCAAAAATGTTGATGAAAGCTCAAAGAATTTCATCAAACAATTCACATGCAAGGGACGTATGACTGATATAGTATTTCAGCTCGCTTTAAATGACTCTTTTTTCAATTTGCATCAATGAGAATCTTGTGCTAGAAGACTTCAAATGGACTTACACAATGGCCTAACATGAGTGTGCTACTAATTTTGACAATATTCAGTGCATATATATGATTTAAGCATGAGAAATGAACACCTACAGCCAACTGGCATTTTTACAAACAGTTGGTATGCAAACTAACTAGCTGATAAATAATGATATTGAATTGGCTTAAATGACACCAGCAACTATTATCTTCTTAATTTGCAATGAAATTTCTAATACAATGCTCATGAAATTTGGCCAAGACTTTTGGCATTTACATGGATTACAAAACGATAATGCCGGTATAATGCACACTTACAGCTGAAACTTATAACACCTAAAAAAAGCAATACTAATAAAAGAAACCTGGTTGTAGATGGCTGTAATAATTTTCTTCAATGCTGCCCCTTCTGCTTTGCTTTTCCGATTTGCTTTTCCGAACTGCTTTTTCGGATCTGCTTTTTGAACTGCTTTTTCGAACTGCTTTTTCGGCCTACTTTTTCGGTTCCGCTTTTTCGGACTGCTTTTTCGTATCTATTTTTTCGAACTGCTACCCTGTTGAATCTCAAGACCATATCTTTCAATGGCGTCAAGATTTCCAACTTGAAGGGATTTCGTCCTTCAAACTATTGAGACATAATCTCCAGAAAATTTCCCAATTTCTTGGATATTTCCAAGCATACTAAAAAGAAGCTCTTCTCTTTCTTTTATAGTGTTCTCACAAGAGCTCAATCCTTCGTTTTCTCAATGTGGGATAAAACATCACTCCCTTTATGTAACTTATGTCTCCAATGTGTGATAAAATAAAGGGGACTATTTTAATTTAAATATTTCCCACAAACTATAGTCTATGCATTAATAAAGTTAAATATTTAAATTTAACTTTATAAAATAGCTTTATCAATGCATAACAAATCTTATCAATGATACACAAGTCTTCTTGCCGATTTTAAACAATTACCATCGACATACCGCTGCCACTGGATGTCCGACCATATCCAAGATGACTTACTATAAATAGTAAGTATGCCCAAAGTTGTCTCAAAACCCCTCAAAAAGACCTGCAACTAAAACTATCTAGGCCAAATGCCCTCTAAGCCCCTTTAATATCCTGGTTAGCCTACAGGACCGTGCGGAAATAGCCTAACGACAACATCATGCTATGAATGCTAAAAAGGGGACATTACAAATGTTCAGCTTCAATTGCTTCTTTTCATTCACTTTTCTTTCAAAATAGTACTACACAATCAAAGTTGTGCTTGCACAATTTCTCCAGAGCTCTCTTGCATACAAAAATAAAGATGATTTTTACAATGAGAGGGCACTCCTTTATATAGGCAAAAGAGTTGAGAAAAAAGTGGAGGAAAAAGTGAGAGCAACTCAACCAACTTTGACCTGTTCTAACTAAGGAGAGAAATTATTGGATTACATGTCATAAGGACATGCAAATCGCATTACAAGTAATTAAACAATTTCATGCAATACATCCCCTCTAACTACATGCATGAAAAGAAAGAAGATAGAAATAGAAGAAATAATCCTAAGGATTATTCTAAAGTGCCTTATATCTGGTGATGCAGTCACGCACCGTAGGAAGATCTGAGATCTCCATTGATTTCGATATGGCCTCAATCCTGACTGTATCAGTGTATGTCGATCTTACAATCTTGTAGTTTACAATACAAGATATCTTAAACAAGAAACTGATTCAGCCCAGTGTATCACCATGGGAAGCCCCAGTATTGTTTGTTAGGAAGAAGGACGAAACTATGAGATTATGCATAGATTTCAGAATGCTCAATAAGGTTACTATCAAGAACCGGTACCCACTCCCTAGAATTGATGACCTCTTTGATCAAATGAAA
Organism: Cupressus sempervirens; assembly: GCA_028749045.1. Lineage (NCBI taxonomy): Eukaryota > Viridiplantae > Streptophyta > Pinopsida > Cupressales > Cupressaceae > Cupressus > Cupressus sempervirens. The sequence goes on from CM053790.1 coordinate 529,858,372, forward strand.
GGCACTATAGTATTTTCAAAAATTGATTTGAGGTTGGGATATCACCAGTTTCGTATTAAGGACGAAGATATTCACAAAATTGCATTCAGAACTAGGTATGGGCATTATGAATTCACAGTGTTACCTTTCGGGTTAACCAATGCTCCAGTAGCTTTTATGAACTTAATGAATAGCATATTCCAAGATTGCCTAGATAAGTTTGTACTGGTCTTTATAGATGATATCCTAATCTATTCAAAGAACGAGGAAGAACATCAAGAACATATGGAAAAAGTCTTACAAAGGTTAAGAGAACATAAATTATATGGAAAATTGTCTAAGTGCACTTTCTATCAAAAGGAAATTCAGTATTCAGGACACATTATATCAGCTTAGAGAATAGCTATAGATCCGTCAAAAATCAAAGCAATTAAGGAATGGCTTATACCCAAAAATGTGACAGAAGTCAGAAGTTCATGGGATTGGCAGGATTCTATAAGAAGTTTGTCAGAAATTTCTCCAAGATAGCCTACCCGATTAAATCACTTCAAAAAAAGGGAAGGAAATTTGAATGGACTAAAAAATGTCAATCAGCTTTTGAATGCTTGAAGGAAAAGTCAACTACAGCACCCATACTAAGAGTACCTAACCCACAAAAGAGATTTGTTGTTATAACTGATGCATCAAGAGTAGGAAGTGTGCTAATGCAAGATGAGTAGGTAATTGCATACGAGTCTAGGAAATTGAAGAATTACGAGCACAATTACACCTCTCATGATCTAGAATTAGCAACTATTGTTCATGCTCTTCAAATGTGGAGACATTACTTGATAATAAAACCTTTTGATCTATGATCCGACCACCACAGCCTAAAATATATTTTTACTCAACCTAATCTTAATGCTAGACAAAGGAGATGGCTGGAATTTCTAGCAGATTATGAATTTGACATAAATTACATCAAGGGCAAAGAAAACAAAGTGGCAGATGCCTTAAGTAGGAGGAGACACATTTTTGCAATGACTATTATAAATTTCAGATTAAAAGACCATATTTTGCAGCATCTAGAGCATGATGAATTTTATGCAGAGATCACCCTAGCTCTCATCAGAGACCCACAAAATCCCAAGTACTCAAAATTTAAGGTAGCAAAGAAAGGATTGTTAAGATATCATGATAGGATTTATATACCTAACAAAACTAAACTTCGGAGAATGATTCTGGAAGAATCTCATTCAGCTCTATATTCAGGACACCCTAAAGTAACTAAAATGTTGTCAGATATAAAACCTCTATATTTTTGGAAAGGAATGAAAAGGGAGATAACAGAATTTGTGGCAGGATGTCTGGAATGCCAAAGAGTAAAAGCAGAACATCGATACCCAGCGGGTCTTTTACACCCAAATGAGGTACTAGAATGGAAATGGTAGATAATCCCCATGGATTTTGTACAAGAATTACCTATGACATAGAATAGACACAACACCATTCTGGTAGTGGTAGATAGATTGATAAAAGTTGCTCACTTTATACCAAGAAATCTAACTGATGGAGCACTAGAAATCGCTCATAAATTCATAAAGGAAATTTTCAGATTAAATCGAGTTCGAGAGAAAATTATCTTAGATAGGGATGCTAGGATAACTTCCAAATTTTGGCAAACCTTAGTTTCAGCGTTAGGGAATAAATTAAACATCAGTTCAGCTTATCATCCCAAGACAGATGGTCAAACAAAAAGAGTAAACCAGGTATTAGAAGATCTTTTGGGAGTTTACTGTATGGATCGGCAATACCAGTGGGAAACATATTTACCCTTGGTAGAATTTGCTTACAACAATTCCTATGAATCCACCATTAAGATGGTCCCCTTTGAGGCTCTATATGGCTGCAAATGTAGAGCTCATGTGAGCTGGAATTGATTGGAAGATAGAATTATTATTGGACCTGAAATGCTTAAGGAAATGGAAGAGCAGATAATCCAAATTCGTCAAAGACTAAAAGAAGCCAATGACAGACAGAAAAGTTATGCAGGTGCAAAAAGAACACCTAGAGAGTTCTCAGTGGGAGAAAAGGTGCTATTAAGAGTAAAACCTCAAAAGAGTACTATCAAGTTTGGTAAGAATGTCAAGTTAGCCCCAAGGTACATAGGACCCTTTGAAATATTGTTAGTGATGAATCTAGTAGCCTACAGAATTGCCCTACCACCAGCTCTTGCAAGAATGCATGATGTCTTCCATGTGTCATACCTTAGGAAATACATTACTCATCATGATCATATAATTGATTGGAACCTATTACAGGTGTGAGAACTAAGGTTGGTGGAAATAGAATCACTCAGAATACTCGAGGTGCATAAGCTACGATTACGAAATCGAGAGGTGACTCAATGCAAGGTCCAATGGGATCAATATGTAGAAGATAATGCTACCTGGGAAGATTATCACGAAATCTTTCAAAAATACCCTCATCTTTTCTCCAGGGCTAGAGCCTAAACCTTTGCTTTCTTGAAATAATCTAAATAGATATTGTTTAAGTTTTGTTGTGATATTCATCGAGGATGATGAAAAAATTAAAAGGGAGTGTATGTTACATCCCAAATTTTGACCTAATTTTAAATTTATTCATAGCCATTAGACTAAAGGGATTTTTCTTTCATAATCATGTGAAGTAGGTAGCTATTTACATCCATTGTATTAATTGTTTAATGAAAATGGTCGTTATCTATTATTTGTCATGTGATGTTTACCAGTTGCTTGATTTTGGAATTATGGTTAATAATTAAATTCTTTTAAATGTTAACATGAAAATTATTATGGAACTTGTTATTATCGTGGAAATATTGCACGGGCAATTGTAGGAGAAGATGAAGGGGGGGAAGCATTGCTAAACAGGATCAATGGAATGGGATACTAGCTTAGTCCAATCATCAGATTGACAGGTATGACCTTAAATTGCCTTCGCAAGGCCCTAGCGACTTGAACTGCAGGATACAATTAAAGGACTCGCATGAGCTATTAAATAAACATTTTAAAACATAAAATAATTTAATTAAAATATAATATATACCTCAAAGGATTTTGATTGATCCTTCCACCACATAATTATTATAAATACCTATGTACGTACACAAGATATAAGAATGAAGTGACACCATAATATTATTAATTATTTTATAATAGTATGATGTCACCCCATAATCATATCTACGTGTATGTAGATAGATATAAACGATAATTATTTTTGATTTATAACCTTTAATCTTTTTCCATCTTTATTTCATTCTTTTGCTAGAAATCGAATGACACTTGGCATATATAATTTGGCGTCCAAGAGCCAAGACTCTTCCTCTTATGTTACGGCTTCTTGGAAGCCAAAGAGTCCTTTAATCTTTAATATATCATAAGATCGAGAGAGACAGAGGATATATAAAAATCTCATTCCTTACTTGCTTTCTCATTCCCAACTTCCTTTCTCATTTCCGACTTCCATCTACCACCCAATACTCTGCAAATACCATTCGAAATCTCTGCATCCATAGCACTGTCAATCTTTTTATGCCTTGTAATAATCTTCTCTGCTGAAGATGTGATATATTTTGCACTGGATTTTGCGCCTGAAGATCATTCATGGAAGGGCTGAAACATAGCGTCTAGCTAGACTCCTATCTTTCCAGATTATATCAAGTTATGTAATCAATCATGTTCCAAGCATTGTTGTATATTTCTTTATCAATTGTTACTGATTTCCGATTACCATAACAGTAAAACTGTAGTTATATTCATCTTAAGTATCATCAGTTAGAACCTCTTTGAGAAAGAGTTATTTATGATGTTAAGAAATCATGATTTAAATATGCCACTGGAAATCAGAATCAAATGATATTTTTGCAAGACTTAAAGAACATATTCTTTTAAATTAGAGATTGTGATAAGCTAGAAACATATATTATTCATGAATCAACCGAGAATTAACGGACAGAGCCGACTACTCTGAGAATCCGAGCACCTAGGACTCACCCGCTGTATAGCCTTGGAAAAAGTGAAGAGGTGAGATGGAATCTGGATTGACATGGAAATAAAGTCAGATATGATACAATAAATCTAAATGAACTATTTAATAGCTCATGACTCATCCATATTGTTGTTCCCCTGTTGTCAAGTCAAGCAGTGGTGATCGAGTCATTGAACCCATCAGAAAACCATGGCCAAGGTCATTTAAAGGTGTGTTTGCCATCTATGATCACTTGATGTCAATGGAGCCAATTATTCAAACATGTTTGTCCATAACTGTGCGAGCATTCTAAACACCAAAATGCTCAATTGGCTGGACGAAAAGTATCCCAAGCACGATATCGGAGTAGGGAGAGTTTTTCTAATTCAATAGATTGTGTGGGAATAAGTATGGTCCGAGGTTGGGAGGTTAAACCTAAGTCAATGCTTCTCCTCTTACCGAAAGCGAGGCTTGCACAACCAACCAAAGACTCACCGCATATTACTTGTATGTTCTTCTTCTTTTCATGTTAAGCATTTACTTTACTTGTATGTAGGTAGTTAATCGTTGATCCAGTTATTACAGTTAATCATTGATACAATTATTTCAGTTAATCGTTATTATAGTTATTTCTGATGATCAATGTTATAGTTATTTCAGTTAATCATTATTATAGTTATTTCTGATGATCAATGTTATAGTTATTTCAGTTAATCGTTATTATAGTTATTTCTAATGATCAATGTTATAGTTATTTCAGTGAATCGTTATTATAGTTATTTCTGTTAATCGTTATTTAAATTATTTCAATTAACCGTTGAAAGCAATTATTGTCCCATGAAAAGGAATTCAATTATTTGTTGAGGAAAACTCTTTATCGATCATCCTATTTTGTTATGAAAAACCATTTGTTATAGTGTTGACTTCTTAATTCATGGAAATAATCAAGTCGTGTATAGTTTCTTCAATTTCTCTAATGCATTCAAGAACTTTGACCGCATCTTTGATGGCCTGCTATAGTTGAAATAAAGTAACTATTGTACTTAGTACTTGTTAAAGCTTAATCGGGTTGGGTAGTTAGGATTCGAACCTTCTATAAGTACTTGAAATATTGTCAATGTACGCATGATGTTTTTGTATGAATAAAGTAAATCATTTCCTCGCCTATTGGTATTGTGGTATTAAGGTACATTCTATGTTTTGCTCTATATGTATATCTTTATTATTCTATGAACTTGAGTAGTATTTCCATTCTTCATTTTTGGCGTCATTGCCTAAGTTCGAACCTGGAGGTAGACAGGATGGAGTAATGGGAAGGCCCTTTCTAACACTTATACAAGTAACAAATTGTAACAGAGAAGAGGAGGAAATAACTAGGGAAGATTGTTGACACGCGATCTGGTGATAGCCTGGGAAGTTGCTGTCGAATAGTACGTAAAAAGGTAAGCCCATGAGAGAATAGTTCTTGAAGGTACGGTACGAGACAAACTTTCAGTGCCACCAACGGTGTACGATCTATTGGGGAAGATTCCTCGCCTGTTGGCACACAACTTGTTACGTGTGGAGGAAGAAAGAGCCGAGACAGAAAGGGAACGGAGGAGGCAACAAGAACTCCAACAATTTGCTGAAAGGAGGATAAGGGAACGCAACTTGGAGGAACGTGATAATCCGAAGAAGGGAAACAAACACTAAACCAATTCATGCCCTTGATTCCAAACATATATCCAAGGCGGGTACCAGGAGAAGTGTTGGTGTAAATTAGTATTTACTATTTACACTTACTTAAGTTTACATAGGTTAATGCATTATTTTAATATTTATTTATTAGTCACCTAGAAGTATGCGTACTCTTGTGAATTGTCATGTTGACAACATAGGAGTTCTCACCTCTTTTATGCACATGGTGTCTACAACACAAGGAGTTAGCACACTAATTAAGCACATGGTGTCTACAACATCTCTACTTGAGATACACCTTGTCATTCTTATCCACTCATCTAGAATGATGGATAAGACGTGTGCTTAGTTGTCATGCTTATCTTATCTCTTGGTTCTTTCTACAGACATTCTAAGTGCTTCCTGAGAGGCCTTTATATACAGGCACTCCTAGTGTGTTTGGACATACAATACAGAGCAATGTATGAGGACATACTCTGATATATTGATCATACTCCTTTTTGGTCTACGGTTGTGCTTGTGTTCGAGTTCTACGATCTTGGGTGAATCTTGCCCTAGGGAAAATTCTTACATGGTATCAGAGCTATACCAAATTCTTACATGGTATTAGAGCTCTTGGAGAATCTCTCTTTACATAGTCGTTCAAGATCATCTCTTGCTTCAGCACCTCAGCCCGAATCCGAAGTATTGCAAAAATTAGGAGCATCTAGAACCAAATTTGACCTCGCCATTGTGTCTGGAACGTCGATTTTGTGAAAATCGGCTATAAAGTTGTCTACCCTAGGCCAAAGTCAATTGTGAGCCAAAAAAATTTTGCAAACCAACACCCGAAGGACCGATTTGCAGAATTTGTATGATCATTTCAGATCTGTACATTTAATTTTCAGATATGCATTTTTTTCATCTGCATCTCTGCTATTTTTTTCGGATTTGCATTATTTTCCGAAAAAAAATTGGCCATTGGGCCATAGGAGAGATTTTTTGCAGGTAAGGATTGGTGGTTGGTGGTGCAAATCAAATATTTGCATCACATTCAGAAGGTCAAAGAACCCCTAAATTGACTTTTTTTCCACCAAAATCAGACATCCGAGGTGAAATCTAGAGTCATTTGATTTTTGGAGGCACAACGGCGATTCAAGAAAAATAACAACAGCGGTGATTTTCAAACAACAATATCTTCCTCATATGGACTCCTTTTTGCGAGCATTTTTTTTTGTTTTGGGGTAGAATTTCGTGATCTACACATTAGTGCAAGTGGTTTGAGATCTCTCTTCCTAATTTTTTCTGCAACTCGCAAATCCCAATTTTTGCCACTTCAAATGCTTAGTACAAGCTCATTTGGACTCCAAATCAGGTTCCATTTTTTGAAAGTGTATTTTTTTTATCTACTTTCCAGATCTGCAATCAAATTATAGGTTCTGTGAATAGAAATACTACTTTTAGAAATAGGCCTTAAATTGGCAAGTGGCTACCAAGTGCCTAAATCATACATTAGGGGGGGTTCTTTGATTTATTTTGCATCTTTGGGGGTTACATTGATTAGTCCATCATGGAAGAGGAAGATTTAATCATCTTGACACCAAACAACTATCAGGAATGGAGTCAATTGGCTATCAAATATCTCAGTCAGCACAATGCACTACCATATGCGAGAGGACTTACATATAATATTGAGACTTTTTCCTTCATTAGTAATGTTCTCTTTTTACATACGGATATGGAGGTTTTGGATTCACTTATTGACCTTAAGGCAACTGATCCATATGTTCATTGGATGCATCTTTGGGAGACGTATGGAGATCCGAACATTCCTCCATTCCCAAAAGACCTAATACCTCCAGTTGCAGCTACATCCTCTCCAGATGAGATCACACCTCTAGATGCTCCTATTGCTCCTATTGATCTTGTTCCAGCCACAGATGCTTCGGATTCAGTGCAGCAGGACCATTTATGTCTTCCTACTTTACCTTCATGCGACGACTTCCTTCCAGACATAGCAGTGCTATTCATGGAGTCTCACGTTGAAGATGTGGGGGACATCCTAGATGATATTCGTCTTCTCTTTGAGGCAAATTCTTCATCCATTGCTGCAGTGACAAATTCATGTACTTCAGCATAGCAGAGTACACTTTGTCTTCCAGTTCCTATCTCAGGTGATGACTTCTTGACTAACATTTCAGGTTTGTTCATAGAGTCACACAGCAGATTTGGGAGACTTCTTTGATGATATACCACTTCTCTTTGCTGAGGACGATCCTTCTACAATTGTTGCACGGGCTCACTCTGACCCTCATGTCCATTCTCTACATGATCAGTCTTTACAGGCTGAAGTGATTGCGGATCCTTATGTACAGCAAGTGCAGGAGGTCTCTCTATCATTTGAGGAGACTGTTGGTTCTTTGAAATAGGTTCTACAACAATCCTTGCTAGATCTGCACTTCTTCTCAACAGTATTGGAAGGAGCCGCCATCAGTATTGACACAAGAACACTTGAACAAGTTTCAGAGACACCTTATATCATCTAGATTCTTTCCACATCCAACGGACGCATCTCACTAGTACCTATGCCATTGTTTCTTCCAAAGGGGAGGAACATCATTCAACAGTCATGGATCAGCTTCTACATTAGAGCATTTCTCACTGGTCAGCACCTTACTTTTGGGGGGGGGGTTACTTTGTCTCCTTCTTCTTCTCCTTTATGGGGGGGTATTTTTTCCTCTTAGAGGGTTTTGTCCTTCTCCCATTTTTCTCTTGTATATACTTGATGTATGTCGTAATGGGGGGGGGGGGGAGGAGGGGGGTCTTGATTACTCCATACATCCATGCATCCCTTTTCATTTCTCTTTTTGGGGGAGGGTTTTTCCCATGAGGTTTTCCCTCTTTCTCCGCTTTCTGAGAGATTACATTTTCATTATGTACATGGGTACCTAATATGGCCTAGTAGTCGAGACCCATTTTGCATTTCATCCTAGTTTTCGTAAGCTTAAGGGCATTCCCCTAAGTTGCACTTAAGGGAGGGTGTTGGTGTAAATTAGTATTTACTATTTACACTTACTTAAGTTTACTTAGACTAATGCATTATTTTAATATTTATTTATTAGTCACCTAGGAGTATGCGTACTCTTCTGAGTTGTCATGTTGACAACATAGGAGTTCGCACCTCTTTTATTCACATGGTGTCTACAACACAAGGAGTTAGCACACTAATTAAGCACATGGTGTCTACAACATCTCTACTTGAGATACACCTTGTCATTCTTATCCACTCATCTAGAATGATGGATAAGACGTGTGCTTAGTTGTCATGCTTATCTTCCTGGTTCTTTCTACAGACATTTTAGGTGCTTCCTGAGAGGCCTTTATATACAGGCACTCCTAGTGTATTTGGACATACAATATAGAGCAATGTATGAGGACATACTCTGATATATTGATCATACTCCTTTTTGGTCTATAGTTGTGCTTGTGTTCGATTTCTACGATCTTGGGTGAATCTTGCCCTAAAGAAAATTCTTACAAAGTATCAGAGCTATACCAAATTCTTACAAGAAGAAACCAAGGAGGAAGTTGCCTTGAGGACACTACGTCTCCAGCAGAAGGAGAGACGTCATAACTTGAGGGGAGGACAAGGGGATTCAACCAAAATCCAAGAGGGGTTGATTGAGCATACAATTGAAGGTTAGCCAATTTAGTCATCTTGGAGACACCATGAACGAAGTTAGGGCATAGAAATCTAGAGACACTTGCACGAATAGACCTCTGACAGGAGCAAAGTCTCAAAGAAGAGGATACTTCCAGTAATCAAGAATCAAACTCCTCATCAAGAGGGAACTTCCAGTCAGGAGGAAGAGTTCCATCAGGAGGAAGTATTCCACCAGGAGGAAGTATTTTGCTAAGACGGAAAAAGGCCAACATAATGGCAATAGACAAACAAAAATTGCCAAGGTTCACGGTAGACAACTCGGAGGACCCCGCGCGCCACTGTAAAACATGCATAACCATATAGCAAGCCAACAGAGAAAATGACGCAACTGAGTGGCTAAAAGCTTTCCCTGCCATACTAAGGGGTATAGCCATTGACTGGTATACCAATCTAGAGGCAAGAAAGAAAAACACATAGAATAATATCTGTACAGCCTTTGAGGAAGAATTCAAACTCCTAAGAGACGATGATGAAATAGTAATGGAAATTTATAACACAAAGCAAGGGAAGAGTGAATCCATTAAAGCCTACAGTAGAAGACTAAAAGCGCTAATAGGAAAACTTGACAACAAGCCTGTAGATGGACTAAAGAAAAGATGGTTCGTTGAAGGATTAACATCGTCTCTTAGGAAAAAGATGAAAATAGTCCCACCATCAACCTTTGGGGATGTGTGTACTCGCGCGATGGACATAGAAAGCGAGAGCAAAACTTCCAAGGCAAGAAGGCATGGAAGTGCAAGTGAAAGTTTAGAAGAAAGCGAAGATGAATCCAAAACCATCCAAGCCCTGAGAAAAGACTGGAGGTGATTAATGAAAGTGGCAGGGAGTAAGCAAGAAAAAAAAAAGGGAGGGAGCTCTAGTGCACTGACTGTGAAAAAGAAGGCCATACAAAAGGAGCATGTCCAAAGAAAGCATTTTGTGAGATTTGTCAGGTACTGGGGCACGCAATTAAAGATTGTCCCTACAATTTGAAAACACAGAGCATTCAAGTATTCTTTACCCAAGGAGAGCAATCTACACCACCCTCCACCTCTCCAAAGAATACAGATACAAAAGCCTCACCCGAAGGATACAGAAATAACAGAAGAGGAAGTAATAATAATAGCAACAACAGCAGCAATAACAACACATCGCGGCGAGCAATCCAATATGATTCGAAGGGGAGACCTATGATCCAATGTAGAAGGTGCAATGAACGGGGACATTTTGCACGAGATTGCCAGGACGAAGGATAGAATGGAGAAATGTTGCGTAAATGGTGTGGGTCAGGCAATCATGAGGATGCAAATTGCTCAAGACAGAAGGGGGTAAATATGTTAGAAATTCTTGCGGTCACGAGGATGCAAGCCAAAAAATTAGCCTATCCAGATGCTACTACGGAGACGGAAAGATTTCAGGAAGCAAAGGAGGACATTCAAGATAGCATGGGAGAGGAAGGGAAGACAAGGCCAGAAAAATCTACTTCGAGTAGGGGTGTACCGAATATTGTGAGGCAAGTAGTGGAAACCACCATCGCTGTGAAAATCGCTGATTTATTGGAAACCTTACACCAGTTGCAGGTAGCATTAACACAGGGGGCAAGCCTAAGAGGGGCAACTTCTAAGAAAGAGAAGGAAGGAGAAGCACGAACAGAAAAACAATACCCTATTCACTATAGGAACGGGGAGTAAACCAGCCGTAGTAGAAATGGAGATATTAGGGTGCAAGCTTTCAAATACTATTGTTGATGGAGGTTTCGGCGTAAATGTTTTATCTGAAGAAACGTGGAAGGCAATAGGAAAACCCACACTCTGGCCAGCTACATTTCAACTAGTGGGAGCGGACCAACACAGAATTAAGACTATAGGGACCCTAATGGAACAAAAAGTCATAGTCAGTACTCAACAATTTTTCCTTGATTTTGTGGTTATTACTTTAGAGAAGACAGGGTGTGATGCTTTATTAGGAAGAGGATGGCTAGTTACAACAAAAGCCACCCATAATTGGAAACGGAACACTATCTATTGAATCAAAAGGAAGAAAGTACATAATAGACCTAAAGATCTAGTCAGTAAGTCAGGACATGGCATTAGACTCAGAGGGGGAAGACTATGAAGAAATGGAACTAGACGAGGAAGGAGTGCTCAGGTTGGGGGAATGCTTAGACAACGAAACAAGTTCCCTTAATGGATTATTCCAATAGCAAATGGGAGACTATGAAGTTTTCCCCATAGAATGTAATATGTTGCAAATACAAGAATCCGAGTCGAAAGAAAGATACCGAGAGGGGTACACAAAGTATAAAGAAAATGGGGCAATAAAGTTATCTACTCTAAATAATAAACCGGTAAAAGACCTCATCAACGGGTCTAAATTAAAAAACATGCGAAGAAAGGAAGAAACAGGTCCCTAGTTATTTCATAAGTATGAAAGGAGAAAGTAATGGAGAAGAAATAAATCTCCACCCTAAGTCTTATAAAGCCATATCAACACATACTGGAATCATAGACGTACGAAGGGAGGCCAACAGCCGTACGAGGGGAATAAGTATGGACGGAGCAATCACAGTTGTACAAAAGGAGGCCAACAGCCGTACGAGGGGAATAACTATGGACGAAGCCAACAAAAGGAGGGCACTAAAGGTTGTACGAAACATGGAAGTAGAGATCGTATGGAGGAACACCATACAAGAGACCAAGGGAGTCGTACGAGAGGGAGCAAGGGTCATATGTGAGGCACAATCAGTCGTACGAAAGGTGACGGGGGTTGTACAGGCACAATCAGCCATACAAGAGATAACAAGGGTTGTACAGGTACAAGGGAGAACTGTACGAGAGGCAAGAAAGGCAATACGAAGGAGCACACAAAAAGTGACAACAGTCGTACAAGGGCAAGCAGTCGGGCACAGGAACATTGGAGAGACTGTCGTATGTGTGGCTAGACTTCAGCCGACCATACGGAAAGTCTTACTGCTATATGACCACAACTGTAGGCCTATTACAGGGGCTTCCTAGAGGTACAAGGTTGTACGCAGAGGGGCATCCCCAAGGGACAGACAAAGTGTTGTAGTACCGACAAAGGTTTTATTCGAAGAGATAAAAACATGTATTGGATATTCGCAGGAGGACACAACAGCTATATGGACAAATAGATTTATTATTCCCGGTGGTCAGGAACAACCACCGCCTCTCATGGAGACCCTTACAGCTATGGAAGTTGCCTTTCGGAGGACCTTCTTGGAACTCCAGCAAGGAAAAAGCTTGGCTAAGGAATGGGAGCTAGAAAGACAAACTCTTCAAGAGAAAGCAGAGAAAGTTGCCATGGAGGAGGGCTGGAGAATAAAGGAAATTGACTTGGAAAGCAAGATAGCCACAGCAAAAACAAGGTGTTCAGACAAAACAAAAGATAGTTGAACGCGACCTGCAACGGCTACGGGGAGCTCCGAGTACAGAGATGTCTTCCCATCCCTCTTCTTAAAATCAAAGTTTTTTTGTTTCATGTTCAGCAGTCGTCTAGAAGACGACTTCTTTTTTTGAGGGGGATAGATGTAGTCAGAATAAAGTAACTATTGTACTTAGTACTTATTAAGCTTAATTGGGTTGGGTAGTTAGGAGGTGAGGGAATGCGTCGATTTTCCCAAACAACCGACCCTTCTATAAGTACTTGGAATATTGTCAATGTACGCATGATGTTTTTGTATGAATAAAGTAAATCATTTCCTCACCAATTGGTATTGTGGTATTAAGGTACATTCTATGTTTTGCTCTATACGCATATCTTTATTATTCTGTGAACTTGAGTAGTATTTCCATTCTACACTTGCACTCCTTCTAAGACAACTTCTCCAAACCAAGCTTTGGCTACTTCAATCAGTTTTTTCTCCTTAGCTGTATAGAAAGTGGTAGCTATAGGCTGTGATGACTACTGTCGGATAACCTCATTAAAGCGAGTGACTTCTTCCTCAAGCTGATTTTTCTTTTCACAAAGCTCATGGTTGCTTCAAGACACATTAGCAAGCACATCTTGAGCATCTTGCAAACATCCCAGTCATGTTTGTTTACCAAGATCAATCCTAGTGATCTTATAATCTGAACAATTAAGTTCCTTAGCTGGTTTATCCACTAAGGGTTTTGCAACTTCAACATACTTGACCTTCTCAGACCCAACCACAATCCTTGAAACAATCTTGTCTTTCAAAGATTTGGATTTGGTTTTCTTGACAAGCAGATTGTCTGGAGGCAATACTACTTTCCTACTCTTCATAGTAATATTTCCCAACAATGTAGGCAAACTGAAACCATCATCAACTAAAACAGGAACAGTGACTATGGTAGACATTGATCCTGATTGTATTTCAATTGTAATTGTGCATGCCTCAGTCTGAACAGCTGAATCCATAGGTGCTTGTTGAGATGATTCCATCAAGAACATATCAAAACTAGCAACTGAAGTGTCAAGTTGGGAAACTTGTCCTTCTGTGAGGGTTGGGAAATCCTTAAAAACATCTCCCAAGTGTTTACACTATTCTACCGTGAGAATGGGAGGAGTTGCGGAAGAGATAGGAAAGATGACATGTTCACCTCTGCGATAGATGTAAAGACGATGGAGAATGAATCCACGTTGTTGTCTACATTATCCAAAAGGATTTCTTACTGAGTAGGCGGTTTTTGAGCATTTGGTGGCCTTGGAGGAGAAATTATCATGATTTCTCCTTCTTCCTCATTAGATTCTTCTTCAGACACAATTTCTTCTTCAGCTTCTTCTTGAATTGGTGCTTGCGAGGGCTCCTGAGATGACTTTGACCCTTTTCCACCCTTGAGCTTAATCTTGAAAGATTTCTCAATTTTTGAAGAAGCACCATCTTGGCTTATAATCTACATTTTAGATGTCCTTCCAACCGATCCAGAACTGTTGCAATCCAACCTGAGCTTAGGATATACCCTGTTGAGACAGATTATCTTTAGCCACTTGTTGGTATTTGCCAAGATGGACTGGAATCTGTTGAAGATAGAGACACATTCCTTGTGTTGCCAATTGATGGGAAATGGACAACGCTTGTCAAAGCCTGCCTGATGGTATTCTGGATCTAGGATACAATCATTGTCTCTTGCCTGGAAATTGGGTGGAATCTCAACCATGTTGAGACCAATGATTTGCTACAAGGTGAGCCTACAGTAATCCATCTTCATAATATCCAACTCTGTTCGCATATCAATCCATACATCCTCCATGCGATGAACATGAGCGAATGCTCTCTTGATTTTTGAATTCAAACCTCGATAATCAAAATCATACCTAGCTTTCAACTTTTTCATAGTAATCAGCTGAATTTTTGCCTCCATGTCTTTTGCTTGTGTATTAAGTTAAGCATATACCACCCAATCACCAAAGGTTTAGCAGTAGTAATACCGAAACTTGGCTTATGTAGAGTATTCTGATATGATTATACTTCCATAAGCTGCCTGGCAAACTCCATCAGAATGATCCTATCAATAAGATACCTTGGTAATGTATGCGGCTCTCCTTTGAAATAACCCACCCTTAAATAGGTGAAAGTTGGAAACTGTAGAAAGATGCAACCAAACTGATTTACCTGTTCCAAGCTTCATCTGATACTCTCTTGATCACAACTCCTTGTCAAATTGACATCTGAAATATCCAAAGAATGCATCTTGGACTCTCCTATAATGTACCTTAGTCTATGTCAATGTGATTTGTTCATAATGATTCCAAATAACAACCAGTTTCCAAATAATGATTCCAAATAACTCCTTGTACGATCTCCTTTGGTGTAACAACCAGTTTTCCCGAGTCTAAATTAACAACTAACATACTGGAAGAAATATAGATATTACTTCATTTTCATAGGAAGACAGTTATATCAATCATGTTCATGTGAATGAGACTTACCATTAAAATCAGTTAGACAAAATTTCTTAACTAAAAACTTAAAAACACCATCAATGAATTTACTATAAAAAATAAAATCCACATACCATGGAATTTGAACCAAGAAATCATTGTAGGGATGCTTCTCCAATCACCCAAATTAGTCCACAAATACTTCTATAACAATATCGTATAACAACTTCCATCCAATATCACTATATCAAAAATCAATTGACGATTACCATTAAATAACACTATATAAAATTAGGGCATCAGATACCATTGTATCAATTAGGGCATCGATTACCATTGGGTCATTTAGGGCATCAGATACTACTACATCAATTAGGGCTTTAGGTACCACTGAAACAATTAGGGCTTCCAGATACCATTGTATCATTCCTTTCCTTCCGATTGCTTAACTGTGGCAATAACTCAAGATTAGAAGATATGCTCATATTTAACAATCCATCAGATAAATCTATCTCCCACAACTAGGTGTAAAATAATTGTAACGATAAAATAACTCAATTAATCTTATACATCATAAAAGTGATATTAAATGTTTCCGACAAACAATTGAATGTATAGCTTATCTTTGTCTGTTGTACGTCTGACAACTTTGGGAGAGGTGAAACATTGTCAAGGGCTTAACCACCCAACCTCGGACTATAACATATCCCCACACAATCTCTAACGAGAAAGTCCCTCCCTACCCGGAATAGACAGGGATCATCTGTCATCTACTGAGCATCCTGATATTTAAACACACCACTAGACTTGACAGCAGGAGTTACAATAGCAAGATCATGCATAAGCTATTAAATAATTCATATTAAAAATGATGAACATTGTTATGTCATAACTGATACTGTTTTCATGGTATGGCAGTTTCCTTTCTCTCACCTCTTCACCCTTTTCCTTGGCTACACAGCCAGGTGAGTTCCAGATGTTTGGAATTCTCAGAACAACCAGTTCTGTCAATTATACAAGAAGATTACATGCATCCAGCATTTCACTATTTGTGGTTACATGATTATGTTCTTTAAAGATTCCAAAATTGATTCTAATATCCAATGGCATAATAATCCATACTTTGGTTCTTGGTTATCACCTGCCATAAACAAGGCTAAATTAAAGCAATTCAATCTGTAAATTCAAACAAGATATCAAACTGAATATTGCTGCATAGATTCGCTACTTAATATGCTTATCACAACTGTGACCAAAAAGATTATGTTCTTGAGACTACTTGAAAAATATCATCGGATAGCATAATTCGTTCCAAATTTTATTGCATTTGGGAAAAACGCTTCCATAAGGGTTGTATCTAATTTATTATGAAAGTCTAAAGATGAGAACTGATAACAAAGGACATGAAGCATCCAGCAAAAACTCATATTGCAACTTTGAAATAAATCTGGAAGAAAAGAGTCTAGTGAGCCTAACTAGTTGTTATGGAAATCATTAAAATGATATTGAAAATAAGAAGAAAGTTCTTCATAAATATCAGGTTTTGTTCGGCAAATCAAATAACATGAATATAAGAAGGAAGTTATTGTTCTTAGGCGGCTGCTATAGAATTGCATTCTAAACCTTTGGAAGGATAATTCATGACCTGAAATGTATCACTGGATATGCTAAAATTCTTGCAACCCAAATTTGGAATCTGTCCTCCTTTAATTGCAGGCGTCCCAAATGCAGATCCCTCCAAGCTGGGTTCTTACGGCAGAATTTGCTATTGTATTGGACGCTTAGGCTGGAAGTATAAAATGAAACCTTGGCTCACGACTCTTGTGGATTTGAATGCTAGAGAGGTTATTACAGCCAGGTTCGAAGTGTAAAGGAAGGTTGATGGTAACGCAGATGCTAAGGCAAGGCAGACGAAAATATATGGAAAAGTGTCGGATTCCATTCACGGCTAAAATAAAAGGAAGGTTGTGCCTTCTTGGCTTTCGTCGGTTATGTAACATATGCCATTTCAATTTACCAAGTAATAAATCGATTATGAAAGAGAGGGAAGAAAGAATTTAAATAAAGAGGAGCTGAAAAGATTATAGGCGATTCAAATTTCCAAGTATTAAATCAATTATAAACAAGGAAAGAATAAAAGAATGGAAAGAGAATTGGAAGGTTATAATTCGAATGTTATTATATCTTGAATATTATTATTATAATATATACCTGCATACGTTCATGTAAGTATATCAATGGGGTGACATCATTATATTAAGTTATTATAATGTCATGGTGTCATTTCATTTTTATATTTATATGCACGTATATAAATATTTATTATAATAATATGACGAAAGATAAATTAAAATCCTTGAGGTACGTATTATATTTTAACTCAATTATTTTATGTTTCTCAAATGACTTATTTAAATAGCTCATGCGAGTCCCACAGATGTATCCTGTTTCAAGTCGCTAGGTCCTCAACCCCTTTGCCGAGTGATGGTGATGCTCCTACCTAATTCTTTTCCGACAATGCTTCCACCCCCTCGACATGCTTCCTGTAAGGAAATTCTTCGCAGTTAAATTATATTATCATAATAAATTATTTAATCATAAATAATCATTTTATCATAATAAATTATTTAATCATAACAGTTAACCATCTTCTCAATTCTATGAATTCGTGATAAATGATCAACTAGCTTGTTATCTTCACTTGAAATTATAACGACTAACCATCTTACCATTTCACAAGATTATAACGAATTAAACTACCAACTGACTTCATGTGAGAACCTCAACGGCTACATTTTAAATAAGGTAAAAAATTGGGATGTAACATTTGGTATATAATCCTAAAAAAGCTCCCATAGCTGCAGCTATATAAACTAGGTATGAATTCATATATAATGGTGCTGAAGTTTCCATGTTAAGCAACTGTTCACACAAAGTTGTACTGATGAGCTCTCCCCAAAAGATGGGTTCTTCATAATCAAAAATTTGGAAAATAAATTTGAACATCCATGGTTCAAATTCGCCAAATTCCTTAAGGCTACATACTCAACTAAGAAGGGTGATCAAATCTTTACATTTTGGCTTAAAGTTAGATCTGTGTAGAGTCTTTATCCAACTGGAAAAGTTATTTCTCTGGACAGTCAAGTAAGATGCATTCATATGCTTTTGATACTCTAGCTTTATCTAGTTCCACAAGTAGAGAGTTGCATCCTTTGATAAATCTATACATTTTGCACTTTGAGGGACCTTGAAAATCTTTTCAATCACCTCCAAATCTAGACTGATGATAACTTTATTATCTGCATTTTTTACCGTTTTGGATTTCGAGCTAAAATGGTGAATGCATCCTAAGACGAACTCAGGTTCCAAGGCAGCCATAGGAAAAGTAGATACAAGATGAATGTTACTTTTCTTTATGTGCCTCATCTCTCTGCTTGAAGGATTTTCAACCCTTTGTAGGAATTCATCCACGTCCACATGTATGATCTCTGTATCAAAAACATTATCTAAAGTAGAAGAAACCTGAGACACAGTTGGATGTGACAATTCCTTGTCATATTGATACTTCATCTTTTCTTTTGACTTTGAAGATAGGGGCATCTCTTGTGTTGGAGATCAAAGAGCCAAATGTAGAGGATTGATAGGTTTGAAGACAAATTCTCCTCCAAATTTGAATCCACAAGCAACTAACTTGACTCTTGCAACCTTGCAAATGATGAATTTGAAATGAGCACTGAATGGACGTTTGCATATGAATCACTTGACTGCAAGTCATTTTTGCTAAAAACTCCAAAGAAAACCTATTTTTATCAAAAACGTGGTCTCTTGGGGTTATTACATGAATCGTTTTTGCTCTTAGAATGTAAAAACATGTTTACCAATAGCAAGATCATGCATAAAGATGCCAAAACGCCTCTCCTTTGGCCCAAATCTTGATCCAAAACCTCCAAATCTGGACCTTTTTTGCCAAAACATGCCCTTGAAATGCAATGAGAAACAATATTTTTGCAAGGAGATTCAACGTTTTAAGCATGGAATGGCATGGAAATGCCAAAACGCCCCTTGTGGAATGGATTTCATGCCATTGAATGGAGAGATCTGGAGTTTATATCCAAAAACCTGGTCTCTTGGGGCAAGAACATGAACTTTTGCTCTTGGAGGAAAAACGTGGTCTCAAGATGCTATTACATGGATTGGGAGTCCAAACGCATTCTTGGAGATGTATTACATGTTTTAAATAACATGTCTTATTGCCCTTTCATGCAAAATGCATTCTCTTGAGAGGTTTGCATGTTTTAAATAACATGTAATAGGTTTTTATGTAAGATGCATTCTTGGGAAGCTTTTACATATTTTAAATAACATGTCAAAGGCAAAACGGATTCTCTAAGCCTCATTACATATTTTAGAACTTGCATGTAAAGTCAATCCTTCGTAAACGCACTCTCGAGCAGTCATTACATATTTTGAAAATATACAATATGTAATATGGTTTTGACAATTTTGATTTTGGAAAGCCAAAATGTGAACTCAAAGATGTAATTACATGGAAAGGCATTTACATGTAATGAAGGTTTTTAATTAAAAATAGACTCTAGGAAGTCCATTACATGCTTTTTTAGTGCAAAATGCACTCTTGGGTGTCCATTACATATTTACATGTAAATGAGTCGAAAGTTGCCTTTACATAACTTAAATGATCAATTGTTCAATTGATTTTTGAGGAAATATCACTCAATTGGGTCAAATATAATATTTACACTATATAGTTTAATTACTATATGCAAATATCATTCAAAAAGTAATATTTACTTGAATGTTTTAAATTTAAAACATGAAGTAACTCAAATTTAAATCAAACTATATAGTTAATAAAGCCACTTAAGTGTGCCCCTTTTAATTTTGTACTTTGTATAGGACCTTGGTCTCGGGTAAGACTAGAGGTTTTCTCTCTTCGTTCTTTCCTACCAGTACCCATTTGAATGGAGACTTTGTAATTTTATTTTAATAATATAATCTATAGGCCTTCGGCCTTTTACCGATCAAAAACAAAACAAAACAAAAAATAAAGTCACTTAAGTGAAAAATTTAAATAGCAACTCAACATGAAAATATAACATAAAGTGCTCTATAGTCACTTAAGTGATAAAGTAACTTAATGACATAACATAAAGTCAATTTATGTTATATTTTTCAAAAGGTTAATGTCAACATTAAAATATAACATGATAATTTAATATATGCAATTGCATCTCGAGGTAACACTTTTTGGGCACTTAAATGGTCATATCTTTTTACAATCAAATTCGATTAAGCCCTAAGGTATACCGAATCGAAGGGAAAATCGAAAGCAAGGGTTTAAGAAAAACTAAAAGACCAAAAGCAAAAAAAAAAACTTGAAATCAGGGAAAAAGATGTTGAAGGATTCAAAAATCAAGCATAGGCTCACCAAAGGGGAAAAAAAAAAGACTTGATGAAAGCCTTCAGTAAAAGAGTTCATTATATCAATTGAAGCCAATTGATTGATCAATACTAACTAATTAAATAACAAACTAATCTTAGAGAAATGCGAAACTAAGCTTGAAAAAATTCATACTATTACCTACATTTTGTGGTGACAAAATGCAAGACAACAAATGGGTTTTAGCTAGGTATAGTATCCAATATAGATCAGCAAAATTACAATTAGTGATGCTGCCATATGCCCAATTTCTTCATGGCATTATCATTATATTAGTAAAAGCACTTTAAAAGCTCATCTAGAGTCAAGGATCAAACACCAAGAGAGCATGTGACATTCATCTTATACGCCTTTAGGGATGATCATTAGCAAATGAAACTTCCATTAATATCTTCCAATATTAATGTCTCTAAATGACCCAACAAGATCGTTGGAACCTATTGCTACTAAAAAAGTGGTAAGAATTTAAAAACAAACAATTAAAGCACAATAGTGATGCTTGCTTCCTCATTTTCCCCAAATCACAGTTGCACAAAATAGAGTTAGGGTTACATCTTACCAAGCAGATATTCCTTTATATATTGTGATTCTAGACAAATATGCATCTATATATCTGTTCAATGATTAGCGTTAGATCACATAATAAACTATCAATAATATTTTGTAAACATCTTAAAGATTAGAGGATAGGCAAGATAGGGTCAAAGCCATTTCTACACTATGCCTAAGAATTGGGTGTCTAGAAAACCCTTCCTCTTGCTTGATTAGTGGTTTACTTTTAACTACTTTCCCTATTAATGTCTCTTCATCCTAATAAAGACATGCCACCTTGGGGAATTCGGGTTGTGTCATGTCCCTTTTATAATAAATAAATTAATAATAGAATTTATACTAATAAATTATATTATAATTTATTATTATATATTATAAACTTAATAAGAAATTAATATCATATAATATATATATCACATGATCATAATGCAATTAATATAATTATAAAAATATAGATAAATCAAATAGATTATAAATAGAAATCAAGCAATTATAATAAATTTATTATTTAAAGAATCAAAGGTTGCAACCTAATCAAAATGGTCACGACTTCACATCAAATGGAATATATATAAAGGAAAGAATTTGTTGAACGGAGAGGAGCATCAAGTCTAACTTAAGTGTCGGTTACATTGGAGAATATATAACCATATTACAGGTAACTAAGGACTCAAGAAATGTTAGGGAAAAGAATAGAGATAGTCATTTATTTAGAAGCAATTTTTGTTGGGAATCATACGCAATTGACGAGATAATCATCAGGGAACCAGCACAGTGGAGATAATAAAAAGAATCATACATTGTGAACAATGGATAAAGGGGAGACACAGCATAAGAAATCATTGGATTGGATAATTATGAACATTTGAAGAACGTGCCTATGAAGACTATTGTATAAAGACATGTTGTCGAGGCAACCCTACAAAAATATTTCATGGATTCGTAGCTGCATCCTCTTTGCTTCAATGCATTATTGAGACATCATGAAAACGATTTGTTATCCCCAAGTTGTTCTTTGTGTAGTCTAATTTATGTGGTCTTTTGAGAGTTTTCCGTAGAGATCATCCCTAATTGTTTATAGATAAGAATTTTCCTTCTTGCACAAAATAAAATTAAATTTGGTATTTAAAGTGGATTTTGTTGTCCATTTTAAAATTTCAGCTCATTCTAAGTTGATTTGACCATAGTTTTTTATGTTTTATGAAAATAGTCTTTTTCAAGACTATTTTTCATGTTAATTTATTAAAAATTATAGTTAAATATTAAATATAATTTCATGAGATAACTTAAGTGTGTAAGTGGGATTTTAATTTCATATTGCATATATCCACATGCAAAATACTCCATGAAAATCCACTTTCAATAAATTCTAAGTCTCAGCATCATTAAAAGTGTGCTTTTTAAATATGGTTACATATGTGATTGTGTTTAAAGTTCATTTTTAATAGTTAAATACATGTGTTATTAATCATCATTTAAAGTGGGTTTTTCAAACTCATTTACATGTAGATGTTGAATTAAAATGAGTTTTCTCATTCATTTTGATTTAAAGTGGTGATTTTGGACCCGAATACATATGTTTTTAATTATAAATATGTTCTCCTTCAAAGCTAAAGGCAAAAGTGGTGTTTTTTGAGTCAACTACATATGTTTTGGATATATGTAAATGATAGAGAGAAATACGTTTTGACTTGAAAAGTCCATCACAAGGGAAAAGTGGCGATTTTCCATCTTTTTGCATATGTTCAAAATATATGTGAATTCCTTGTCTAAATGCGTTCAAGTTTAAAGTGGCATTTTTCCTTGGCATTGCATATACTTTAAAAATGACGTGTGCCTTTACCCTTTTTAAATTGCGTTTTGGTCTTCAAGACAAATGTGGTGATTTTTGGTGTCATTGCATATATGTTTTTGATTCCTAAAAGTGTGTTTAACGCAGGCCTTTAAGTGGTGGCGATTTTAGGTGAGTTTACATGTTACATTAAACATGTATTTCTCTTTCAGAATGTGTTTTGCCCTATCCAAGAGAAGTGGTGATTTTTGCCTAAATCGCATGAATTTCATTGATGCTATGACCTTCAAAAAACGCATTTTGTCTTACAAATGTCATATCTTCTCATAGGCAAAGATTTTGGGAGCTTTTGCATATGATTTTCATATGTGTTTGAACAAAAACAGCCTGTTTTGGGTCTGATTTCTATCAAATACCTTGCGATTCCAAGGCATTTTTGTATCAAGTCTTTTCAAGAAGCTGTCTAAGGTAAGGGTTTTTAATTTCAAGTTTGTTTTTCATCATTTTATAAGCTCATCTTTGCCCTAGACGTCAATTTTGTATGCCTTTGCATTTGGAGTCACTAGGTCAAAAGTTGTTCCACATTTTGGGCATTGCATTTCTCTAACCATATACACATGTCCAAATTTGAACCTTGCAATGAGGATTTCGAAATCTATTTAAGTCTAAGTTTGGGCAACTCTAAAATTCGAACATCTCTTGGATTTTTTCAGATTTGCTCAAGCTTTGGACAAGGTTTTTGTCTTTCTCATTTTTGGTGAAGTGGAGGATATTTTTCTTGTGTATTATCTCTAAGGCATTTGTATATTTTTGTTTGAATGTTCATGCAAGTCACTGACATTTCCATTTTCAGATTTGTATGATTTTCATTCTTGAAGTTGTTCCTTCTATCTTCTGTCTTCTTCTCCAAAGTTGTATATGCAAGATCTCATCTTACTTGCATATACATTCGGGTGTAAAATCTTGTTCTTAAAAGAAAAGTTTGGTTCTTATCTTGCATGCAAATGCAAGTTAAAACCCCACCATTACGCATTTCATGTATCACCATATGGCCGCCCTGTGGATTAACTCTTTCCCACATGCTTGCCAGATAATATCTCACGTTTTGCACTTATTTAAACATGATGTGTTATTCATTTTTCTCCTAGTTCACTCCAATCCAAGCTTGCTGGTCACATATGCAAATCATCCTTAAAACCTCATTTTGGGCAAATTTACACACAATTTAGCCATTCTGAGTTTGACCCATTTGTTCATTATCCATTCTCGTTCATTTCATCTATTTTTCCACTTATACCTTGTTCAAAATCTATCAAAATTTTGCTATGGATCCTTCACACACTGATGTTCTCATTCTATGGGATTTTCATGTAATAGTTTCGCAAGCATACAACTTCGCAATGTCAAGAGAATCTACTCCAGCAAAGGGCAAAGATAAAAAGAAGATGAGGTACCAGTATGATCAGTATCATAACTCCATTCCTTCATCACAAGTAACCTCATACAGTGATGAAGTACAGGATACTGATATTTCCCATATGAACATTGAAGACTTTCTTGCAAGAGTTGAGGCTTCAGCTACCGAGGAAATGGTGTGGATCAAACGGAATCATATTCATCATTTGTCTACCTTCCCCTTGGCAGCTCATGAACCAAAATTCATTCTTGTTTGTGCAAAACATTTTGATGCTACTTCACGAACCATTAAAGATCAAGGCGACAATACTATCAATAGTCTTGATCCTGAGACTATTGATTGTATATTTTATGTTCCTCACACTCCAGTTGTTACAAACATCACAAGACAGAAGGCTATGGAGTGATGGAGTGAGAGTACTCCATCTTGCGCCAAGTTTGCGAATGATAACTGGTTGATTACTAAGAGACTGAATCTTGTCAAATGGTCGGTCAAGGGAGTTCGCAAATGTGATTTTAAAGAGGAAATCAATGACCTCATCACACTTCCCAATTGCTTGCCAAGGCTCAAGGATTCAAACACCTTAGAATCCTGGATGTACAAATATATCTCAATCATAATACGGTCAAAAAAGAACATGTTTTGGGCTGAATTGGTAAGTGATTCCATATTTGAACAATTGGTGAATGTTCTATCAACTGATGTGTTCAACATGAACTCCTCCATGGTATACATTGTTGTTGCTCTAGGTACCTTTTCTAGGTTATCAACTAAACATGATAGATCTATAGTTCATGTGTGTGGATATTATGAACAATTGTCTTTGAAACAAAGTTGAATACACTTCAGGAGAGTTCAGGATGCCTTTTTTGGCGCCATTTTATGTGCTTGTTTGATAAAGAGCTTCCTAACAAATGAGTATCTGATGAGGCATGGAACAAGGTCAATGAGTATGGTTGCATGTTTTTACAATTTTCCAACTTTACATACTTGCGAGTTGGATGTTTCAAAGGAGAACCATACACATTACCAAGGTATCCTACTGATAGAATTATATTGAAAGAGTTGGCAAGATAGCTTATGGAAGTTCAGGCTTATCAGTCTAGTTTGCACCGGCCGGAGTGGGAATTTCATCTCGAAACCCATTAAAGATTGGAGGATATTCAATTGACATTGTTCCTAAGGCCAAGAATATGGGGTTTGAACTTCAGAGGATCACGTTGAAAAAGTTTGCAGCCAGAAGTTGTTTTGATTTGAGGGGATTGCATGACAAGATGAGGAAGCAATTCTTACACATACATCTACTAGAAGATCTTTGGATTGATGTGCGTACTAAAGTGGAAATATGGTGTACGGATTATACTCGGTTAACTATGAAGCAAATTGTAGATTTCCATTTGGCACCAATTCTCCCTTGTTTCAAAGATGATTATCAAGTTCTGGATCCTGAATATTTTCAGCATGATGCGGAGAAGTTACCCATTCTTCCTCCTACATGGTCATGCAAAGAAAATACATCCATTTGGGATAGATTTCACTCTATTCTCATAATACCAACACATGGATGAAAATGTTAGAGTAAATAATTAATTAATTGTTAATTATTTATTCTATATACTTAAGCTTACTTAGGTTAATGCATGTAGTTGAGGTTAGTTGTTGACAACACAGGAGTTTGTTCCCTTTAGCATACTTATCTTTTCCACCTCTTGTGAATGTGTGCTTAGTTGTCAACCTTATCTCCTACCTCATTCCAGCTTGTTCCACAAGCTTCCATGAGGCCTTTTTATTTGGTCTCTCACTCATTGTAAATTCATTCCATTCACATAGCAATTCTAATTTCCTATTATTCTCTTGTGCAGTATTTGCTTCAAGCTCTTTGCTCCCTAGGTTTCTCTTCAGCAAACTATTTGCATTGCAGGTGATCTTGACGCATTTTTAGAGTCGGATTCTCAACTCCTACATGGTATCAAAGCCTCCCTGCTGCTTCTTGTTCGAAGGATTTTTGAAGTCGTAATTTGGAGTCACAAACCCTAGTTTGTTTGTGCATTTTTCTTCAAATCGGGGGTAGAGCGAATTTTCGGAGCACTTTGGGGTCAAACGGACGCTACCATTGGATCCGAAAGGCCATTTGCAGTCAGGTTTCATATAGAACTTTTCGTTTTTGGCTACAGGCATTTTTTTGAAAAAAAATTAGCCTCCCAGGTCGCTACCGTACAAATACAGAGCAAAAATAAAAATAAAACAACGCGCCGCCACCGCAGCAGCGCTCGCGCGCCACCGTGGGGCAGCCTAGGCACCACCAACATGCCACCGATCCACCAGCTCGCCGCCAGCAACAGCCCCACCTCCTCCGCCGCCAGCTCGCCACCTGGTCTTCGCTCGTCCCAATGGCACCGTCGGGTTTTCCTCCCGAGCACCACCGCCACCAGCGGTTCTCACGCAAACAGCCTGACGTCATCTTCCAACCAAGTGACGTCATTTCCCGGCTAGTCTCGTCATCTTTCAAGCAAGTGATGTCATCACTTTCCGGCACTTGCTGACGTCAGATTCCAACGAGCTGATGTCACAATCCAGCTATTGACGTCATCCTTTTGGCAATGGATTTTTTTTTCTAGCGACGTCTTTGTGACGGCCATACGGGCATCAAATTTAACATAGTGTTTGTAATTTTTCAGCAAGGTGCATTTTTGGAGCAGCAGTCAGTTTTTTGGCCATAACTTGAGCATACAGAGATCTTTTTCCGATCCGAAAGAAGCGTCGGAAAGCTGATTCAGAGACAGAGACATTGGTGTTGGTTTCATAAGATTCCAAGTTCGTTTGAGCTCCCATTTTTGGCGTCAAAGTAGAGACTTTTGTTTCCTCCTATTCTGCATCAACAAATCCAGGTTGTTTTCCAGTTTTTTGCTTTTCATAGTTGTTTTTGTGGTATTTGAAAGATATTCTTGTACGTTTGTGGGGAGGTGTCTTTCTTTTCTATAATTTACTTCAGTTAAGACCCTTCTACTTCTGTCTCCTTCTTTCTCTCAATGGTGGATCCATCTGTGACCTGTCTCACACCACACAACTACCACACCTGGAAGGCACAAATGACTAGGCTTCTCATGTCAAGAGGCCTATGGTCTTGTCTGGATGAGAATCTGCCTGTTCTTACGCGCCCTTTTGAGGTTCTACAGCACAAGAACAAAATGGATGAAGCCATGGGACTAATTGCACTCAACATTTCAGATAGTCTGCTATTTCATCTAGATGGTTTGACTACTCCACGGGCTTATTGGCAGAAATTTCAGACTTTGTTCGAACAGGTGAATAAGTTCCGAGCACTTCAGTTGGATGCAGAATTGACTTCTTTGTTACCAAGCAACTTTCCCACCATCGAGGACTTTCTGATGAAGTTCAAATCCCTACGTACAGTTTTACAGGGATGTGGGAAGAACAAAACTGATGATGAGTGCATATTTTTTATACTCTCAAAGCTGAAGGGGCAGTATCAGGTTTTTTCTTCTACTTTCTACTCCACCATGGATGCCCTTGGAGACAGACATAGGATGCCTACATTCGAGACATTTTGTGACAGGTTCACTAGAGAACAAGCAAAGATCCAACAAGTGGATGGCTCTGGCTCTTCCAGCCAGGCATTGGTTGCTCAAGATACTAAGGGGAAATCAAAGAAGAAAGGCAAATCGAAGAAAGACACATCAAAATCTGATCCTAAGCCTCCAACTAATCCTCTAGCAAACCCTCCCAAGGGTAAAGATTCTTCAAAGTCGGGTGAGTCTACCTCCAAGACCAAGAAGAAATCGAGTGAGAACTACAGTTTTTGTGGGAAAGATGGACATTCAGTTTCTAGGTGTTGGAAACGATTGGAGGCTTTAGAGGAAGCCATGAAGGAGCATCACATTTCAGCTCCTCAGTCTTCATCTCCACCTACAGGGAAAGGTCATGCTCTTTCTACACGAGCTACGACTTTAGCACCTTTATGGATTCTTGATTCCGGGGCTCCTAACCACCTAACAAACACTCCTCAGTTGCTTACTTCACTTGCTCCTTGTGCCACCACACAGATTGCAGTTGGGAACTCTTCACAACTTTCAGTTTTGGGTTCTGGCACTGTTGCTTTGGTCGGGGGTTTTCTACAGGATGTACTTTGTGTTCCTGATATTTCGATGAACCTTCTGTCTATCTATCAGATTTGCCACTCTGGCTCTGAGAAGACAGTCGAGTTCTCACCAGATGATGTGGTTATTCGGGACTTGCATGATCCGGAGATGATCGTGGCCACTAGGAGTGTTGACTCTACATCTCGCCTCTACAAATTTGATGGATTTGAGTCTTTTGATGACACAGGTTCATGTTTAGTTGCACATGCAGATTCAGTAAGCAGACTTTGGCATGAATGTTTTGGGCATGTCCATTACAGATATCTTCAGCAGATGAGCACACAGGCACTTGTTCTTGGGCTTCCCCAGATTTCCTATCCAGATGGTGTTTGTCAGGGATGTGCACTTGGCAAGCAACATAAGGATTCTTTTCCACATGGACGAGCCACTTGTGCTTTAGCACCTTTGGAGTTGATTCATAGTGACCTCATGTCATTTCCTACTCCTTTTTCGGGTGCTAGATATGTGCTTACATTCATTGATGACTTCTCCAGACGCACATGGGTGTACTTTCTTAAGTACAAGTCTGATGTCTTTGACTCATTTTGAGTTTTTAAGGCATTTATAGAGAAGCAGTCTGGACTTTCTATTTGGCGGATATGCACGGATAATGGGGGGGAGTATGTGAACCAGGCTTTCAGAGATTTCTGTTCTGAGCATGCTCTTCAGCATCAGCTTTCAGTGCCCTACACTCCTCAACAGAATGGTGTGGCCGAGAAGAAGAACAGAACCCTTCAGGAGATGGCAAATTGCATGATTCAGTCTAGGTCCATGGATTCATGTTTTTGGGCAGAGGCAATCAATTGTGCCAACTACATTCAGAATCGGATGCCTCATAAGGCACTTCGACATATGACTCCTGAGGAGGCTTGGTCCCATGTCAAGCCTGATGTATCGTCATTCAGAGTTTTTAGGAGTACGGCATATGCATTTGTACCTGATGCTCAGAGGAAAGCAATGGAATCGAAGAGCCGACCACTGATTTTTGTTGGCTTACAGGTTATTTGATCCTGATTCCAGAGAGGTCCTATTTCGACGGGATGTCCAATTTGATGAGAGCCCTCCTGCAGTACATTCCTCACCTCCAGCGACTCCTCCAGCTCCCACTACTCCCTCTTCATCTCCACTTTGTTTCACGGATGATGAGGATGATGATCATGGTGATCTCGATATAACTCCACCACAGGATCCTCCCCAAATGCCTAAATGGGCTCGAGCTACTGTTGAGGTTGCAGGGTCTCTAGCTGGTGACCCATCCACATCCCGTCGCACCCGTTCTCACACTGCGGGTTCCAATCTACTCAGTCATGCTGTTAGTACTGATCCTCAAACATTTGCGGAGGCAACAAGACATTCAGAATTGGACAGTGCAATGGAGGAGGAATATTCTTCTTTGATGAAGAACCACACATGAGATCTTTGTTCTCTTCCCAAGGGGAGAAAGCTAGTGCGTTGTAAGTGGATTTACCGCACTAAGTATGTTTCTGATGGTTCCATTGATAAGTATAAGGCTCGTCTTGTTGCAAAGGGCTTTTTGCAGGTTGAGGGTGTTGATTACTCCGAGACATTTGCCCCTATCGCCAAGATGAATTCCATTCACCTTGTCTTATCCCTCGCAGCTTCACAGGGATGGTCAGTTTATCAAATGGATGTGAAAAGTGCCTTCCTGCTTGGTGATATCACTGAGGAGATTTATATGGAGCAGCCTCCAGGTTTTGTGCAGGATCCCACCTTGGTTTGCAGGCTTCGACGTTCATTGTATGGTCTCAAACAAGCCCCTCGGGCTCGGTATGAGAAATTTCTGCTATCTACAGGCTTCACTCGCTGCCATTTCGATCCCACAGTGTACATTCAACGTCTTGGTGATGAGCTTCTGATTCTTGTTTTGAATGTTGATGATCTTATCCTTACAAATAGTTCGTCATCCATGCTCCAGGATGTTAAGCGTGCATTGATGGACCAGTTCGAGATGACTGATCTTGGTTTGCTGCACTACTTTCTTGGTCTTCAGATTCATCAATCTCCCACTGGCATTTTTGTGTATCAGCAGAAGTATGCTCTTGACATGCTTCGTCGCTTTCACATGCTTGATTGTAAGGCTGCTCCTACACCATTTCAGTCGGGTGTTACTTTGTCTACCTCTTGCTCCTCATCTACAGTGGATGCTACTTTGTATCGGTAGTTGGTTGGCAGCCTGTTATACCTAACACACACACGCCCTGATCTTTCTTTTGCGATTGGCCTAGTCTCTCAGTTTTCTCAGGACCCTCATGAGAGTCATTGGCAAGCTGCCAAGCGTATTCTGCACTACATTCAGGGCACACTTATGTATGGCATTCATTACACTACGGGGACTCCACACATTGTTGGCTACACTGACTCAGATTGGGCCAGTGATGTTGATGATTGGAAGTCTACTTCTAGCTTTGTGTTTTGCCTTAGCTTCGGTCCCATCACATGGTCGTGCAAGAAGTAGCATGCTCAAACACTTTCATCTACAGAGGCTAAGTACAGGGCCGTAGTTCTTGCTAGTCAGGAGGCTTTATGGCTTCGTCAGTTGATGACTGAGTTTGACTTTCCTCCTGATCGTCCCACTGTTTTGTGGTGCGATAATCAGAGTGTCATCCACATTTCTCGCAACCCAATGGAACATCAGCGTACCAAGCACATTGAGTTGCATATGCATTTCATCTGTCAGTTGATCCAGGATGGTGTTATTGCATTGGAGTACATTCCTACCGCCGATCAGGTTGTCGACATCTTCACTAAGCCTTTTGCATCGCCTCGCTTTCTTCAGCTATGGTCAATGCTTGGGGTTACGGAAGTTGTCCTTGGGGGGATTGGTTGAGGCCTTCCTTCCTCCACTTCATGTTTTTTTCAGCATGTTGTTTTACCTCTTTTTGGGGGAGAGTTTTTCCCATGTGGTTTTCTCTCTTTTCCCGTTTTACAGAGGTTGCATTTTCTTGCATTGTACTTGGGTACCTAAAATGGCCTCGTTGCCGGGACCCATTTTGCATTTTTCCTTTGTTTTGTGAGCTTAAGGCATTCCCCTAAGTTGCACTTAAGGGGGGTTGTTAGAGTAAATAATTAATTAATTGTTAATTATTTATTCTATCTACTTAAGCTTACTTAGGTTAATGCATGTAGTTGAGGTGAGTTGTTGACAACACGGGAGTTTGTTCCCTTTAGCATACTTATATTTTCCACCTCTTTTGGATGTGTACTTAGTTGTCAACCTATCTCCTACCTCATTCCAACTTGTTCTACAAGCTTCCATGAGGCCTTTTTATTTGGTCTCTCACTCATTGTAAATTCATTCCATTCACATAGCAATTCTAATTTCCTATTATTCTCTTGTGCGGTATTTGCTTCAAGCTCTTTGCTCCCTAGGTTTCTCTTTAGCAAGCTATTTGCATTGCAGGTGATCTTGGCGCATTTTCGGAGTCGGATTCTCAACTCCTACAGAAAAGAAGGGGTCTTAAATGTATAAATATAAAACCTAGCAAAGATTTTGATCCTATTGGTTTGATTGGTTTGAGGTCAGAGATAAAGGGTAAAGGAAAAGATGGAACATCTTCCTCTACATTTGAACCCTCTGTTCAAAGTTTGTTGAAGTTGTCTATAAAAGGCGGAAAAGATTCAAGAGTACTTGAAATGAAAGAAATTGGATCTCAATCAATTCAAGTTGATTCTGTTAGATTTTCTTAGATCTACTGCAAATGTACTAAGCACTACCATTATATTTGGTATGTGTTTTCCAATTTGCAGCAATCTCATATTTATATATAAAAGTGGATAAAGAGTAGACATGTCCCTTCATGGGACATGTCTATTAATTAATATAATCACAATCTTATAGTTATGTTATCTCATACACACACACACACACACACACACACATATATATATGCTACAATTTATCCGAGAAAAGCTACAAAACATCAACACTCCCTCTTAGCTAGAAAGGATAAACACATGATATATATTACACCATTGGTAATATTAGAAATGACGAGTTTTAAGGATATCTTTGATCAGAAGATATTCAACATTTTGATATCACAATTGATATTACGAGTATTGGCCTCCCAGAATATCAATGATATTCATCAAGTACTCAAAAGGTTTTGATATCACATCTGATATCAAGACTATTGGCCTCCTAGAATATCGACCCCTGATATTCACCAAGTACTCAAAAGGTGTGATATCACATTTCACATCACGAGTATTGGTCTCCCTGAATATCATACGATATTCACCAATTACTCAAAATGAGGTTTGATATCACATATGATATCAAGAGTATTGGCCTCCCAAAATATCAATGATATTCACCAATTACTCCAAATAAGGTTTGATATCACATATGATACCAAGAGTATTGGCCTCCCAGAATATCAATGATATTCACTAATTACTTCAAGTAGTGGTCTCCTACAATGTTGAGATGCAAGACATTCACCATTTACTCAATTTGTTTGATCTCATAATACAAGTTATTGTAAGATCGTCACCTTACAACTTCTCCAAATACAAGGTGATGATCATTTGGAAGTCGTCACTTCCTCATGATATACATAGGGGGTAGGCCCGTTAACAATCACAAAGTCATGAGGTATATTCATGAATCACATTCCTCTTGGCCACTACACATTATTGATCACTGGAGAATCCATATCAACATGGTTTACTCCCTCTGAATCAATAAGACTGAGATCACCAAAAGTTGACTGAATCACATCCTCTATCTACTCCCTCTCTTTCATGGTTGCTTGAAATGTCAGCCCCCTCTGAATCTCATCCTCCCTCTTTTTCCTGCAAGAACATTCTCAAACAAAAGATCAAGGCACATAGTTCTTGTAGTATTTAAATGCAAACACAATTTTACATAATGATAATATCATTCCAATAAAATATAGATAATATCTAATTGAAATATATGCTATGAACATGTCTGCATATATTCAATACTCAATATATATATCTATAATTTATCATATTATTTGATAATAATATCAAGAGATTTAAAATTGCATATTTCATTATATTTAAATAACATATTAAACATCATACTTACCTTTCAAGAATTGGTTACCACTTCATAATGTGGCTTGTAAAGTCACCTCCACCACTTCTTAACACTTGAATGGAGCAATAGTTATTAGATATTTGATTGGTAAAAAAAAATTTGATTTTCAAATATGTTTCACACTATGTATACCAAATAGGGTATAATGAGAGGTCTAAGGTTAATCTATCTATGTTGGCAGTGATAACCGACTGTTCAGATCCAGTGCCTGTTTTTTAATATTGCTTCCAACTGTCATGATAATTGACTTTGTTTTGACTTGTTCTCCAACATCAATAATATGACTCACTCCTTCCAAGGTCATTCTTGATAATTTATTGTTTCTCCATTCTCCAATGTACCTTTATTCATGGCACTCAATGCTCGACGTTGTATCATCTTAGATGCTTTACTCCCTATGTATGTATGCAAAAGTATGGGATCGGGTCCAGTTCCCTTATAAAATCTATTGCCCAACTATTATATTCTTCCCTGAAACATATATGATTCCTAGGGTGCGACCATGTCAAACATCGTATGCCCATTCCAAACACGTGGGCCATTCGACTAAGGTAGCAAGGGCTAGTTTATATCATATCATCCTTTATTTATTTTTCTGTCTTACCAGTGTATCATGGCAGTTCAAACTTTTATTTTATTTGATTTTATTATTTATAAGCTTTTTATATTATCCTGTCTTTTGTGGTCCCTTTCAGTGTTGACACTCCACTCATAGTCGACTTGCATCATTTTTGTCTATCATGGCAACCAACTCTTCATTTTATCTAATCAAATTTCTTATTCGACCTATCTTGCACAATGACTCGTTCGCAGAGAAAACATCTCCCTTAACGCCAAATATTATTATGAATTTATGATGGAGCATGGAAGCTAAAGAGTCCTTTGTGAGAGTTACATTTTATGATATCTTTCTCTTATTCTCGCATTTAGAGAATCAGTAGATCTTTCAACTTACTCTCGCCACACCCATGACCTTAACTAATCTTAAGATTCCACTCAATCGATCTTTTGTTCATCTGTACATTATTATAATTTCAGAAGTCTCACAAATCTAATAAGGAACCTGCTCTGATACCATGTTAGACTTTCTTAGATCTGCTGCAAATGTACTAAGAACTGCCATTATATTTGGTATGTGTTTTCCAATTTGCAACAATCTCATATTTATATAAAAGTGAATAAAGAGTAGACATGTCCCTTCATGGGACATGTCTATTCATTAATATAATCACAATCTTATAGTTATGTTATCTCTAATATATATATATATATATATGCTACAAAACATCAACAGATTCCAGTGATAATAAAGTGAGGAAATAAAAAGAATCATCCCCTCTTGCTTTATATCCTTCGGAAGTTCTTGCTGCAACCTCTCTTCTAGATTGTCAAATGAGTCTCATGATTTGCCTTTAGGTGTTGCTATGGGAACATTCTCTATTAAGTTAAGCAATCATCCTTTGAGGATTCTGTGACTATTACGCCAGCTTTGCCTATATCATCAACCACTCCTGCATTAGAGGCACAAGGAGATCAATATGATTTTGAAAATGTATTTGATACATATTCTTTGTCTATTCCTTCTGTCATTGTTCGGTCTACAACATTGATGGATGTAACTTCAACACAGTTTGAACAATTTTTGAACAGTTTGAGCATGTACCTGTGCAAGTAGTTCATGTAGTTTAATTGCAATCGCATTAGGCATGCAATTTTGAATAAAGTCAAAGTAGTCGATATGATAAGGATGAGTGTTTAAGGTTGTTCCACCTTTCTCTCTTCATTTTTCCTATATAAAGGAGAGAGTTCATTGTAAATAATCATCTTTTGCTATAGAGAAGGTTGAGCTTGTGACTAGAAGGCTTTGAATTTCTTGTTACAAATTTCTTAAGTGAATAAAGAAGCAAATTTTTTCCAAACTTTGTGTTGAGATACTGGGAATTGATCTTTGTTTCTTATGTTACATTGAGTCATTTGTCTTTGATGCTTTTCTCTTTGAAAGCATTTGAGAATTTTGGTGTTGTTTTTGAAAGACTTTGAGCTTTCATTAACGAGATTGATTTAGTTAAATAGTGGCTGCAAGTGCTAAGAATTTCAGACTTTGAGCTTAACTTCTTAGTATATTATTTCATATTTTGGATAGTTAAACGAAGACTTTGAGCTTTGTTAGTTGTTCACTCTTTTATTTAAAGAAGATTGTTTGCGGGAGACTTTAAGTTCTTGCTATCAATCACCCAAGTCAAGATATAACTGATGTCTTAAGGTTGTTCTTACGTCAACACTCAAGCCACCAGTATTACCGTAGCAATAAATTCCTTTTGTTTAATTGCAAGTAGTAATTGGAAATATAAGATCAATCTTGAAGAAAGAGGAATTGATTCAGTGAACCACACTGTCGTTAATTCCAATTAGATCTTTGTTGTAGCCACCTACGGTAAGAAGAGAGACTCCCCTATTGCTGAGAGGAGAGATTTATCTCACTACACCGTTGCCTAAATATCCCATTTCATAAGCTGTGGTCAGAGTGGCTTACAAAATATTTAGCCAACAAGACCATGACAAATGCAATTCACAGAGACTGAAGCCATGAATGTATTAGTGATGCAAGAATAGCATTTAGAGGATTAAGTTGTGATTGCAAGTGACTTAAGTTATCATGTAGACAGTAATGGCAGATATTGTAAGATGATACTTAGATATTCATATCACAGAACATATACATTCCAAAGATGGCTTTGATGATGCTTAGATATTCATATCACAGAACATATACATTCCAAAGATGGCTTTGACGTCCATATAGGGAGGAAAATAACAAGAAGCATGAACAAATGTCAAGTAGAACATGGTTAGGGAAGAATTATATAGAATATTCATATACAAATAATAAGACAAGGCACACCGTGGACAAATAAAGAGAAACTTCAATTGTTCGACATTGGCTCAGCTGAAAAGAATATGGAGAAGCCTTCCAAGATTTTACATATATAGTGAGCATGGATACGCACGAATGAAAAGCATTTCAGAACAACAAACTATTTTAGGGAAACGATATAGTTTTGGGTGATTACAAAGTGAAACAAAATACAGAGGAGTATATAAAAATAGTAGATGATCATGAAAAAAACTGGGAGAATAGAAAAGGATACAAAGATTATATCTAATCCTCAGCAATAAGATGTTGCAATAAAAATGACTCGCCATATTTAAATAACAATATAGGATGTTGGAAGGTAAGTTACATCCGAACAGAGGAAATCTTTGATGAACATTCAATCTTTGAGACAATCAGCAATTCATAAATTGGTGTAGTACAAAGGGTATCTTATAATATGACAAAGGTCTTTCTAACTGTGACCATAAAGACCTTCCGAGTGAATAGAGCATTGTAACAAGAAGATATTGACTGGATCAAGAAAAGAATCTAGTTGGTGTGACATAAGCATTGAAAAGAAGTATGAAATATGTATCAAGGACGGAAGAGGTTTCATTCCTTCACAACAAACATATTATTCAGAGGAGGAGTTGATATCTTTCATAATCAGAGAAAATTCAGGACAACCTTACAATGAAAGTGAATAATCATTTTGAATTAAGAATAGATATTTATAAAGGCCACTACTATGTTCTTAGTAATACCATTAAGTTAAAGGTAAGGTCTGATAATAATGGTGATCACAATTACATAGACCAATCTATCAGATTTAACCGAATGATAAAAGAAGAAATTAAGTTAATGGCTATTGTCCCTATCACTTGGAATTTAAGAAGGATTATTATGGAAGGAATGGAAAACCTAAATAGTACAAATCCAATTCAAATATCAAGTTTTAGAATCAAATTGAAATGGATCCTATGTGGGGACATTACAGGTTGAGGCTGTAAGGGAGTTTCTTAATCCTATGTAAGTGCTCTCTTGACCTCCTTACATGATATAACTGCTTCTACCAACCTCCTTAAATGATACAATTGCCTTCTTGGCCACCTTACATGTTGTAGGTGCTTCTCGTGGCCTCTTTACACAATGGAAGTGCATCCCTCAGCCTCCTTACATGTCCAAGTACCCTAATTCGACCTCCTTACAATGATCCTTTTACCCTCTTCTTACACCTCAAACCCTACCTATGACTACCTACAAGGTGGGTTGCAAACCATTAAGACATCTTATATTCTACTATGAGTAACTGTCTCAGCATTCTCCATACATACATACATCCATGGATGCATCCAAGCATGCATAAATTATAACATGCACACATCCATAATGCATACATGCATATACCCATCCATGCATGCATACATAGATGCATCCATGCATACATCCATACATCTATGCATTCATCCATAGAGCCATACATACATGCATCTTACATGCATACGTACACATCACATTTACTTGTAAATAGGCAGATCAAATGTAAACATAGTCTACTGAGCTGCAGATGTATTCTTGCATATAGATGTTGTGAATTGCTTCAGACCTTACTTGGCTGACTTGCCTCTATATTTCTGCAGATATAAGGATATTGCTGATGTGGTTTGATTGATTGACTAATACAATCTGTTGAATGTCTTGAGACCCTTAATGGGGTTTGATGCTGATGTGATGAACTGCTGTACATCTCTAATTGCTGGATTCCCTCTGTCCATCACAGCCTTCTTGCATTTATATCTCCTTATTCCTTAAGGAGAGGCATTCCTTGGGAAGGTACATGTTTTGTTATTTAATTATTATTTGTTTAGTTTGTTATTATCTCATTGCACACCTTTAGAACACTTAATTATTATTTGTTTAATGCCTTGATTGTTAGTAGACATCATCACTCTTGATCGCCGACTAGTATAATGCCCAATCTTTGATGTTTGCTGTTTATCATTATTACCTCGTATGTAGGCAGAAAACTAGTTCCTTCAAAGCGGGGACATGACAAAGTTATTCATTTCATTATCATTCTTTAGGCACTCATCTACAGTCACGGATCAAACACCAAGAAAGAGAGTGACCTTCAAGTTAGAGACCTTTAGGGATGACTATTAGTAAATGAATCTCTCAATAAAGAGAGGTCATTTGGGGACACTACTAATGGACAATTTTCACTTTCTTCCATGTTATATAGGAGCTACTCAACTCAAAACCAATGGTTTATCTAGAATGAAAAACAGTTTCTCCCACTAAGGACAGGAGCACCCTATCCCATAAGAAAGATGAAGAAAGAAAGAAATATTAGCGCCCTTACAGGACTAGGTTCAATTGCAATGCCAATCTTTCCCATTTGAAAGTTGAAAGTTCCATCAAAAAAGAGAAATGAATCTTAGTGTCTCTAAATGACCCAAGAAGATCATTGGAACCTGCTGCTACAAGTTGCTGCAGAAAATAATACCAGGCTACAGAAAAATCCTAAATGCTGAAAAAGTCGCTCAAAACTTAAATACAAACAACTAAAGCACAACTAGTAGAGGTAAACATAAAAGTAAACCCCAACAAATACAAGTAAAAATGATAATATCATGGAAGGAGTTGAGCCCCCAAAGGGAAATAAGGAGCAATTGGAGACCAAGGTTGGCACTTGTTAGTTTCAAACATAATTCCGAGAATCGCCTGGAAATTGCCTGAATCGCTGGTTTGGTGATTCGATTCAGGCTAGGCGATTTCTTATGAGTCGTGAATTACTTCAGCCAATTTTTTCCCATGAATCGCCGATTCATGTGATTCATGGAAAAAATAGCCTAAATCGGCTCCATGAATTGGCAGAAAAAAAAAAAAATTTAAACATAAGTAGACTTAGCATCATCGTATCTTTGCAATAGCTACAGAAGTCATGCCTCTCACACATTTGACTAAAATAGTAAATCATTCATCTCCAGTAAGGAATAGGACTATCCGTTTTCCACCCACCAAGGAAAGGGTTCAAAATCTCCCCACAATGTCAGGATTTGACAACTCAGAAAGAGAAACATCCAAAGAATACGTACTGTTATACATGTGCAATAAATACAATTGGGATGATTATATCAGAGGTGTCATATAGAAGAACAGCGAGGCAACATAGTTCCGAATTCATATGGACCACTAGAACATTGGATATTCAATCAAATAACACTCTTCCATTCTTAGCAAATATAATACATCTGATAAATCCGATTACAGAAATCAAGCCTAGGACTAATATATTAGTAATGTAAGTTATATTCAATAAAGGGTGCATGAAATAATTTTAAATTGTTAAAATCTCTAAATTTAAAGGGGTTTTTTTTAATTTGCCGATTCATAGCCGATTCAATTCCGATTCATGGCCGATTCACAATTCGATTCGGCCTTGCCAATTCCAATCCAATTCTGATTCTCGTTACTTTGGTTTCAACTCATATTCAAACTAGATCCTACATATTCACACTTCACACATATTTCTTTGTACAAGAATAAGCAAATTTGTGATATCCCTATCAAAATAAAATTTATATAATTAAAATATAAATGAGTAATTAATGAAAAAGATATATAAGTAATGATATAATTATAATATTATAATCACATTATAATATCACATAATATGTTACATTATAATAATAATGTTAAGAGGTTTATCCCTCTCCTCCCT
Organism: Cupressus sempervirens; assembly: GCA_028749045.1. Lineage (NCBI taxonomy): Eukaryota > Viridiplantae > Streptophyta > Pinopsida > Cupressales > Cupressaceae > Cupressus > Cupressus sempervirens. The sequence goes on from CM053790.1 coordinate 529,898,635, forward strand.
TGCTTAATGCAGTTTTTTGGGAAAATCCTAAAGAAGGGTGGTGGAAATGTAATTTTAATGGACCCTCGAAGGGGAACCCTGGCCCTTCTAGTACAAGATTCAGAATCCAAGATTCAAAAGGTGATTTTATTGCATGTGGAGGAAAACATCTTCTGGATGGAACAAACAATGTGGTGGAAGCTGAAGCTGCTCTCTTGGCAATCAGAGCATCCAAGAAGTTAGGGGCTAGGAAACTACATGTGGAAGGTGACTCACAGATTATTACAAATGCCATCATCAAAGGTGACATGGAAGCTTGGCACCTATAAAACCACATAATCCAAATTTATGATGAATTGGCATCTCTTGCTGATTTCAAATTATCACACATCAGAAGGTAAGGGAGTAATGAGGCTGACATCATGTCCACCTGGGCATTAAGCCTAAACATGTTTGAAGTTGTTATTGAGGATTTCCAAGATGTCAAATTTGAGGAATGAAATCCCATTTAATTCCAACATTCATCCTCAAACTCATTGTGGCTGCCACCATTCCTCCCCATAAACGTGGCATGCAGGCGATGACCCTTATGTGATGGTGTTCGTGTGAGTACAGAGTTGGATGTGATATGCCTTTATTATCATTCCCATCGACAATCATGTTGAAATATTGAGTTGTGCGCCCTCAACATCACAAAGGAATTACAAATGACAGAAAAAATTGTGAAGTGTTTAGTTTGGTTTTGAGCAGAGATGGGATCAGCATTCACACTCACCTGCCTTAAAATGATGGTATACTTCATCCATCCTTAGAAAACTGGTAACATCAAATACTTTGAAATTTTCACACTACCCTTTATTTGCACTCTCCTAGTTTATCTTGAGTTATTTGATTATTAACCTCAGTTAATCACTGCCTTATAGAAATCTGAAACTTAACATTTGAAATAAGAATATCAGGATTTTCTGAAAATAGAGATCTCAATTGAAACTGCCAATCTGATTCGGAAGGGAAATATGAGCTGACTGTAGAAATTTGGAATTGCAATACCATTAAATTAGAACCACTGTACTACCTGAAATGTGAAACTACTGGAACTCAAACCTAAAACTTCTCAGTGTATGCTTATCTTTTCACCTTGAGGATGTATGATGATTCTAAGGCTTGAGATCCAACAATTATTAGAGTAGTTCCTCATGTAATGCAACAGGATGGCATTGTCAATTTTAGCACATGAGAGTGATGCAGTGGAAATCATGTCATGATGAGGATTATCATACTTATATTTAGGAGAGATAAGGAGGTATTATTTGCAGGTACGTTGCAGCATAGTGTTTCAAAGAAAAGATCGTTCAAACCTCCTATATTGTTCTGGGATCTTGTTTATTGGTTTTAACTTTAGCATACAAGTACAGATTACTTGGGGTCAAGCAATCTCAGGAAGAAAAGATTGTAATGTCCCTTTTCCAAGAGCCTACAATGGAGATTTCTAGCCTATTTTATTCATGTTGGCTAGGGTGGACAATTATAAAGATATAAAATAGTTAATTATTTTAAATTTATCCGAATAAAAAAATATAAAGAGCTATGTGTTGGGTGGATATTTTGCAACCTACAGTTTGTGCAAATTCAGTCACAAAATAGGTAGACCAGCCACAACATATGAGACCAAGTCTCTCCTACTTTTTAGGGAAGGCTCCCCCTTCTCACTCTTCCTTGGATCAACTCAAGCTAAGCAAGAAGTTGAGAGATTTTGTAAGAGGTGTTACCAATATTCTTCCCTCTTATCTTTCAAGAAAGAATCCACTTACCCGCGGAGCGAGTAATGGGCAAGATTTAATCTCTAAACTACCTTCTATCCAATAGTTGGAAATGATGATACCAATGAACCAACACCAACTCAAAGGCTAATTGAAAGCGTACCGGTTTGGCTGTAAGTCTTTTTTTAATCTATTCTATAAGAATAACCTCTACTATTGGGCACAAAGACTTCCTAAAATAGGGAATTCTAACTATTTTCATGAATTTGAGATGGCAATACAAGCTACACTCAAAGCTTCTAGTCTATGTATCACCACAATTGTTATCAGTCAAAGCTTCGGCTCCAATTGTTTCTAACTCACTATGCTCTATTATTTAAGCATACGATACAACATGAGTCAAAGACAATAGACACAAATTACAATCAAATCTTCTAATTTGTGCTATCACAATCGCTTCCAACCAAAGCTTTGAATCCAATTGCTTGTTTTTATTCACTTTTCTTCCAAATTGGTACTCCACAATCAAAGTTATGCTTGCTCAAGTTTGGCAAAGCTTTCTAGCATACAACATAAAACATGATCTTTACAATGAGACGAGCACTCCTTATATAGGGAAAAGAAGTGACAGAAAGAAGGAGAAAAAGGTAGGAGTAACTCAACCACCTTAACCTAGTCAGACTAGGTGAGAAGAATTATTGGATTACATGTCATGAGGACATGCACTTGCATCACATGCAACTACGAAGCTGAAAAAAAGTTGAAGAAAATGTCAAAGTTGTTGATTTTGAATGAATCAATCCTATAGATTATCAGCAAAGGCCTTATACTTGATGGTGCAATTGTGGATGATCACGAAATTGAGAGTTCTTGTATTCTGTGTCACTGCATTCTCTCTGATGAATTGCCAATTGGCTTTTGAAAACTTGACATGATCAAGTTGTGAATTCTACGTTGTCAAATTTACACATTCTAGAACTTCTGACACTTTGAAAACCTTTTCAATGTTGTGCAGATGTAAACTCAGAACAACTTTCCCATCAACATCATTTCCCTCTCTCTCTCTCTTTTATATTTCTTTGTGCTCAAAGTGCTTTGGCGCATACCCACACAAACTCTGGCGCTAGGGAAGCCATTAGGAAAGTAGAGAACACATGAATAATTACTTCTTGGAAATCAAAGCATGTCTTCTCAACAGGATGTCTCTATTCTTTGAAGTTCTAACATATCTTGAAGAGTGTGCCGCAACATAAAATGAAAACATCTTCCAATGAGATTGGATCCATTAAAATTTTGGTAGTTGAGTTTTAATGACAGATCTGTCGGGACTCAAAATCGAGACCCCGATTTTGAGTACCATTGAGAAAATCAAGCCCTATAAACGCTTTTTGATGCATATATACCCGGCTATCCATTTGAGGCCCATGAGGTGTTTAATGTTTCCAACACCTTCCATTCAGCATATCCACTCGTTCCATAAAGATAAATTGTTATTCCGAGCCATTCTGTGAAGTCCCATTTTGAGCAATATCCAAATCTGCATTTTTGCCTAAGTGTCAAACAATGACAGGAGCCTATGTTTGCAATTGAATATCTTGCACCCACTAATGTTTCATAACTCGCCGCTTTGAGAGTGTTTAGTGTCCATACCAGAGAACATATGTTTCATATTTCGATTCGTTTTGAATCCGTTTGACTAGGTTCTGAATCCCTCAAAGTTGGTCATTTATTGTTGTTATGCTGATGTGAATTGTTTTGAATTCTAGAAAGCCTTGTTTGACTTGTTATAACTTTGACCCAATTGACCGAAATGAGAAAATTCCTTTTACATTGCATTTTAGAGTCAGAGACTTGCTATGTTTCAATTTTGAGCTTATGACGAATCCGTTTGGTCAGTTTTCGAACGTGATTCCAAATGCAATTTGTAACCTTTTACTGGTATCAAAAAGTGCAGATTTGTCGGAACCCTTGTTCATGATGTCATAACTCAAAATCTATGAGAGGTGAGATCGAATGGATTGTACCACTGTGTTCTACTCTAAAAATACTTTAAGTGTGCCAGTTTTCAAAACTTGACGAATCCATCTGCACACTTTCCCAGGTCCATTCCGTTTGCAAAAAAACGTTTTTCTGTCAGTGCTTCTAGTCTACAAAATCTAAGTAGCCCACTTTGACTGCTTGCCAAATTCACCCAGTTATTCGTCATGAGCCCTAATCATAGATTCGTACTCTCCTCGTGATAGTGAACCAATGCCCTAGTTTTCGTCTCCCCAAGTGTCAGTTTGCCCAATTTTTAAAGCCAAATCCGAACATGTTCTATGATTTTTTGACATGTTTTCTTGCAGGCAATTCTGAGAAGGCAACTTCAATAGTCTATATCTTTTGACTGAGAATTCGTCATGAGATTGTTGAACAGAGAATCAGTATTGTTGATTTCAGAGCCCGGCCAGGTGTTCCGGTCAGTTTTTAAAGCCAGTCAAAGGACCTCCTGGCACAAAGTCGACAAGTTGCAAAAAGAGTTAAAATGAGTTTTAATTGAATGTTTCAGTGGGCTAAATTGATTTCAGTCAATTAAGAAGATACATTGGGTCAATCTGACATTTCATTCGTTTGCAAACGAAATTTTTTTTAACCAAGCCCACTTTGGGGCTCGACTGTTTTCATCATGTTAATGCAAATGCATGTGGACTCAAGATTCTCGAAGCGTTTTTAAGCAGGCATGAGATATAAATGGGAACTTAAAGATTACCAAAGCCCCCATTGATTACGAGATAAGTATTAGGAGTTTCACTAAAAGACTGAAGACGTCATATGTGCGATGGTAGTGAAACATGAAGGATTTGTAGGGCACCTGTGAGGTTTTTAATATAACTGTACCAACATATACTCATGAAATCTCAAGGGTTCCAAGAAATCTCAAATGCATAGGAATCCATTTGTTGGCTAGAAATAAAAGTTTTCAACAACTCCATATCATACGAGTGTAAGTGCTCATTTGCAAGAAGTGGGGTATGAATCATTGGCGTCCAAATCTGCAAGAAGGATGACACTTTTCCACTATCTTTTGATGCATATGGGAAGACCTTGTGTTCTACGATTTAGTAATGTGGAGGAGCAATGTTCTATGACTAATACCCTACGTTGAGACCTTTACATTGTGCTCCTCTCCCTAGTTCCACACCTTGTCAATATGAATGTGCAAGTTAAAGGGTCTTTCTCTTTGAAACACCACTGCCAAGACCGCCCAAGAGTTTTAAAAGGAAGCAGCATCCAAGGCTGCTCAAAAAGTATCGGCAGCAAATGGGGAATAAGATGCCCACATGGACTGGGAAGACTAAGGGGAAGCAGCAAGGGGCAGTGTCTTGCGGAAACCGCTGCATAAAGAGAGGCGTCCATCAGCAGAGAGCGTTAGAAAGTAGCCACAGGTAAAGGTAAGGAAGCCGCAGACCACAAAAGGCAATCCCCACACAAGGCAGAATTGCACCCCAATGTAACTTCCATAAGGCCAAATTGGAGCTTCTTCACTTTCTGATTGCACTACTATTGCAATGGATTCTTAACAAAGGTATGGATTACAAAAGTATACGATGAGAAATATCCAAGGCTATAAACAAGTTCCACTCTATCTGCGCCACAAGAAGATATTCAAAGCATTTTGTAACTCTTCAATGATACATGGGGAATAACTAGCTCAAATAACAAATCTTTGCATAATTTGATGTAGAATGTTCAAACTTGTGGTTGTCAAGTGTTAACCAGCCAATTTAAAGGATTGTGAGCATTATAAACATCTCTTCTTTAAGTTTTTTCAAAAACACTATGCGGTCCGGCCCTAACAAAATTGTTGTTGCAGGAAAGCAATACAAAAACTTTAAGCCCTGTGATTCGGCTCTTTGTAACCCAAGTTGAAGCACTTTAATTGTGGCTGTAGTTAGTGGTGAGAATTCAACGTTGTGGCCGTGGAGACCTGGGCTCGAATCCTAGCAGCCACAATGCAAAGCATATTTTTTGACAGAGGATGAAACGGACCAAGCAGATAAGCGAAAGAGGGCATAAAAACAATTATCCCACATTGCTTCTGTAGGGGAATTTTATATTCTTAAATACAAAAGCGCTCAATAGCATAGTGTGTAATAAGACACGGCTTTTAAAGCCCAAGACAGCTCATGTGGTGGACCCTGGCTGGACGAAAACTACAATTTTGACTGAAAACACGCAACTGAAGATGATGATGTCAGCATGACAAGAGATGACGAAAAAGGTTGCCAAAATCCGAGGGTCGCTATGTTGTCACCAAAAAACGGGAGGTTTTCTGGCAAGCAACATGGCAACCTGCCAGAAAACTCAAACACTGGTGAGATCATGGGGCCCGCTCAGACTAATGACTTGGCACAATGATGTGGCAACCAAGTGATGTGGCACAGATTTCAACAATGCACAAGATGGCGACACGTGGCAGATCCAACGATGGTCGCTATGTCACCAAAGGGAAGTTGCTCGACCTAACCAGCAAGTGACACATGGCGCTGATGTGGCGAAGCTGAGGTGGACAGGTGACTGGGCGCTAAGGTGGTGTAGGTGACATGTGCCACGTGGTCACTATGTCGCGATGACGTGGCACGAAGCTAACTCAGCAAGCAACATGGTGACCCAATCAGCAAGTGACACGTTGCAAACATGTGGCCGCCACGTGGCAAATGTCAAACAGCTGTGCAAGATTCAGCCAATCAGAACTCGATATGTGGCAGGGCCGGTCAACCAGGTTTGACCCAGAAGGAAAATGGGGGGAAATTTTCAAAGGTGAAAATTTCAATATTTTATTATATTGTTTCCTCTTCTGAACGTACAGGTTCCCTTTAAAATAAATTTTGCATTATTATATAGTTTTTAACTTTTGAAAAGGTCAAATTTTTTTGCAATAATGCTTTGCAAGGCTATAGAAGGAGCCTGATATTCAAATGGCTACCAAAGGGGCATTTTTTGTCCGAAATAGGCACTCCAATATATGGTTGGAACCGAGACGAGATGAATTTTCCAAATATAAGGTCAATTTTTGCACAAATATTCACCAATTCACTCTATAAGTAGATTTGTATTTTTCGGGGCATTCTCAGCAGAACGGGCAGATTTCACCATTAAGCATCAAAATTGGTTAGGAGGCAGATATAAAAGCTTGTTGAAGCTTGAATATGGAGAAAATTGATTCTGATAAGTTTATTGTGCCTCTAGAGACCATTTAACTGAATTTTTACCTTTGCCTTGATTTCAAATCTGGCATCAAAATCAGTTATGTTTTTTCAATCAAATATCTAAGATGTTTTATGCTTTTGGAGGCCAAAATGATTGAGGATTTGATATGCAGTTGCAGAGAGAAATTAGAGAGATGCTTTGTCATTTCTAGGAAATGATTTCCACGTGGACACATGTCAGATGCACAATAGATCTAGGAATTCGCTCTCCTCCATATCATTCTCTTTCTCATTCTTTGTAGAGGTTCCAGTTTTTCACTATGAGACCATTGGTTCCAGTTTTGAGAGAAAAACTACTCACTGTTGTGATACCATTCCCTTCAGCAATTTCTCTTGTAATGAGCAGCATTAAGTTTTATACAGAAAGTTCTCATTTGTTAGGTGATTTGTGAGTCATTTCTATACATCTTTCATGTATTTGTTTTCAAGGAAAATGAATAAAACACAGCAAAGGGTTTACATTCATTTTGAATCTTGTCTCCTATTCATGGGTTTGTAATTTCTTTTGATTTGTGAACAAAGGGCATAAATTAGGTTGCATTTTGTTTAAAAATGCATGTGGTTAAAGTATTTTGCTTGTGGAACAAAGAGCCATGTAATTGCTTGATATTTATCACAAGGTTTGCAGACTTCGTGGTGGGAGAGGTTGAGTATGAGATTCATTTTGATGCAGATGTCTATTCACAAGGTTAAAGATAGATCAGAGATCTTGATGTAGGAGTTATGTCAAAGATTTCCAAAAGATGTATAGTTATAATTCATGTACTTACCCAATAGATAAGGCACTGATCAGTTGCAGGATCATTCAGTTGTGTTGCTCATAAGGTCTTGCTGTTATCAACATATTAAATCATCTTTTCCCTTGTTGAAAGCTATTCAAAGTCTAACCCTCACTCAGCTTATGAATTGCACCGTCTTGCATTTAGCTACTGCAGATTTATGTTATTGCATGAGTCATTAGGAGAAATAAAGATTAAATCTGTTGTTAATAGATTCAAGAATATGTTTAGCACTAGTACCATATAAATTGAATCTGAGGTCCACCCACCTAAATTTTGTAAAGCCTGAAGTAGAAGAAGGGTCTAGCCTTATAGTTGGCCCGATGTCTGAAATGATATGTTAAGGATGAGAAGTAGCTGCCCCTAGATATATCCTGTTCTCATAGGGGTAATTTGAAACTTGTAGCGTTTCAAAACACCAACAAGATCTATGAGGGATGAATATTAGAAATATGGATTAGATACTTATTGAACACTTTGGCAAGCTGGAAATGTTCGGAACAGCATGTATTTGGACAAAAAGGACCAAAATCGAACTTAGAATGATGGATTGCATGTGGGAGGATGGGGCTTTTTTTTGAATGGCCAAGAATGCAAGTTGGATGCATATAGATATGTGCAAAACAACAACTTTGGTATTTAAAAGTGTGGCCTTTTACCAAAATTGGGTTCTCTAGAGGTAATTACATGTAGTAAAAATGCATCATCTTTACTTGAGATAAATATGTAATTGGGTTCGAAGGATGGAGTTTTAGAAAATGGATGAAGTGTGGATTGGCATGGAAGATGAAAGCATGTATATGCACTTGCATTATTGGGTCAAAATCCTAAACTTTCTCCAAAAAAAATCAAAAGAAGCAAAAATCAAGAAAGAAAAACTAAAAACTAAACAAAAACTTACCTCTTGCTTTTGACTCAAACATGATGAACTTCAAAATTTACCCTTACATGCAATTTCATTTTTGGAATTGAAAGACTGTTGCATTTGCAATAAGAAGATTTCAAACTTATTTAAAGACAAAATGAAAAAAACAATGGCTGCATTTGAACAAATGGACAAAAATGAGCCAAAGAATGCAATATTTTAGCAAAACAAGTAAGAAATACAAACAAAGTTGAATCATTATACTTACTTGGAGCTCATAAGAAAAAAATGGAGGAAAGAGAAGCTTGGATGAGCAAGTCTTCTCCAAACTCGGGTTCTCCAAATCCAAACGCATGCAACAACCAAGAGCCTTTGAAAAATTCAAAGTTTTTATGCAAATCGTGGTCTCCAAGGGCAAACGCATGTGCAGAATGAGCAAGAAGTTATTGCAACCTTCTTCCTTTGAACATTTTTTATGTAAATTGGACATAGAAGGCCCAATAACATGGCTGTTTTTGCTTCAAGAAGCAAAATGTGGTTGCCAAAGTCATTCAAATGCAAATGTTTTTAATGGATTAGCATGTACTGGGCATTTTTGGTGCAAATCGTGCCCTAGAAATGCATTTGCATGAAACGTTTTTGGCTTCAAAGAGGAAAAATGTGGACTCTAGAAGCATTTACATGAACTCAAAAGCCAAAGACAGGAGGCCCCAACGTCGCCCTACAATTCTACATGCATTTGCGACTTCTGGTGCAATTCAAACTCTAGAGTTGCCATTGCATGTAACGTTTTGAAAGAATGCATGCTCTTAATGAAAATTTGCACTCTTGGGAAACAATAACATGTTTTATTTTTGCCTTCAAATCCAACGTTTTCTCTTTATGAGAATAATCGGACTCTCCAAGGTGAAACACATGAGGCAAATGCATATGCAAAGTGAGTTTATAGTGCAAATCACACTCTAGAAGGCTCACAACATGTAATGCCTAGGCTGAAAAAGGTGGTTTTCATGCAAATCGTACTCTTGACATGCAAACGCATGTTTTAAAATATGCTTTTTCATTTGCCTAAGTCAAACATCTCTCTTCAAGAGCAAAATTGCACTCTCCAGATGTGTTTGCATGTTTTAAAATATGTCTCGACTTATCATGCATTTGGGTTGGACAAGCCAAAATCGCACTCTAGGAATGCATTTGCATATTTTGGTCATTTGCATTTGCATGCAAGAAGAAAATTGCATTCTCTAGATGCATTTGCATGTGACACATTTCAAAAAAGACATGTTATTGAGTTGCTTAACTTATGTTTTCAAATTAGCACATGTTTAATTGATTATTGAGCAAATATTACTTAAATGGGTCACATAGAATATTTACATTATATAATTTACATATTATGTGTAAATATTTTATTAAAAGTAACATTTAACTTAAATATTTTAAACAAAATATTAAAGTAAATCTCAATATTAAATTAGACTATATAAGCACTATAATCACTAAAGTGATAAATCAAAAGTGATGAAGTAACTTTAAAAAAATAGCATAAAGTGCACTATAATGTAAGTCATAAAGTAACTTAAAAACATATCATAAAGTGAATTTAAGTTATATTTTTCAAAAAAGGGCAGCTCAACTTTAAAATACAACATCCATTTTTTTAAATATGCAGTTGAGCTTGGAGAGCACTTTTTGGGCACTTAAATGATCATATCTTTTGACAAACACGTCTGATTAAGCCCTAAGATATACCGAAAGCAAGAGATTGAACAAAACGAAAAGATTAAAGCAAACTAAACAAACACTGAAAAACGCAGAAAGGGACTTTGAAAGCTTCAAAAATCAAGCATAGGCTTACACCAAAACAATCCCTTAACCAAAATGTCTTTACTCTATCATCTCCTACGTTATGCTTGTTAAAACTTGTACCTAGAAAAATGTCTATAACTTGACTTGTATAGCGAATCTTCTTGAGCACTTTTAACCATGTGCCCTATTCATCTTGTACTACCTTCCCTTAACCGCGCATAGCCTCAAGTGCTTCCAGTAAACCGCACTAAAATTGAAAAACAAAAAGGACTTGACGAAAGCCTTCAATAAAAGGATTCACTATGCGAATTGGGAACGACTGAGTCATCGATGTTGTCCAATTAAATAGTGAATTATCTCAGAGGTATGCAAAACTTAATTGAAAAAGTTTCATACTGTTATCTCCATTTTATGATGGCAAAATGGAGCACAACACTATGAACCGGTGAGGCCACAAATAGGGGACCTTGACCCCAATGGGATTTGAACCTTGATGGCCAAAACAACACAACTTAACCATCACAACATGCCACTATTGGCTTGTTTGAATAAAATTAAATCCTAAGGATAACTTCATTTTAATTAGTTTAATTGAAGTGACTTAAGTAAAAAGTAAACTAAATTTTATAAAATCACTTTATTAAATATTTTAAAGTGACTTATGTCGAAAAATAAATTAAATATTAAAAACCATTTTTTTGAAGGTATCTTCTAGAAGCTTTAAGGAGATTAAATCATATCTTTCTGGAAGTTCCAACTGAACCTTTAAAAAGAGATTAGAACAAGTCATTCGGACATCTTGGATTTGATATTTCTTTGAGAGAATTTCAGAGAGCTTATTGTCCAGGTTTGACAAGCCTTAGGAGGAAAACCCTTGGGTATATCGGTTGGTCGGATGAAAACTCAGCTTAAGCCTCAAAACATGGAGAATTCGCATTAGGATTCACAGTTGCACTTCAGTGGTCAAATTGTGAAGATTCTAGAAGTCTTTTAAAAAAGGCAAATATGGGTTTCAGGCAGAAACAAATATTATTTTTGCATATTTAGAGGGAAGGCAAAAGGGTTAAAAGCCACAGTACCCAATGCAGTACAGCTACAGTACAACTACAGTACCTGCCGCCATTTTTATCTTATTGCAGACATTGAGAAAGGAGTGCAATCCGCAAACCTGGAGTGAAGGAATCTGGATGTTTTCAGGAGAGTTGCAGTCATTTCATACAGGATTCATAGACCAAACCCTAGCCACTCCATTATATAAATTATTGGGTATTTCACTGCTAGGTGCAAGATGTGTGGTACCACTGAAAAACGAATTTCCAAATGATGGTGCAAACAGATATAATCAGTTCCAGATTCCATAATGTTCTCATTTAGTATTATTACAAATAATTGAATGAGTTTAAGGTGCCCGGCTGGAGATATTGATGTGTGAAGAAGTACAGATTTAGAATAGTCATTGGTTATGTTCAAAAATCTATTTAAAGGTGCAAAAATCAGCATAGATTTACCTACTGTTCTGCCCTAGCTTACAAGAGGTCCAAATGGTCCCAGTTAAATGGCAAGACTTATTTTGGTTTGCAAACTATGAGTGAAATCCGAGAGTACCAGTAATGCCTGGTATATGAATGATGAAATTTCTGGAGCACTGTGGCTGATGACAGATCCACAGATTTAGAGATGTCTATATTCAGATTTATGTTCAAAATTATTCTCAGACATTTATACCGTATGGCAGCCTTTCGTGACAACAAACAAGGTCAGATTTGGATTGTTTGAATAACTTTATTTTCGAAATTATACTTGCAGATTTCATAATCACAATTTAAACTTGTCGTTCATTTATGAATATATGTCAAATATACCAAAATTGCAAAAGAAGACCTTGTAACCTAAGTAAGCATACAAAGTATTTGACAAAATGTGTATGAGGAAGAGTACATGATCTTTTAGTGATACTTTAGGGATTTTTACAGGACTTGTTCAAATACAATGCAACTTTGAAGAAGACTTAATAATACATTGAGTTGTTTTAAAGAGGGAAATTCAAAATTGTCTTCGTTTTCCTACATAAATCACCATGTAAAATTTTATTACTTATTTCTGCTTTGAAATGTGTTTTTACATTATTTATATAACAACTAACTCAAATTTTAAAAGTTTTGCTTATTCTCCCCCTCAAAGTTTAGTGTAGGAAGTTATTTTAAGTGTTATTCAATCTTAGCTTCCTTACAATTCCAAAGGGCAATGCAAGCCATACTTTAAAGATATGAGTGATAGGCACTTAAGGTTGAAGAGCTTGTGAAAGAGGCCAATCACCTGGATAAATCTGTGAAAGATTACAAAGAAGGAAAATGAGCGGGTCTCAATTCAATAGCTTGGGCAGAAGGACAAGATCATTGTAGTGGAAAGTTCTCAGACGTGTTGCTAGTTAGCAATAAGACCACGCAAGACTTGGCTATATCCGCATAATGAGAACAGAGTAGAAAGGGTGTAACAAATACCCAATCTGGAAGAAGGGCTTACTATGACCCCTGAAATGTGAGGAACCATGAAAATGTGTAGCCTTCGCTGCTTGAAAAATATTGTTGCTGTTACTTGACAATAGTACCGCCAAAGACATAGGCCTCAAGTTTAAGGGCTGTGAGGTGTGACTTGTAGGATATTGTTTGTTGCAGCTGGCAGGATTTCGCCCATTTTTATATATCCTGACTCAATTGAAAAAAAAAACAGATTTGCATTCACCATTGTCCCGGCTTCTTCAAAATAAGAGTAATCACCCTATAGGGTTATCTCTACAAGCTCAAAAAGATGGTTTCTATGCATTATCTAGTACAAATTAGTTGAGGCTAGAAACCATAAATTTATTCTAGACCAGTAGTCACAAAAAGAGGAAAATCCCTACCATGACTCTCTACCGCGCAGCTTAAATTAATGCACTTGGGCAATGTAAGAAAGGAGAGTGTACCGCAAAGAGAAATGGAGAGACTCAACGCCGCCACCACGACAGCGTTTGCCACAACTGATTGATTGACTTCCACCCATTTCTCCATGCCGAGGCTTGACTTTGCTTTGATGGCTACAATGTATTTTCGGTTCCCAGGATTCTGCATGAATGTTGAGGATGGCATAGGCCATCCTTTAGCTCGTTTTAACTGTTTGCAAAAAGAGGAAACCACAGGAGGAGTGACTCCAGTCAAATGGAGCGCTTGCAAGCCCATAGTCCGGTCTGAAGTTTCTGCAACTATGCAAACCGACGAAGAATCTAAATTATTTCAGCTCCTGTTTATTACGCGGTTCAAAGAACGATTGGATGTCGACGTTCGGTAAATTAAATTTATTCCTTTTTTTAAGGTAGTGGTTTTTCTTTTGAAGGATATGCTAATTTATTTTTCATTTAAAAATTTTAACATAAATTAAATTATAAATGTAAAAACCAAGGAAATATGGTAGAACCAAAAATATGTTAAAGAATTAAATTTTATAGGAATAAGTTTAGATTGAGTGCTTTACAATTAGGCTTGTAGAGATCTCAAGGAGGCCTTCTTTATTGGTGGAAGGTTGTCTATGTATAACATTTATTGTAGTATTAATTCTTCTTTGTGTTTCTAATTTGTAGAAGTTGACGATGGTGGAGGTTAAACTAGGTCCTTCAAAGACATTGTAGAGGATACGACTCTCTACCATATGGAATATGATTCTACAAATAGCCTACGACGGGACCCAACTAAGCAACAAAGGGAGAAAGTGGAGGTAAGGTTCTCTCTACTTAATGTACAGATGGTCATAGCAATAGAATAGAAAAGTCTATATTGAAGAACTATTCTATATTTTTAACAGTACATAAACTAACTAGGGTTCCTTCTTGTAATCTTATGAATAAGTGATTGTATAATGTTTGGAGAAAATAATTAGGGTTTCAGTTTTCATGCTTTCAAATGTTGCATAAGGGTTTAATTTTTTTATTAATCCTCATAGCCAAAAAGAAATCATTGAGAGACAATTCTAGAAAATGGAGCCTGTAGTTTTGGGCTATTTCATGGTCTCTTAAGGCCTTACAATACTTTGTCTCTTGTTTGTGTTCTACATGTCATTCTAATGGATGTGACCTTGATGTTCATGCCTATTGAGTGATCATGTTGGGACCCATGAGTGTCTACACCTATGGGATTGTGTTGTTTCATCAATAGACTAGTTATGTTTTATGTCTAGCTTATGAGACTTATGATGTGTTTGATGGTTTCACTGAGATATGTGTCGGTGATTACATAGATTTGTTTAGTATCACAATGTTATCTTGTGAGTACCCATGAGATATGAATAGTGGTTGCATAGCATGATGCATCTGACTACTGCACCCGATTCTAACTATTATAATAGTGTTGATTTATATGTTAGATTATGTTGTTAGTAGCATTTTGATCGTATCTATATTGTGACGCCCTCCCTAATAACACTATTATATGAGTTGATATTTGCATTTATTTGTTTAGATCTCTACTTAGTATCATGTTATAGATCATATTTCATATTATGTTATGAGAATATGGTTTAATCGAAGTACTTACACTAATATTATCACTTTGATTATGATTCTTACATTATTATGATTTGCATTGATTATGATTTTGTCTAACCTTACTAACCCATCATGGTTATGTACTCTATTTTGGTGTGTGTTGGGGGGGGGGGGGGGGGGGGGGGGGGTGTGGGTGTCATAGTCACTCTTGAGGGATTTCAACATGATGTCGCACTCCTTCTTCCTTACTTTTTTTTTCCTCATGTGTGTTTACATACATACATATTGTTATGTATATGTTATTTGTCAATGATGCAGGTGTGTACATGTACCAAGCATTGACTCCACCTAACTACACAAGTTTGAGTGTGCCTCAAAATCCTCGACTAAGTTGTTAAACCATAGATGATATCATGATCCACATAGACACCCTTAAACCTAGAATTCTAATAGGGAGTCAAAAACCCAATTTTAGGGGCTATGTGTTATCTTATGTCTAATGATTTTATGTTAGGGTTGAGATTTATGTGTCTTGTGTCGATTTTGCTTCTAGTGACTATTATGTTTAAAATATTTAATGTGTGCCCCTTACTTCAATATTTTAAAAGTATATTTATAGGGTCATATATGGGTGCACACATATATGTTCAAATAAATATACAAATCATCAAGTTGTGATAGACTAATTAAGTGTTTGTGTTATTATCAATGATTTATATGAATATGTACGAAAAATGTGAGTGTGCTCATAAATATTAGTAATTAATTAGAAGATAAGATAAAATAAAATAAAAAGGAAAATAAATAAAGGTTGATAAATAAAATTACTAAGCAAAATAATACTCTACTTTCTAGAGATTCAAACCTAGGACCTCTTAGGAAAAAGGTTGGTGGTTTATCATAATACTACTTCTACTCCTTCAACTTATAAGAGCAAGAGAAGTTAGTTTTGTTATTCTTAATAAGGTGGATTAGTTTAAAAGAGGGGAAATTAATAAGTCTAACTTAGAGTTTGGAACTTATAACCTTAGTCTCCGTAGTGGATATTCTTGATCATTATGCTACTCCTTCTCCTTGGGCTTGTGTCTTGAAGAATTAATGCTATGGAGTAAGATATATATATATATATATATATATATATGATCTCTAAGCTATGGTGTCTATTAGTGTTAAACACTTAGACATTTCCTCAGCAATGTTGGTTGGTCATCACTATGACTGAGCCATCCAATATGGGTCGAGCAATGTATGATAGACTTGTTCACATTTTAGTTTAAGCCGAGTAGGTCTTCGGTTGCCAAATACTCCAGTTTTGATTGAGTGACAATGTATGTTGAGCATGTCAGAAGAGACAATTTATGGTGAGTGAGGCAGTTAGTGCCGAGCATTTAGAAGCCAATGGACAACATGAATATCAGTATGGACTAAGAGTAAGGATATTTAAGGGTCAAGTAAACCAATTTTGACATATGAGTTTGTGATGGCACAAACACTTATGTAAACTTTTTTTGGTTGAATTCTACACTTAATTTATGAATTATAGAGACAACTAAGAAGGTAATTACGCATTTTGTCAGAGATCATTGATCCCTATGTAAGGTGATCAACCAATTAGAAAAATGGAAGGACTAAATGAGAAAAGAGATGAATCTAGATCATTGATCTTAATCTAGAAGGTTCATAAATTATTTATTTAAAGAGGGATACAAACCCTAAATCATAAGGATGGGATAAGGATGCAAGCAAGGATGAAGTGATAGCAAAGGAGGCTATGTTTGTGAGAAGCAAAGGGATCACACAAAGAAGATGAAAAAATAGTGAAGGGAAGAATAGAGTGCATTAGATAAGGAGGTCGAATCAAGTTTGGAAAGAGAAGGTCCATAATCTAGCAACAAAGTGCTAATCAAAGGATTATGTTTCGAAACATTCTAACCAATGTATCAGGTCAAATCTCTTAACAAAGTGTTCCTAACATGACTATTCAAATCTCCTAATAGAGTGTTTACTTAGTTGTAAGTTAAAATCCTTTAATCAAGGTAGACTGAATAATTCTTGTAAGCTCCTAATAGGGCAAACCCCTCATAGGGTAGATCACTAGAAGTGATCAAACATTATAGCCTTAACCTACATGCTTTATTGCAAATGTAGTAAAGATTTCTGGGTGTCATCCCAACCCAGTTTTACCTTCACTTTCGAGGGTTTCTAGATAACCAAATTTCTTGTGTTATGTGTGTACATTTACTTTCATGTGATGCATACTTAGATCTATTTTAGCATAACAGTTATATGTTTAGTGATCTAGATATGAGATTGGTGGATGGTGAATGTGTTTGATTTGTTTGAAGAAGTTAAAAGTTTTATAGATCCTAATTCAGCCCCCCTAGTATCTCACTTCACAATAAGACTTCCAACAATTGGTATCAGAGCTTTTTCTCTTACAAGAAGTCTAACAACTTGAGAGTTAAGATCTTGGATATGGAGGCTTACAAATTGGAAGAGATCATTGAGAATCAAAAACTTGAGATTGAAATTGTACTGCAACAACTTGAAGTAGCAAGAGAGGAGTTAAGGAGATCCTTAAAGAAAAGAAAAGAGTTGTCTATTCAGCAAAATGATACACTTTATCAAAAAGAGGACACTAAAGGACTATTTGACAATGGGAACTCAAGTGAAAATGATGCATCTATAACAAACATATTGGAGAAGATCAAAATTTTGAATGAAGAAGTCAAAGGATTGAAGAGAGAACATGAAATCCAATTAGTGAAGTTATGTGAAGTGACTGAACAAAAAAAAGTCGAGGAAGACAAAGTCATGATTGAAAAAAGACAAGAGACAGATAGCTACTAGTCTTGATGAAAGAACATCTAATGTGTAAAATTTCACAAACATTTATCTTGACATGATGAATCAACTACTACTTGCAAATCAAGGAACTGAATAGAAAGGATATGGAGATTGCAAATCTAAGATCACAAAATGGTCAACAGAGGAATGAGTTAAGACCTAAGAAGGAGCTAATGAAAACAATGAACAAAACTAATGAAGGTATAAGATACTTTGAAGAACTGATGAGATCAACAAGAACACCTAGTGACACCTCTATACTAGGATATTTCAAGCCCCTTTCATCCACTGAAGAAGCAGAGCCATCATAATGCAAAGACAAAGAGCAACAAACCTATGTGATATCACTATGGGAAACTTGGACACACAACCAATATCTACAGAAGCAAGAATGCTAAGAAAAATCTTAAGCCTAAATTTATTGGATATTGTTTTAAATGCAAGAAACAAGGACACCAAGAACATGAATGTAGGTTAAAGGTTAGGAATACACAAGTTGGACCTAGATTTGAAGGTCGTTGCTACAATTATCACAAATATGGACATAGAGATCAGGAATGCAGATCCAAAGAAAAATCCAAGTAGACAACCTAGAAGCAAGGGAATGCATCTAAGCAAGGTAATTTCTACAACTGGGATTATAACACATGGTATAGTTGTCATTATTGTGGTGAATATGGTCATATTCCAAAAAATTGTATCAAGACACATTTTAGAGGCAAATACAAGAGTTGATTGAATGGAAGCTTAGTTTGCTTTAGTTATCAAAAGATTGGACATGTAAGCAAGAACTATAGGACCCATGCACCAACACCAAAAAAGGAACACGTCAAAGGAAAAGACAAATTTAATGCAAAATAAACAAGCAAGGAAATGAACAAAACCTGGAGAAAGAAGGAAGCAAAAGGCAGTAGTGAAACCAGTGAAGTTGAGGTCACCCAATCCAATGGATCAGGTGATCACACCACCTCAAACTAAGCAAAGAAAGGATGTAAGGAAATATATATTTGAATGTTACATTTTACATTAGTTCCTAACATAAGATATGTTAAAGTCCATATCTACATAAATCAAGATGCACTAGGATAGACTTGAGGCAAGAATTGAGAAAAAGAAATCATATGCATAATTGATGTCAAGTATCACTGCTAATGTCTATAGTGACTGAGTATCACTATATGTACTGAGCTCCTATACAAATTGAGTTAGTATGCTAAGCATGGAAATGACAATGGTGACCAAATGATGGTCTTAATCGAGCAATGAAAGAAAGATATTGTGTTGAGATTAAAGGAAAGTTGTAATGCACCTACCCATGTACAGAGCATTTATTTCAAACCTAATTCGACCGAGTGAAGGTATATATCAAATTTTAAAGTTCATTTTTATTCACCAGGTGATTTTGAACTCATAGAGCAATTCAAAAGCAATAAAAAGAGCAATTTGTGTGAAAGATTGTGTGTCATCAACAAATTGCTGAGTGAAGTAAGTAAGGCTTGTGAACTGAGTTGAGTTGTTTTGTGAAACTATTGAATTTGTTTTAAAAACCTAGTTCAAAAATGACATCATCTACATCTAGTACTGGCAAGGAAATTTTGATAGGCAACAATGCACAAATTATAAGGAATGATCAATTCCCCCCACTGAAATTTAGGGCATACCCTTGTGTTGACTGGAGATGCATCATGCACTTTATCATTGATTCCTCCTAGAGTCATTATGGTGCATGAAGTTCTCTCATGCTACATGTGCAAGATAGGGGAGATTGGAGATTTTGAACTTAGAAATGCATATGACAAATTGTGTGAAAATGGAGTGTTGAAGGATGAGAATAAGGTTGTTGCTAAAAAAGAGCTTACTTATGCCCTAGATTTCCCTAAAGTCTTTAAAGTTGAATGGATAAAAACATTTTAAGTAGGATGAAATTATGATTGGAAGTGGGCCAGTGAAAATAAATAAGGTGATAATTCATCATGTGATAGGGTATCCTACCCTAGATCAAGTTAAGACATCGCATAGCTCAGCAAGGAATGTTATTGAAGAACAAACAAAGGCCAAGTGGAATAATTGAGGCATGTATATAAATGACATTAAAGACCTCACTATTACATTTGTATTATGTGTGATTGCACACAAATTCTACCAGTTGAGCCAACTAAATAGTGTGCCTTGCAGTTAACTTAAGGCACAAAATTGTTAAGAAAGACCACAACTATGATCTTTTTGGGTTGTAATTGCAACAATTATTTGAGAATCTTGGAACTATCAAGAAAGTGAAAAATACATCATGTAAGTTTGGGTCACTTCTGATGTGCATATTTTTCTATGTGCAAAATTCATTTCCAACAGTAGGTATTGTAGTGTGGGACAAGACAAGACCAGTGACCAAGCGAATCAATTATTGTATTAAATAATTGTGAGAACATTTTGAGACAATTATTGATGAGTATTTTGAGGAGTTTAAAGGAAAAATGAGGAATAGATTGAGAATTCCTCAGTCAAACTTTGATCACTATTATGATGATATTTGTTTCATGGTGGACACTAACTATACATACGCACAGGTTGTACTACCAAGGGTTGCATGGCTAAGACCTATACAATATGAGGTAAATGTAGATGAAATAACTATAGTTGTGACAACCTTGTTGTCTAAAGAGATTGGCACGAATGTCGAGCCATTTGGCACATATGAGATAATAAAAATAAAAATGATGATGCAAACCAAAGTGCCAAAGATGGATAGAAAGTGGAAGAAAATGATTGCTAATCTTGAGGGAAAATTTGGTGAAGGAACCTTGCATATTAGTGAAGGCAAAGGGGAAGATGAAGAATCTGAAGAAGAAGAAGAAGAATCAAAAGGAAAAGAATTAGTGGTTGTCGAGCCTAAGGCAACAAAACAAAAGAAAATTGTGGTAGTAGGTCCTAAGGTCAAGAGGGATATGAAGAAAAATATTATACCTCCTACCTCTTCACCTCAGAGAAGGATAACAAGACAAAGATCTAAAGAAACATCCCCTAAAGCTACACTAAAGAAAGTCACAACAAAGATAATTGTTGACATAAAAGTCTGCACCCTTGTTTGAGGTATGATCCTCAAGTGACCTTGTGTAACATGGAAACAACCTCCAAGTGTAGGACTTGCACTCTGAGGTTGAATCCTTAGAGAAGGTTGGCTTCCTCACTATCAGGGTGCACCTAAACTACTGCTTGAGAAGAAAAGGGAGGAGAACATAAAATAAAATGTTGAAAGGGAAAGGGGGGTGATGCACCAAGATAGAACATGGTTACAATATTTGCCTACAAATGCACAAAACATCAATGAAATCCTAGAATACACTAAACTTGACTCCAACCTATATCCCAAAATGACATGTAGGTTCGAAAATGGTGAAATGTTGAAAGGAAAGGTAATTTTTACTATGCAACAATTGCCAACAAATTAAACACAACATGAAAATCTAAGAAAATAGAAGGGAAACATCCACAAAAAGGCAATAAACATGCACAAATAATGAATGACAAGAAGAGGTGATGGGAACACAACCCAACAACAGAATAGACACAATAGAAAGGGGAATTATATTAAATGAGAAAATAAGCTAGTACAAACAGTGCAGAGAAAACAAACTTCAAAACATGCCCTACGGGCTTACAATAGCATAAATCTGGAGAATATTTCTCCTTTTAGCACCTCCTCTCAAGCTCCAATCCGAACTGCCTTTTACAATGCCAAAAATCTCCTTAAATAGACCCCGGAGGGTTAAGGACTAGGAGTACATTCTAGAAAGTGCTAGTAGGCATCCACCGACAAAATAGAAGGTTCCAGAAGCTGCGTTAGAAGTCGGTGCAAATCTAGAAGAATCCAGAAATGGTAGCCGAACTTCCGGGAGGCATAACTTTTGAACCGTAGCTCCGATTGACGAACCGTTTACATTTTCGGAAAGCTCTCGAAGCACTCTATAGCCCTATGGACCAGATTTGCTCGTCCCCCATTTTTTGACCCTTTTCGAGGTCATTTAATGCCCCAAACCTGACTTTGAAGCATTCTTAGGAGGTCTCCAAAAATCGAAAAACTGCAATAACTTTCAAACCGTGGGGCCTTTTGACCTGATTCTTTTTCTGGAATGCTCTAAATCTCAATTACATTCATCTGGCCAAGTCACACCTTCTAGGTCACCAAAATGATGGCCAAATTGCATGCTCCTATTTTTTTGAGATTTTCAAATGCACTGATAGTTGAACTATGAGAGTTGGAACCTTTATTTGAGCCAAATGGGTATCCAAAAATGTAAAGACATGAAACATAAACTAAGTCTAAGTACATTTTTTTGGGTGACACAGGATTGCCCTTATACCTTTGGATGCTCCTGCATCAAGAGGTAAGAAGTAGAGCTATCTCATTAATGGAAGGAAAAAGTTGCAGGGCATAATGCTGCTACAAGACACAAGTAGAGAAGAACCTGGAAAACATATTTACAACTTGTCTTTATAGAGTTTAGGCATAAATCTGATGTTTACATTGAGTTCAAACCCTAACCAAGGTGGATTCAAGTTGTAGAGGAAGCAATAACTAAAGAATTAGAAAGAAATATGATCATGAAGTGCAATTGTTGTTGGAAGTGATAGGAAGAGACAAGAGTGATGCATCCAGTCGTAAAAGGTCAAATCCCCAAGGATTTGATCATGAAGTACATTAAAGAGGCATGGGGTACATTGGCACTATGGAAACAAGGCCCAAGAAGTCGTTGGGCATTGAAGAACAGGCCTTGACGGTGTGTCATGGTGGTGCAAAGTTGATTCATGTTGATGGTAGAAAAATGTTGAAAGAGATAACATGACATGTTATCTGCTTGCAACATGCAAGGTTGACCATGGGGGGAGATCCTCCCTGATAAAGGATTAAAATGAAACCATCAATGCAAATCCTCTCTTCGAGATGTATAGTTGAGATGTAGCAAGGAAACCCTCTAAGATGCGTTGAATCCAATGGATATTGTGCAATTTTGGGCTTCAGAGACTTTGCAGTACGAGGAAATGCTAGAATTGTAATACTTGGCAAGATCTCCCACTTTCGTGAGATAAGAAGAACATCTCATGAAAACATGTGGGCTATTGATGTAGATCCTCTTTATTTATAGTAAACAACTGAGATGTAGCAAAGAGATTCCTCCCAACAAAGGAAGCAAATAACATGAAGGGTGGGGACCCCCACCACGTGGTGCAATTTCATCCCTTAGAGCCTCATGAAGATACTACGAAGTGAGGAAATGCTAGAAAGGCAATGTGTGGTAGCATCACATTAGAAGTATGTAGACCAATCACGGGCAACAAAATTTCACCATCCCACAGACCCACCAAAGTTGATCTGGCACACATGGATGAATCAACATGGACATAACTTTGCTAACCATAAACCCACAGAGCCAACTCGTTTGGAGCACTCATCATGTGTGGTACAATCTCATTTTTTTTGTAAAAATGAGCAGGTATATCACGAAAATACAAGGGTCATTGATCCCTCACCATGTGGCATAATTTCAGGCCTCAGAGCCTTGTGGAAGCACTACGGAGTGAGGAAATGTTAGAATGGAGACACTTGGCAGCATCTTGTGTTTTTCCATTTGGCAAATCGAGCGACAATTCTTTAATCCTGTGTTGAATCTTTTTTGTCACTCTATGCATGTATATATTGGGTTGGCTTAAGTGCCAAATATGTGACCCTTTTCCACGTGGAAGAATTCAAGGTCTCAAAGCCTTGAGAAAGCATCACAGCACGAGGAAACACCAAGATGGAAACGTGTGGAAGCATCTCATGCATTTGGGAAGATGGGAAGATAGCTCACAAAAACACGAGAGCTGTTGGATCTCATAGTCGGAGTCAACTCAACCAAGAACAAACTGAGTCAGCTCAATCAATGAAGAAACTGAGACACCAACATGAAATGTTAGTTGCCAACCTACATGATATATCAACCCTCTGCAAAAAGTCCAGCCTACTAAAAATCTCTCAAATCAGTTATCAATGTCGGGCTGAATGGGGGCGAAAATAGCCAAAAATAACCAAGCCAATTAAGGGAAAAGGCACACTAAAGACAAAATAAGAGATTGAGAAGGGTCAATGATAGGAAACAAGGAGGAAGTTAGTTGTCATGGTTGATGATGAAGAAGATGAAGGAGAAAATACTAAGTCTTATCATTTGAGCAAACTGTAAATTTTTCCCAAACTACCTTATAAGAGTGTTGATCAGGTATGTGAAAGTATAAGAAATTCAGTAGGAATTTTAGGTTTTAAGGATATTGATTATAATTATTTAGATAAGCAAAATAAAGAAAATATTGAACAATAAATGATAGCTATGATGGAAATTTTCAAATACACACCTATAGAGTTAGGAAAAGGTGTACCAAAAGCATTGTATAACAAATTAGATGCAAAATGGCAATGGGAATTGTCTACAAAAAGAAAAATAAGGGAGATAATTCTAGCCCAATCCATGCCAGATTTAGGGAAGACTCACATGTCTATTGCCCTAAAAGATTTTGTAAAGAAATTTGTTCCCAAAACAAGAGCATATAAGATTTTTAAAATTTGGATAGAAGAGGTTGTGGAAGAAAGCACATTCGTGTGGCAAAAGGCATTTGGGTTGTTGACTATACTAGTAACAAGAGCAGAGAAAAAAAAAACATAACCAATGGAGGGTTTTTGGGTAACCAAACTTCTTGTGCTATGTGTGTACATTTACTTTCATGTGATTGTTGATCTCTAAGCCCAAGTTTCTTATTAGTGTCTAACACTTAGTTATTTCCAAGGCAGTGTTGGACAGTCATCACTGCAACCAAGCCATCCAAAGAAGGCTGAGCTATAGAGGACTTAATTATATTTTATGATATGTTGAGCAAGTCAAAGGTTGCCAAGCACCCTAGTAGAGACTAAGTCAGTATGCATATCGAGTAACATAGAAGAGACCAAGCATATGTAGAGTTAGTTAATGTTGGTGAGTCAATTTATGTTGAGTGTATAGAAGCCAAGTGATAGCTTGAATATTAGTTATGACCAAGCGTCAAAACATTCAAGTGCCAAGTAAACCAGTTTTGACATATGAGTTTGTAATGACACAAATACTTATGTAAATCATTTTACGCAACTTCTGCATGACATTTAAAGATTGTAGAGATAGTTATGAAGAAGATTACTTATTTTTTCAAAAGGCATTAATCCTAAGAAAATCACATTAACCAATCAAAAAATTAGAAGGGTAAAATGACAAAAGGGTTGAATATGGATTGTTGATTAAGATCTAGAACTTTCTATGATTATCTATTTAAGAAAGGGTTTTAACCCTAACTCATGATGTATGATGAATGGTGAAGTGAAGGAGCAAACAATATGAGAACATAGTAAGGAGGTTAAATCAGATAGGAGATCAGATAGAGCAACCTAGTAGTGAAGGACTGAATAGAGCATATCAAATAAGGAGATCAAATTGAGATAGTGAAGAGAGGAGATCTGTAACCAACTTTAAGAACAAATTGAAGGATCATGTATTGAAGTAGTTTTAACAGATTGAGTTAGGGAAAATCTCTTAACAAAGTGGTTCTAATAGACCTTTAGTTAAATCTCCTAATAGAGTCCTTACTTTATTGTAAACATAAAATCCTTTAATCAAGGTAACACCTGTCTTAAGAGCTTTTAACAGAGCACACCTCTCATAAGGTAGATCATCAGAGGTGATCAAATTGTAGCCCTAATAGGAATTTTTTTTGTTATAGTAGTAAAGCTTTGTGGGTTTCATCCCACCCCAATTTTACCTTCATGTTGAAGTGTTTATGGGTTACCAAAATCATTGTGTTATGAGCATTGTGCTATGAGTTTATGTTTTCATGGATGTTATGATTAGATAGATTTCATTTCAATAGTACAAGTTTATGTTTATATGGTATGAGATCTAAGATATGAGATGGATTAGGTGTAAATATAGTTAATTATTTTAACAATGAAATTTTTTATAGTTCTTGATTCAACACCCCCCCCCTCTCAGTATCTTATTTCCCATTAAAATTTTCAATAATTGGTATCATAGAACAATTCTCTTGAAAGAATCCTAACAACTTAAGAGTATAGATCTTGAAATGGAGGAATACAAAACGGGAAAAATCATTGAGAACCAGATGATTGAAATCTAGATCATACTACAACAACTTGAAGGAGCAAAAGATGAGTCAAGGAAATCCTTAAAGAAAAGGAAATATATGTTCATTTAGAATATTGACACACTATACAAGGAAGTTGATGTCAATGGATTGATCAACCATGGGAATACTGATGATAGTGATGCAGTAACAATAGATCTACCAGAGAAGAACAACATTCTAAGTAAAGAAGTTAGAGAACTCAAAAGAGAACAAGAAATGCAATTAGTAAGACTATGTGAGGTGACCAAACAAAAGAAGAAAGCTAAAGAAGATAAGATCATGGTTGAAGAAGAAAAAATAAAAATTGCTACCAAACTTGAAGAAAGATCATTAGATATGCAAAAACTTACAAACAATCATTTAGACATGATGAACCAGTTGTTACTTACAAATCAAGAGTTGAACATAAAGGACATGGAGATTAAAAATCTGAGATCATAGAGTGACCAACTAAGGAATGACTTGAGATATGAGAAAGAACTTTTGGAAAGAATGAAAAAACCAAGTGAAGCTATTAGATACTTTGAAAAACTAATGAGATCACCAAGGTCATCTAGTGATACTTTTGGTCTAGGACATGTCAAGCATTCTTCATCTACTAAAGAAGGAGAGTCATCAAGGAGTGGAGAGAAAGAAATACAAAATTCAAAGACAAACCTACATGTCATCATTGTGGTAAACTTGGACATACTACTAACATTTGCAGAAGCAAGAATGGTATGCAAAACCCTAAACCTAAGTTTATTGGTAACTGTTGTAATTGCAAGACACAAGGACACCAGGCACATGAGTACAAGTTAAAGACAAGTGATGTACCTGCTACTCCTATATTTTAAAGGCAT
This sequence comes from Cupressus sempervirens, assembly GCA_028749045.1. Lineage (NCBI taxonomy): Eukaryota > Viridiplantae > Streptophyta > Pinopsida > Cupressales > Cupressaceae > Cupressus > Cupressus sempervirens. The sequence goes on from CM053790.1 coordinate 529,925,477, forward strand.
TGTTTCCTGTCAAAAATATGGACATAGAGCTCATGAATGCATATCCAAAGCTAAATCTAATTGGACATCTGAAAGGCAAACACATGCACCTAAGAAAGGTAACTCTTACAATTGGGATTACAACGCATGGTATAATTGTCATTATTGTGGAGAGTATGGGCACATTCCGTAAGACACATTTCAAAGGTAACTATAAGAAATGGTTAAATGGAAACCTAGTTTGTTTCAATAGGCTCAAGGTTGGACATGTTAGTAAGAACTACAAGACCTGAGTACCAACACCAAACAATGAAAGAAACAAAGGAAAAGGGAAAACTAAGATGACTAAATCATGGAAAGAGATGGAGAAAGAAAAGTTAAATCACCCAATCTAATGGATCAGGTGATCATACCACATCCAATTAAACAAAGGAGGTATGTAAGGGACTAAATATGTAAAAGATACATTATACATCATTTCCTAACAAGAAAAGTGAGTAAAAGTCCACATCAACATGAAACATGATGTATTAGGACAAATTTGAGAGAAGAATTTGGTAATAGAATAAGTTACACTATCAAATGTTGAGCATCAATAATACTCTATATTGACTGTGTATTACAATATAGACCAAGAACTTACATTGACCGAGCTGATGCATTGGTCGAACGAAATGGTATTGATTGAGCAAGGTGATAGTGATTGAGTATTTGAATGGAAAGAAGCATGAATACAACTTATGAAGGTCGAGACAACTATTATGTACCTACTTGAGTACAAATGCATTGATTGAAGACCTAAATAGACAAATTAAAGGTATATATCAAATTTTAAAATTCATTTTCATTTTACCAAGTGATTTTTAATGCACAAGCGATGAAATGGTGATTAAGGCAATTTCAACAACATAGCAAGTGAATCACAACGTGTTGTTGGCAAATAGGAAGTTCATAGTAAATAAAGCTTTTAGTGCCGAGCCAAGTTATCTTTGTTGTTGTTGAAGAAAATTTGTTCAAAACCCTAGTTAAAAAATGGTATCTTCTACATATGTTTTTGTGAAGGAAATTTTTAAGGAGAGCAATGCACAAATCGTGAGGAATGAATAGTATCCTCCACCTAACTTCAAGGAATATCCAAATATTGCATTAACTGGTGATGAATTTGGCACCATGTCATCAATTCTACCAAGGGTATTAATGATTCACGATGTAGAATCATGTTATATGTATAAAATGGGAGAAACTAGAGATTAGGAACTTCAAGCAGCATATGAAAAATTGCGTGACAATGGTGTATTGAAGGTCGAGTACAAGAATGTTGCTAAGAAAGGGTTGACTCATGCCCTAGCCTTTCTAAAGGTTTTCAACATTGAATGGATAAACATTGCATTGAGTTGAATACATGACATAAAGATATGGTTAGAGGGTGGACCAATCAAAATTAACGAGGCTATCATATGCCAAGTTACTAGTTATCCTACTTTGGATAGACCAAAGATAATGAGAAGTACTATGAGGGATGTTGTCGAGAAACAAATGAAGGCAAAGTGGAATGATCATGGAATGTCAGTTGATGGGAGCGAAGACATGGTCATTGAATTTGCAGTACGTGCGATTGCACAAAAATTCTATCAGTTGAGCTGATTGAATAGTGTAGCTTGCATTGTAGTAGACCTCAGATAGAAACTTGTGAAGAAAGATCATAGTTATGATCTCGCTGAGTTGCAAATGAAAAAATTACCATAGAATCTTCAATCAATAAGGAAAGTGAAGAATACATCATATAAGTTTAGTTTCCTACTTGTTTGTATCTTTTTCTATGTACATAATTAATTCTCCACTATAGGAACAATTTCATGGGACAAAAGAAGAATGGTTATTGAGAAAATAAGTGATTTGATCAATGATGTAGGAGAAAATTTTGAAGCTATAATGGATAATTACTTTGAGAAATTCAAGAATAAGATGAAAAACAAAATGAGGATATCTAAGTCGGTTATAGATAATTATTTTGATGATATATGCTTTATGGTAGATAAAGATTTTATCTATGCATAGGCAGTAATACCAAGGGTTGTATGGCTAAGGCAGATGCAATATGAAGTAAACGTTGATAAAGTTACAACAATAGTATTGTTATCTAAAGAGATTGACAAGAATGTCAAGCCATTTGGTACTTATGACACAATCAAGATCAAAATGATTATGGGAACCAAAGTGCCCAAGATGGATAGGAAAAGAAAGAAAATGATTAAAGATCTTGAGCGAAAACTTAGCAAAGGTCAACTTCAGATCATTGAAGGAAAAGGAGAGGATGGGGAATCTAAAGATGAAGTTGAAGCCAAATCATCAGAGCTAGTTGTTGCCAAGCCCAAGGTAACAAAACATAAGAAAATAGTGATTGTTGATCCAAAAGTAAAAGAGGATCTCAAGAAAGGTGTAAAGAAGGTTGTTACACCACCTGAGCCGGAGCCAAAGAGAAGAATTATTACAAGATCAAAGGTAGCTCAGTCCCCAGCAACAAAAGAGAAAGTAAGCTCAACAAAGAGGAAGCTAACAAAAACACTGAAGCAAAATTTGCCTAAGAGGCCAAGGAGAAAACTAGTCGTGACACATGAGGAGGAGGAAGATGATGAAGAATTAGAGTCTAATGATCTAAGTAAACTTCAAATTACACCCAAACTACCTCCAACAACTATTGACGAGGTATGTGAGATGATGAAAGAATTAGCCAGTATAGAAGCATTGAAGATAATTGATTTTGATTCCTTAAATAAAGATGAATAAGAGAAGCTTGAAAAAAATATGATATATATGTTAATATAGTTTAAATCTACACCTATATTAGGTGGAGGCATTCCTACGATTTTATATAATAAATTTGATGTTAAGTAGAATTGGGCATTATCTAGTGAAAGACATATTAGGGAGACCACATTAGCACAACACAATGCCAGATTTGGGGAAGACACATATGTCTATAGCCCTAAAATATTTTGTAAATAAATTCTTACCTAAGGAGAGGGCATACCAAAATTTAAAGAATATGGCTAATTAAGTTGAAAAAGAGAGCATTCTTATATGGAAGGAATCATTTGGATTTCTTGTTCCATCGACTGACAAAGAAGATGAAGAAGAAGAAGGAAGAAATGGAGAAGTAAAAGAAGAGAATAATGATGAAGAAGAAGTTGAAAAAATTGCAAAAGAGATAAGGAAATTGGTAGAAGGGTGTAAACAACAAGATGTTGTCACAATTGAGGACATACTTGATTCATCTCCATAGAATCAGAATGTGTTGACTGAGGAAGATTTGAAAAATGCTACACTAGATGCCTTTGATCTCTACCATGCACCAATCTAGTGCTATTACAAGTACAAGACTATCCAAGGATTAAGAGTTCAAGAACTAATGGTTTTAATGTTACATCAGTTATAGTGGTTTTTGAAATGAGTGTCGAGCAATAGAGCAAGGCAATAATTCTGTTTCCACAATTTACCCATGTCATAGATGATAAACCAAATGAGAAAGTGACAGAAGAAAAATAAAATGAAAGAGACATAAAAACTCAAAGAACAAGAGGATATTCAAGCTCTTATATGACTATTGAGTGTCATACCAATAGAGACATTATCTGCTACACTTGTACAATAGGTTAAATCAACTCCACAAGAGAAGCCACCTGGATCAAGTGTAAAGGGAAAACAATTGCAGGTATCACTACCTAGTGATAACACCCCTCAATCGCACATGATGGCACATAAAGATGATGCAACCGATGAGATGGTGAGTTTAGATGAAGCCATCACATTGCCTATGTATGACTTAAACAACATGACACTAGAACAAATGCAAGAAATGCAAACTTTGCCAAGTCACAAGGCAAATCAAGAATAGTTAAGAAGAGAACATAAAAAGAAACAGGTATTGCACAATATAAAGGATATTTTTGTTGATGCATTTGAGATTTTTGATGCTAATGAGAAACATCAAATATTGGATCAGTTAGTATATATGGTTGACAAGGTTCAAACAGAAGATATAGAGACCAATGATAAATTGATGAGATGATTTGAGAAGAAATTTGAGCACAAAGTTTTGCAAAAAGTCTCAACAGAACTTGCAATTAGGTAGGTTGAGCTTTCTAACCTTACCACTTAATTGGAAGGAATCTTGAAAGTCATTCATTCTTTATATATGAAACTTTATGATGTTGAGTTCTTCACATTGGAGAATCAACACTCTATTGATTTTATACAGGCATATCTGAAGGTGTGTACAATTTCTTTAAGCAAGAACCCAAGTTCAAGTTCACCTTCATATAACAAGTTGACATTTGATTAACATAGATTAGTTGAGTTGATGGCTAGAGACAGTGGCATATAGAATAAATTGATTTCTAATCAATTCATGCTACCACCCCACTTGGAGATAATTCAAAGTGAATTATTTGTGGCTTAGAATTTAACAAGGAAATATCCACATCTTTAATAGTAGAAAGCCTGATTGATCTAGCTACTCAGCTAGATATTCACATCCAAGTCATGGAATCAAAAAGAGATAGATGGAATAAAGGACTTGAAGAAATTTTGGCAAGTCATCAAACATTTTTGGATAAATACAAGCTAACCCCTACAAACCCCAAGCCATAAGTGACAAAAACAAGGGGGAAATATTTTCATGACATACATTAAAGGGGGAAATCCAATCATGACACACACAAAGGGGGAGAAAGAAATTATAAACTAAATTATCAGATGATTCAACATTAGAGTCTATAGACATGTATATACTATACAACAGAGATCAAGTTTTGAAGATCGAGTTACAATCTTAGGGGGAGCATTATTTTTGCATGGATAGCTAAGTCATGAAAAAGTGTTTTTGCCACTAATGTCAAAGGGGGAGATTTTTTTATCTCTAAGCCCAAGTTGCATATTAGTATCCAACACTTAGTCATTTCCAAGGTAACTTTGGATGGTCATCACTATGACCAAGCCATCCAGAAAAGGTCGAGCTACAGAGGACTTGTTTATAATCTATCATATGCCAAGCAAGTCAAAGGTTACCAAGCATCCCAGTAGAGACCAAGTCAACATACATGCCAAGTAACATAGAAGAGAACAAGCATATGTAAAGTTAGTTAATGTCGAGTGAGTCGGTTTATGTTGAGCATATAGAAGTTGAGTGACAACATGAATGTTAGTTATGACCAAGCATCATAACATTCAAGTGCTAAGTAAACTAGTTTTGATATATGAGTTTGTAATGACACAAACACTTATGCAAATCATTTTAGCTGAATTCTACATGATATTTAGAGATTTTAGAGACAATTATAGAGAAGATTACAAATCT